>OZ001355.1:23394110-23765126 GCA_963924055.1 Drosophila limbata | reverse complement strand
CAGTTTTTATCTAAATTAAGCTTGTATCGTTCCATGTACAAATTCGATTGGGGCTTCGATACTTCCTGCTTTCCGCCATAGCCATAACCATAGCCATAGTCATAAACATTTCCATTTCCATCGTCATCTTCATTACAATTATTTTGTGTTGCAGGTTCCGCAATCAGAATGCTGGGCGATGTTGCCGTTGTTGTTAATATTGTCGACTCCAACTTCAGGGATTCCGCATCCAAATCGAGTACAGCTGGCTGTGGTGAATCCTCCGTGGCATAATCACCATGTGCGCCATGTAAACGCTCCAAATATTGTACAGCCTGCTGGAGCACTTGGCTAACACCACTTGGCTCTGTTACTATTACTCTGTTACTGTTACTGTTATTCCCACTGCTGCTGGGCAACTCATCGGAGAAGGAGACTTTTTTGGGCGAACGCGACGGCGTTACGGGAATTTCCAGTGATTTATTCGAGGACACGGAGCCACGATGATTGTCTTGCGTCTGCGAATCGTTATCCATTTTTTTCAAGTATTCAAATTCAAATATGATTTATGCACATTGTGCAACACTTGACACTTTGCACTTGCGCAATCGGACTAGCATCAAGGGCTTATCGATAAATAATTTCATTAGCAGCGCATTGCACAAACGATTGCAAGGATCTATCACAGGACTTATCGATAACAATTGAGCGCACGAAAGTTATCAGCTAAGCGGGGAGAATAAACGAACGCGCGGCGAACGACGGCGAAAACGAAGCGAGAGAACGAAGAACGAACGGCGAACGGCGGACAGCGAAAATAAGCAACACCAATCGGACGCAGCAACGAGCAGCAACTGAAAGCGAAAGCAGCGAAGCACACGAATCGCAGCCCCCAATGCGAAACGTGCGTCGTTGGCCCTCGGCTACAACTTCGCTTGCAGGTAAGTCTGTCTATGTATGCGTGCATGTGTGTGTGTGTGTGTGGGGATCTTGGAACGCGTTTCAGTTTTTGCTTTTGGTTTCTGTTTCTGTTTCATTTTTTCGACGTGCCAAAATCGCATTAATTTCGAAGATTTCAATTTTAGCTTTAGCTTTAGTTTAGTGACCAGAATGGAATCAATGTGTGGCTAAAAGGCTGTCATAAAACAAGTAGGAACGGCGACTGTCGAGTGAACTTAACCGCTAGAGACTCTGTGCTTATTCTAAAAAAAATTTAATCATATATTATAAGAACATTCTAAAGCGGATTTCGAGCCCAGGACAAAGTTACTAAGCCCTTAGCCTGAAATTTATCGAAATTTTGTTCATTTAACAATATTCAATTGCTTTCAGAAATCTAGATTATTTCCATTTTTATCTCTTATATCCTTGTCCAAATCAACAATGTCATTTTAAAAAGTTTTTGGCTTTTAAATTTATTCGGAATTGAAGATTTACAAGTTTTCCAAATTTAAAAATGTTTGAAAAATGTGGATAATTTTCATACCTACCCCTCGAAATTATTTAAAAAACGTTGTCCTTGTAATTGTATTTTTTTGGGTTTGGTACCATTTGTACTCCTTAAGTACAGGGTCTAAAAAAATGTCTGGCAACATTTCAACGATATGGCCACATCTGGTACAGTGCGTCGTTTGATTCGTGATTCAGCTGCAGATAGATATTCTAATTTAGTCAGCGTCGATTGTGTATTTATACGATAAGGTGCAAATAATTCAAATCAGGTGTTCAACAGACAGGTACTAAGTATGTTACCTGAGTAATAGTAGTAGAGGTAACAGAGGTTGTAGGTAGTAAGAGCAGAGCTCTTTCCGACGTCTTCATTTTTTAATTTCAACGCCCGTGTTGTGTAATAATCAAACTTGTTTATGTATGTGCCGAACGTGTCTGTTTCCGAATTCTGCTCTGACTGCATTTGTAACACATTTTCACGGAATATGAATGACTATCATAATGTTATAGCTACTACTGCTCTTTGTTATGACTTTTTGGAATAGCTTATGAATCGGTAATTTAAGAAAAATTGAAATTCTGGACGGTATCTCATTAAAATTCAATATGTTTTTGTAGAAATTCTAAAAAGCTTTAAGTAAAATATTTTAGATTTAGGCTTTTTCTTCTTATAAATATATATTTTTTAAGTTCAGCATTTCTAGTTTAGGGAACAGTCAGCGGTCTTATCAAACAAAGCTCACTTGAAGCCAAACTCAAAGCCAATCAATACGCTGACAGTTAAGATTTTAAATAATTTTTAAAATAGTTCCAAAAAATTCAATCACAATCAAGGTCACATATCAAAACATGCACCTCTATCTCAATACTCAATATTCACAGCTTCAGACACTTTTGAACAATCAAACGAATATCTGTTATTTTTATCGAGTCATTGAACTTGATCTCTCGCTCCCTCCCTTCCCTCTCTTTTTATCTTTCTATCTCTTTCTGTCTGTCGATTGCAATGACTTGAGTAAGCGTGAATTTATAGCAGTACTCGTAAAATAGCTGAAGTCACTGCCTCAATTTCAGTTTCAGTTTCCGTTACCAGCCAAAGGGCAAATCCAAAAGATTTGTGGAGCAATTGGTTATTGGCTATACCCTGTAAGTCGAGGACGCAGTGTATTTACATATTCGTAACATTAAAATTGAAACTAAACTTTTTTTTTATCTATTTAGTTTTACATTAAAATTTTTACAGTTTGTAAATTATTTAATCTTTATTTATAAATTTATCTTCAATGGTTTATAATTAATTTTTTAAAAGCATTTTTTGCACTTTCTATGTTAACAGAGTTGTGTTTTATATGCTTTACAGCTTAATGTTAAGTGCCGCTAGCAGAGTATTGTATGTTAACATCTCATTCACAATGGCCGTGTTCACCAGAACAAATCGACAACAGAAAATCGATGAAATTTGCATGATTATTCTGGTGAAATGCAGTGATTAGCAATCATGATTTCAAATTTTGTGATGTATGATGACTGAAAATTCATCACCAAAATAGTACGCTGAAATTCTGTGATGTGATGCTTTGTTATCGAACAAACAAAATACATGATTACTGATTGATTAGTTCTGGTGAACACGGCCAATGGCTCCTTATGTTAAAAGTCTGCTGTTAGCCGCTGTTACACTTTTATGCTAACTACATTATTAATGTTAAATTGATGATTATGTTAAATGTAATAAAAGTGTAAACTATCGCTTTAATTTACAGGGTATCTAGTCGTTCAGTTGTATATATCAGTTTGTTTACTTGTTTTTCTTAATAATTGCACGATGCAGAGGCATAAACAATGGACAAAATATGAATATGATCTGTGTTGATTAATGTTTTCGGTATTGGCCTTTACTACGGTCATTGGTCGCTGATCGGATTGGAGCGTATTGGATTGGATCAGCTCAGAGCTACCACTTACTTTTCGATTCTCTTTATTTTTCTGTCTATTTTAGGCCACAACAAGCGTATTAAGATTCAAATGCAGATCAGTAATCTAAAAACTAAAATCCAGTTGCTGTTAACGTTTAATAATCCGGAGCAACATATTTAAGCCGCTCTCTGCATCCGTATCAGTTATTGCCATCTCTCTTTTTATAATCAACTCTGTCGCTGTCTCTTTTCAGCTTTCAGCCGTTAACTGTCATTTTATACGTTTCACGCATTTATGGCCATTGTTGTTAATTGCTGAAATTGGCATTCGCAATCACAGCAGGGCGCTCGGTGCTCGGAGTTTTACAGCGAGACTCCTCCGGCAGCAAGTCACATTGCCAGCTCCCAGGGGAGGCTCCAACTCCAACTCCAAATGGAGCTGGAGGAGCTACATTCATGCTGCACAGCTGTGTGGTAAGCGGCTGCCATCAGGCATCAGGCATCTCTGTCGGCGGCGGCGGCGGCGTAGGCAGCTTTTAATTGAGCTCTGGCGCTGGCGCTGCAATTGACACCGCAGCGGCCAATTATAAAGCAACTCGCATAGCTTACAGAAAGAGATGGAGCGAAAGAGAGAGACAGAGAGTGAGAGAGAAGGTTGGGGTAAAGAGAGATGGGTAGATTGAGGATTCACCATATGAATCACGACAAATATTATTAAGAATATTAAAATGAATTAACAAAAAATAGGAAAACTATACTTAAAAATTTTTTGATAATTTGGAATACAAAATTTAAATTTTCGCAGTGAAATTTCGTAAATCAATTTGACTTGATTAGTTTAAACTTTAAATTTATGTTTTAAGAAAATTAAAATGTCCCTAAAGCAAAATTCCCAATTTATGCCTCTTATTTTAAATTTGATTTTTCTTACTTTAAATTTTAAATTAGACATTTTGTTATTAGAAAATTTAAATTTTAGTAATAAAATTTTCTAATGTATGTCCATATTTCAAATTTTATTTAGAAACTTTAATTTTTAAATTTAATAACTGAATGTTAGTTACGTTATTAAAGTTTTTACTAATTTATGGCAATGATTTCGAACTTAAAATTTTGAATTCAATACCCAAATTGGGAATAACGTTATTGGAAAATTAAAATTTTCTTAAAGGAATTTCTTAATTTAGGTTACTTTAAATTTAAACCCCAACTAAAGGGTTATGTTGCTAAAAAATTTAAATTTTCCTAATAAAATTTGATCAGTTATTAACAAATTTCGTAGTGAATTTTCCTAGTTTTATACCTATTATCAAAAATTTTAATTTTAACTACATTAAACTTCTTAGTTTTTTGGTTTATTATTGTTGATTTGGAAAAGTATTCGTTAGAGTTGCCAAAGAGAGAGTGAGTTACTGATATCATGTTTTGGGTGGTCCGCTGACTTGACACAGTTAACTGTTGGACTGTTGGCATGCAGATTGATTTGGCTGGCTAACGTTTGCAGCTTTGTAGCCAATTTTCCAAATGGCCAACGTTGAGCGCAGTGTCATCAATTTAAATTAAGTTCCAGCGACTTTATCGCCACATGCCTCGCTGCCACAGGCAACGACAACTACGATGGCAACTCTTCTTCCTTCTCTTTCAATCGTTGCCCGTCATCATTATCCAAAACATGTCATTAGGCAACGGCGACGACGACGACGACGACGACGACAAAGTTATCCAGAATCCTGTTCTGACACTGCTATCAACTGGCAGTCGCATTCCAGCTTGACAGAGTTGCCATTTCAGCCATTTTCTAGCTAGATTTGTCCTTTTTTTAAAACTAGATCAGCCGCTGAAAATGTTAAGCATTCGCTTTTCGGATGTATGTATAACCTTTGATTTGGAATTTATTTGAAATTAATTTGTTTAAGTAAGAAATGTTTTCCATAAAATAATTTTAACAAATAATGCTACGATCTTTTATAGTTTTATTTTTTTACATTTTCTAACTTTTATTTTAATTTTAAAATATTTCTTTCTTAATTTAATCGCTGCTTAAGAAAATAAAATATATAGATACAATAAGTACTGACCGAAATTGGTGTAAAAAAATGGAAACTCCATAAAAGGAACCTGTGATTAGAAATAATAATTATGAAGTCAAAAATGAAATAGTAATAGAAATCAAATCTACTCTTTCCTCATATTAATTTGGTAGTCTTATTCTAATTTCCGTACACTAAGTAATTTCCCTATAAACTTTTATTTTATTTTATTATTGTCTTAATTTTACTCTACACTTTTTTAACTTTGCAGCCTTATATATTTTAAAAATCAAAAAATTAAACAAGAAAATTTCAGTCTCACTCGTTTTTTTATTTCTTTATCCTTTACTCCTGTTTCCGCTGTGTCCTGTTTTTGTGGCGATTAGTTGTCACCACTGATATCAAGCGACGTCGACGTCGCTTAGCGACGTCAGCTGCGACGTCGACGGCAGCAGCGACAGCGGCAGCGAGTTGCGTGCGGCGCAGCGGAAATTGGCCAAAAGGCGACTTGAGACTTGAGATTCAGACTCTGCGCAGACGCAGACGCGCTAACATCGCCTTCAACGTTGTCGTTGTCATCAATAGATGTCGCTGTTGTTATTGTTGTAGTTTTTGTTGTTGTCGCTTGTCGTTGTTGCTGTTGTTGTTGTCGCAGTCGTCGCCTAATAAAGCAGCCGCGATCGCAACGCTAATTAAAATAATTGAAATTTCTCACGGGAAACGCGCAGCTGGCAAGTGTCGCAGCGAAAGAGACAGCAACAGTTAGGGAGCGAGAAAGAGAGAGTGAGAGGGAGTTGGAAAGATTGACATACATACACCCAGAGAAAATACACACACATATGTATGTAGTTAAATTAGATACAGTCAAATTTGATTTTTACACATTTACAGTATTTTAATATAAAATAAATGATGTATAAAATAAATAAAATATAAAATAAATGGAATTTAAAATAAAGAAAATAATGTCAATCTTAATATAAAAATACTAAAGCCAAAGTGAAAAATACCCAAGATTAAAAACTGGCTTATTAACGTTAAATCATATTTATTTAAAATTTTAGAAAATATTTTGCATTCAATTTAAATGCGTTTAATTTTTTTAATCATTTTAAAATTTTAATAATAGTTTTTTGCAGGTAATAAAAAATATATGCTAAAAATCAATAAAGTTTTTCGAAATAAATATTAGGAAAACCAAGTAAGAAATAATTTTGTTTTACAGGAGAATTAAAATTGAGACGGAAGAAGAATTCAGTGTAACTTGGCATAATGATAAAAGAAGGCTACAATTAGAAAACAAAATATTGAGAACGCTGAAATCTTACACTTTGTCTTAATATTGTTCGAATTTACATTTAATTATTTTCTTTTAATTTAATTTGAGTGCAACCAAAAAGACAAAAAATATTATAATTTTTCGTATTCGTACAATTATTATTATTATTATTTCTTTTTTTTTGTTTTTGGTAAAAAATTTGTAATTTTATTTAACAAGCTTTCTGTTTCCTTTGGGGCAACTTAACCTAGTTTAAAATTTGGGGAAAAACAACAGAATAGGTCACATGAAAGTTAAAATGATCGTACAATTATTGAATTAAAAAAAAAAAAAATTAATTTAAATCCCTTACCAAAACACTTGTCTAAACTATGAAAAAATAATTGCGAGAATTTTTCTCTGAGTGTGCACAATGTTGCAAATAGTTGCTGGCCATATCCGTTGCAAGTGCGGCTAATTGCAAATTGATCTCAATGCGGCTCAAAGAGGAAACTGGCAACATGGACATGTCCAACAATCGAATTGACAGCCAGCTTTTGATGGACATTAACATGGATCATAGCGTCGGCGTCGGCGTCGGCGTCGGCGTTGTTGCCTCCTCCAAGTTGGCCCCCTCCAAGTGTCTCCAACTCGAAGACATCCACCGACTTAAGCAACTTTGGCATAAATGCATAAATTTCATTAGCTGCCACAATGCGCAACGTTGCACGTAGGCAATTTAAAAAAGATTGAAGACAGTTTCTTGGCCAGATTCTAGTGTTGGCACTTAAATTAAATGTCAGCTTAGTTAGTTGCGTAAATAATTCAAGTGATGCCACATGCCACATGCCTCATGCGGCATTTTCTTTTTTTATTTGAATTTTTTTTCGCCTTTTCTGAAATTGCCACAGGAAATGGCAGAGTGCAACAAAATGTTGCATGGCACAGATCGATGCCACAGATAACAGTCGCACAGTAACACACACAAATTTCAAGCTAAATCGCATTTATTCACGCATTCATCGAGTGAGTGCATTCGTGAGTGCTGTGTGAGTGCATTTGTGAGTACATTCGCAGTGCCCGTAAAGTTGTCGAAAATGATTTGCAGATCAAGATTTGCCCGGGGCCACAATTTATGTGATAACAACAAATGCTGCAAGCTCTGCAAGAACAACAACAACAACAACAATTGCAACAACACCTGCAACAACAACAACAACAACTGCTGTTGAAGTTGCAACACAACTTGCCCCAATTAGTGGAACGCTTCTAAGGCCTCCAATGTAGCGCTAATAATGACGCCTTTAAAAGTGCAATCACATTTTTTTAAGATCATTTCTATTATTTTTTCCATTATCACACATACGTGTGTGTGTGTGTGTGTTTGCTGTGTGTGTGTTGCATGTGCCGCCCATTGGCTGAGAAACCAGTAAAAAATAAATAAAAACGTGAATGTTTTAATGATGATTTTGTTCAGTAACTAGACGTCGCGACGAGTTGCACTCCTTCTCGAGGCTGCACTGTATCAATATCACAGTGAAGGCAATCATTTGGATCAGCATCTGCCAACAACAACAATAGCAGTGTTAAAAAGAAATTTAATTAAAATATTTCGCCTGAATTTCAATTATTATTTAAAATCTAAAATAAGTGGATAAATAAATAATAATAATGCAAGTAAATAAACTTTTTGTTTATTACAAAATTATCCGAGACAGTTTATTTGCGGATTTTCAACAAATAATTTAAGAGTGAACTGCCTTTCTTGATACTCAGATTAACAGTGAAATTAAAAAAAAAATTAAATTTTTTTTTGGCTAAATTTCTGAATAAAAATTCGATAAATTTAAATGGGGTATTTGATGGGAAAATACTTTAATCATCCAAGTTCATTTTACTAAAGTTTTAAGCTGCATTTTTCCTTATTTTGGAATTAATACAAAGATTAAACTTTACAAAGCATCAGTAGACAGCTTTCAATTAAATCTGTTGACCAGCACGTATTTAATCCATTAAATGCTACGATCTTGACGAAATTGTGAAATGTGTGCTGGAAGACCCTAGAAGTTGATAGAACCAAAAAAAAAATGTATCTTCAAATTTTATTTTTCCCATTTCCGTACATTATTCAGCTTTTTTCGTCAACATTTTCTATGCAGAAAAAAATCTAGATATTCACCTGTACAAAATTACTGGTATACCAAGGATAACTAAACTGTTCCACTTTTATTCTGATATTTTTGTTATTTCTCTTTAACATGAAATACATTTTGCCTCGATATCTCTCACATGCCCAGTGCTAGAATTTTTAAAGGGTCAACCCTTTCTTGGGTATTTAAATACCCATTTGCATGAAATGTGTTAAAAGTAATTGAGTTGTTTTTTTCCCGTAAAGAGCTAAGTTTTTATTTGAAGAGCCTTTGGATACTTTTAATGTCCACCATTGTCATACAATTATTATTTTTTTAGCAAAATATTCAGTTAGTTTTTCCTATTACATCTGCCGTTTTCCATGCTCAGTTTTCTTTTTTGATTTCTGGATATTTACCTCATAAGAATTTTGTTTGAAATGTAAACAGAATAGGAATCAAAAAAGATTTGAGTACATGACGTATACTTAATATTTAATAATTCACAGAAAATCATTAATTGAATCATGAATTAATAAATTATATTCTTTACAAGTCTTGAAAATAAATTTAGATAATAACTAAATTCGATTTTATTCTTCAATTACAATAAGACTTTTATAGAGGCAAGAAAAGCAAAAGTTTATTTAAAAAAAAATACAATTAAAATGGTGTACAATTTTTGTTATTTTGCATTCAAGCATTAGCAAATATTTAATTTTTGCAACATATTTTTTTTTAGTTATTTATTTTAGTTGTTGCATAAATTTGTTTTACCTAATTTAAGCAAACAATCATTAATCATATTGTGGAGCAGTTGGCGGGCCGGATTAAAAATTTGGTGCACAGCGCGATACTTTGGCCATTTGGCCAAATGAAGCCCTTGGGAGAGCAGTCGAATTGCAGTCACTGTGACTGTGACAGTGGCAACAACGAATTGTTGTCTCAGTGGCAGTGGCCACCATGGAAATCATTGTGAATGCATGAACATGAACATGTCCAGGGAACTGACGGACCGACGGACTGAGGGACTGACGGACAGCTGAAACAAACTGTGTGTCAGTTGCAGTCAAGTGGAGTCATAAAGCTGCAGCTCTGACTTGGCTCAAACGAGTACTTTTGCCTTTGGGCCAACAATATCGGTGGCAGCCACCAGATGCCTGATACTGACACCTCGATCAGTCAGCTGAGTGGCAACTGGATTGCCAACGGGATTGGGACAACGAGTAGGTGGATTTAGCTGGATTTATGGGTTGCCCAGCGTCAGCTTAATGAGTTTCTGGCATTAATAAAAAAAGGTGCCAGCCAAAGGGAGCGCAGGGGGGGGGGGGAGAAGGGTACACACAGGAGACGTGACGTTGTTGGCTTGACAGAAAAAAAAGAGTAAGAAAACTACTCTTGAGATGCTCGACTGTTGGATGCCTAGTAATCGTTCGATTAATGAATAACTAAAAATTAAAAAAAATATATGTAAAAATATTAAAAGAAGTATTAAAAACAATTATAAGGATATTTTTAAAAAGCGAACTTTACTATATTATGCTCAGTATTCACATCAGCATTTCGATTCAACAGAAATGAACAACAATTTTAAAAACATATACTTAAGGGAGTATTACAATAAGGCAATGTTTCACCAAAAATGAAAATACAATTTCAAAAGATATTTAAAGAAATAACAAAAAGTAATTAAAGGGCACTCGACTTTTATCAATCAAGATAATCGAATAACAATTTTAAAAATAATAATACTTAAAAAAAATGCAAGGCTTCAACACACATGAAATTAAAATAATATCCCCTTTTAATTATTTTTAAACTAACGGGTATAATTAAAAATATATAAATATATTTTTTTTTTTGTTGCACGAGCAGTTTCTTATTTATATATTTATTTGTATATTATATAAAAACCGTTCTGATTAGTGTTCTCAAACTCTTACAGTCTCTGAGAATTAGTCGTTCATTCAGACAGACAGACTATCAGGCAGACACTGCCACAAACTTATAAGCCGCTTTACCCTTTTGGGTACTGGGCTATTTAAGAAAAAGGCAATTGGATTAGATTAGACAGCCCCAGCTGTCGTGACAGGTTGAGGCTGAGCTCAGACCGGGCACGAAACTTGGCCGAATGAGAATTTATGGCCAATGAATGCTGTGCGAGCCAAGAGGCCTGGCCAGATCTGTCTTGGCCTGGCCTGAACTGAACCGAACTGAACTGGCCTGGTCTATTCAGCCAGAGTGCGTGTGCATTGGACGCAATATTTTATAATGACTTCATTACAACAACTGCAATAGACTGACAACAACAACAGCAGCAACAACAACAGCTTAAGGCAAAACTCTCGAAAATTGCAATAAAAAAGTTGACTTTATTTTGATTTTCTTTTGGCCAAATTTGGCTGCTTTGATTCGTCGCATAATTGGCAATTATCGTGGCCAAGACGTGGGCGAAGTTGCGAGTCACAGTTAAGACAAAATAAAAAACGTCTACAGTGCCTGCTGGGAGTTACGAGTCCATATCGCATATAATTGCCAAATGATTTTCTTTGCCTTGTCACGCAAACCCTGCGGGTTGTCCTCTTAGGTTGAATGACAGAGACAGAGAGATGCAGAGAGAGAGAGGGAGGGAGAGACAAAGAAAGAGAGAGAGAGAGCACTGTCAATTGCATGCCCTGAGAAGTGCATTTTTAATTTTTATATTCAACTCAAAGTAATTATTGCACTTGAAATCTATTTAGTATTTTGGTCGAAAAATTCTAGTTTTATATAAAAAGATATTTATATTTTTTTATTTATTAAATTAAAAGTTATTATAATAAATTTAGCATTTTTCCTAATTTGCCTAATTTTGCAATTCTTATTTACCATTTTTGTGAGTATAAAAATAAATATAAAATCTACTGGTCATACTATTTTTGAACGACACCTTTTATATAAAATATTATCAAAATATCTTATTTTAAAATCAACTAGAAAGCACCAATAAAATCTATTTAGCGAATGATTTTAAGTGCCTATTGATTCTAATTATTTGTCAATCTCTGGAACTTAACCAAAATGTCCAAAAATTTCATATTTTTTTAATCCAACATTGTTATTCTTTATATTATCAAATGGGTAATTAATAAAATAGCAACAAATACTTATTGGCAAAATTTGCAGCATTTTATGTGTTAAAATTAAAAAAGCCGTCAAACTTTAAGTAATTATGAAGAAAAATTTAAGCATATAATTTTAGATTATGCATGAAAATAAGTGATGCATAATTTGAAATTAAAAACGAATTAGAAAAAATATCTATTGAATTTCAAGAAAATGTTTTTAATATAAATTTTAATCAATTTTATATCAAAACAAATTAGTGATATATAATCTAAAAGTTAAAATTAAAAAAAAATATCTAAGGACTTTTAAGAAAATATTTATTGATTTAATATATTATACTTATGTTGCAAGGAATTGGGAAAAGCAGCGTATTAATAAGTAAAAGTGTGAGTAAATTAAATTAGGTGTGAAAATAGCTTAAATAAATAAATGCATACATTTTGTACTGTATGCCACAAGTTGAGTTAATTTTTTAAGGTTTGCTGGTTTTTCAGCTGCGGGGGCAGCCATTTATTGATTGCTTTTAATAGCTCCACGCAGCTCCATTCACTTTACAGGCCTCTCAGACTCAAACTCAGCTCAATTCAGCTTAAAGCAGCCTTAGCCTTAGCCCAAGTGAATGTGCAACACACACACACACACACACAGACACACTGACTGCTGTTGTAGCTGTTTCCTGCCAACAACAACACACAGATTTGCATATTATTTAAATGCATTTGTATGCTAAAATTAGCGTCTAATTGGAGTTTACACGCTGCATTTTTTATGCGCAAATAAATTGTGGCAATTGTGGCCGAACCCCGCCCCCTCCGCCTTCCCCTGCCCTCATCACTAGCCCCGCCGCTTTCCCCTTTCGATTAAGCAGTTTGTAGTTTGCCATTTGCCGAATTTGTCAGCGTTTGTCACACAAAACGAGTCTCGAATCGAAAAGCAAAAATCAAAATCACAAAAAAATAATAGTAATAGCAAGTGCGTTCAGCCATTCACTAACTACACACACACACACACTCGCACTCACACACTCGCACACACACACTCGCACGCACAGCAGCTGCAATTTAGCCGTCTCGCTCTCACGCTTCGGGCGCCAACTTTGCGTATGCGTGATATTTTTATATCGCCTTTTTTTATTTTGTTTGCTTTGCAATTTTTATAATTGCACATTACCCATACAAGTGCAGTTTAAGCACACACACACACACACACACACATACACACGCACTTAGTTGCTGTCGCAGGTGTCAGCTTTGAGCCAAGTGGGCGTGGCCATTTGAGGCGTTTTTGGTTGCGGCCTCAACAACAAATGCGGCCTATAAAATGGCGTCCGTAAATAACTTATAAAAAGGCCAACTGCTGGGAAATTAGTGGCAAGTTGTGAGTTTAAGTGCTGCACTCAAATACGTACTGCAGTTGCAAGCAATAATAATAATAAAAATAATTTAATAATTTACAGTTAGTCAAAATAAAATATTATTTAAAATATTTAAGACCAACAAGTATAAAAATGATATGAGTATGACATAATAAATAAAACAAATTTAAAGAAAAGTAAAGTTAGAGTTTCGACAAAATACGAAATACAAAATTCACAAATTTGTTTTTATTTTAAAAATAATTATATTAAACTCTTCTTATTATTTTTGTTCTTTAACGTGCGCTGAGAACAATAAGCAATTATAATGAAATAAAGAAAAAATATAAAAGAACATAAAAATATAAATTAAAATTTCAAAAAAGTCAAGTCTATTTTTTGACAAAATACAAAAATTCACTTATCTGTTTTACTTTAAAAAAAGTTTAATTTCAATCTTCTTTTTATTTCTTCTCCCTAACGTGCTCTGAGAACAATGAGCAGTTATAATAAAATGAAAACAACAATTTTTTAAAATAACATAAAAAAATAAACTAAAAATTTCAAAAAAAAGTCAAGTTAATTTTTTGACAGAAAACAAAATTCATATATTTTTTTAAAAAAAGTTCAATATAATTCTTTTTATTAATTCTTTTCTTTAGCGTGATCTGAGAACTTTAAGCAAATATAAAATATTAAAATAAAAGAGTAAACCAAGTATTAATTATTTTTTTTGTAAATAAAATATTAATCTTTTTTTAAAAAAACAATTTCTTAACTAACAATAAGAAATGTAGTAGAATTTATATTCTCGTTGAACTTATATGTAAAGTTTAGCTTATGAGGTGACTTTGTATGTCTTTCGCCCTCTCCTCTCTCTCTCTATCGCTATCTCTCTCCTTGTTTCTGGTTGATTTCTCTAGCGAGTTTTAATTCTCTAAGCAGCTCTGTTCACTCGATCTCCAACATTTTGGGGCGCATGTCGTCAGCTTGAATTCTGTTATGTTGGATCTCTTGTTGAACATGTGCTTCTGCCCGCCTCTGCCCAAATGCTCAGCTGCCTGGCTGCCTAGATGCCAGACTGCCTGCCACTTGCCACTTGCCACTTGCCACTTGTGGCATCGCATTACCAGCAGTGAACAGTGACAACCACCAGCTACCAGTGAGTTCCAAGCCGAAATCTGATATCGCATTTGCAGCTGCTGCTTTGCATTTATCTGTGGCATTTGAGACTCTTCACTTGCTCCAGTTGTTCAAGTTCTAAAATTGCTGCCCACTCGCCTACATTTTGTGGTATACCCTGTAAATAAGAGTGTTGAGCTTAAATAAATCAAAACTGAAAAGAATTAACTCTAAGCTATTAGGAAAATAATAGAAATTTAATACAAATTTGCCCAAAAACACACAAAAAATTTCTAACTGAATAAGAATAAATATTGCAAATAACAATTATTCTATGAAAGCATCTAAATCATATAAAAACACAATTTAAGTATAATTTACATAACTTTTCCTTATTTAATTTTTTCCTTATTTAATATTAAATTTTCTTTGCCTACTACCCTTAGATGACTTTAAGTAAAATTTAATTGTCATTTATCGAAACCATGAAAACATTCGATCGAACTTATAAAATATGATGATTAATTTATTCCAAAAATACTCGAGAATTTTTTTTTATATATTTTATAAAAATCTGATGTCTTTATCATATGACATAGTATTCAATGAGCCAAAAAATATACTTCTTTTAGGAAAATTTTTATTTCTAAGCAAATACAAGTTGCAGTTAGACAAAGTCTATGATAATAAAAAAACGGATATCTATAAAAGCTTCCTGAGAATTAGTTAAGATATTCAGAAATTAGACAAAGACATTTTCCCACTTGCATCTTTAATTTTAAATTAATTTCTTGGGGTATTCAATCTTAAGAAATTAGTAGAGGACGTTTTCCTGCCTGTTTCTATTTTTTCAATTAATTTCTTAGAGTATTTAATCTTCAGAAATTAGTAGAAGACATTTTCCCATTTGCATCTGAGTTTTTCAATTAATTTCTTAGGGTATTCAGTCTTCAGTAAAATGAGGAAAACATATTTCCACTGGTTTTTTTCAATTAATTTCGCATTAACCGCCGCCCAACGACGTTGCCTTATTTCCATTTCCATTTCCATTTTCGTTTCATAATTATTTGGATTTGCCGTCTGTCACTCGCAGCTATGTAACGTCATCCTCAACATGACAGACGCTGCTAATCCCACCACCTACTTGAGATGAGATGAGTTGCGATCAGATGAAATCCACTTGGCCTGGGGATCGTCAAGGAGTTGTTTTTGTTGTTGCTGTTTTTATTGGAGCTACTGCAGCTGCATTTGGGCTTCGGATCTGCAAAGTGCTGTGAAAATTATTAACGCCATTAACGGCAATAGAAATATTTGTGTGTTGCCCACTTCCCCTCCCCTTAAGCCCCTGCTGCCCCTGGGGGCCGTTCAAACGGGTTGTAAAAATTACAAGTCATGCGGCTAAGACTGAATTTGAGTTTAGAAACTGTGGCCCACAAAATGTGACTAATGGCATTTTTTAAATGCAGACTCTCTGCCAACTTACTAGATGACAAACAGAGGAGAGGAAGGTGTAAGTTGGTGGGGAGGGGAGGGAGGAGGGAGGCAGCTCAACTCCTTTGCAGTTCTTTAAGTTTTATAGGTTGCAATTTTTAACGCCTCGCCAGACTGAGGAACAGTTTAAAGCAGATTCCCACTGCACCCAGAGAAAAAGTGGATTCTTTTCAATAAATAAAACAAAAATACATTTAAAGAAAATATATTTTAAGTGCTTGGTAAAAATATAAAATAAAATTACGGTTAAATTAAAAAGATATTTTGCTAAACTAATATCATAACTTATATGTCAAACTTGATTTGAATATAATACGATCAAAGTGCAAGAAATTCAAATTAACATCATTTATTTTGAAAATTCGTATGTGTTAATTTTAATTTGAGTTAAATACGAAGTAAATTAAATTCAGAGATTTTTGTGGATTTTTTAAATATTTGTTTAAAATACTTATATCAAATATTCTTCATTTTCAATTCAAAATTCTCAATCGCTTCTAGTTTATATCCAGATTTTTAATTTTTAGTTTATTTTTTATCCATTCAGTTGAAAATTAAATTTTTAAACACTTCATATTAAGTTAATATCGTATTATGAGTAGCAAGAATTGGGATTCATGCACTAATAACATAGCATGCACTGTAAATAACATAACATACCCTGTTATCAAACATTACATACTCTGTAAATAAGCGTAAGAATCAGATAGGCTATGCTAAGAAGAATAAAGTATTCTGCTCTGGCTGCATTTGTTACTTAGTATTATTTTAATTTTTAAAAGTAAATAAATCAACAAATAAATAGTTTGTCTGCAATGATAAACAACTCAATGGGTTTTAAAAAATCAGATCTTCATGTTACAGGATAATTTTTGAATGGGTAAAAATAAACGATAAACATCAAAATAATACTCAACAAGTTTTGTAAGGTAATTTTTTCGCTGAGTGTATGCTGCAATCACAACTGCAACTTCAACTGCATCGTCAGCTCGTCGTTGCGTGTGCTTTTCTGCAGCGTCATTAATTTTGCCATGAATTGACAAAAACATCATAAACTACTTGTTGAACAGAAAATCCACTTCAGGCGACAGGCCGCAGTCTCCAACTCCAACTCCATCCGCCATCCTCCATCCGCCATCCTCTGTCTCCATCCGCAGCCCACGCGCCAAGTTGCAACGACAACGATGCGATTGCCGCCCGGCAGGCTCATGTTAACTTCTCTCTCTCTCTCTCTACCCTCCAGCTTCTCCCTGCTCTCTCTAGTTGTAGCCATCTGTAACTGGGCGAGGCGCTGCAAACTTAGCCTCATAAATAAACATGTCTAGCATCATTTTGTCATGTTTGCCAATGCTGCCAACAATCTCACGATCAGTTTGACCTACAGGGCCCATAAGTTGCCCAAATTGATGGCCATCTGATGGTATCAGTTTAAGCCATATACATATTCCTCTATATATATGTGACTGCTCACTGAATTCTTTACTTTATCGGCATATCAATTACATGCAACATGTACAGAGCAATCATGTTCATTTGCCAGCCATGAAATGCGAACATTCTGCACATTCTCCATTACAAGCTGGCATCTTTTTTTTTAGCTGCTCCAGCTTTGACTTTGGCTTGGAAATCATTAACACACAGTTGGGCTTAGATCGTGGCCGACATAACAACAAAAATATTCCAGAGAATATTTGTCAAATCTCAATCTGAACGTGCGATCAGCAGATTAATCAATGGAAGCGAAGTGACAGATGGAACTGGCAGAAATGTATTTAAAATATCATCAGCAAAATTATTGTATTTAAAAATTACATACCTCAAAATAAAAATTATTATTTACGTTACAGACAATGTTAACAACCAATGTGAATAACTTGAAATTTAACAAAGATGAGATCAATCTTTAGATTGATAAATGCGAACTTATCGAAAAAGAATAGAGACAGCAAGATGCAAATGAATTAATTATTCCAGATTTACTAGATCAAATTCAAATTGAAATGGGTTCGAGCAATAATGGAAATTTCACATAAAAAGAGAATTAATATTTGAATTCTTTAGCTTAAAACATAGTTTCATCCAGTGGATTTTAGTTATTTAAAATTATTAATTTCTCGAAAATCCATTATCGGCTGGAATAAAGTAAGAATCAAAGAACGATAAAAAATGACAGAAAGTACATAATTCTTTCAAATTAAAATGTATTATATTTTATTAAAATAATTGCTTAAATTGTAAACCATTTTAAATGGTGTTTTGTTGTTTTTTCTACTGAGTGTCTTTTATATTCCGGCTTTAGTCCTTGAGGTCAGCGGGGCCTCCAAGAAATCCCACGCCAAAAGTGCCAGGAAGGGCAAGACCAAGAAGACAGCTAACTAATAACAAAGTGAACTTCATTTTAACTGAAGCAGAAACTTGACTGACGATCCAAAAAAACCATTTATTCCATTTAAAAGTATGAATTGATTTGATATTGCAACGATTTGTTATACAATATTGAGGTAATTACAAACACTAGCATAACTAAATTCTATTTGTCATAGAAATCAAGATTGAAAGGGCAACAGTCAGAGCCAAAAGTATCTCGATTGCTTTCATGACATTTGAAAAGACCTCAAATGAATCTCATGAATAATCACCCTGAAATATTCCCCAATTGAACCCTCAATTCATAAATTTAGTGCGAGCTTTTAAATTTATAGACTTGGATTTTTTAAATCTAAAACGGTGCTCCTTAATTATTTACTTGTATTCGCTGTTCGCAAATAAATAAATAAATACGATAAGTTCAAGAAAATGCTCAAGAAGAGTTAAAGACAATTCATTTATTATTTGTTGGTTGTGTTTTATTTGAAATTGTTTTAGCTTTTAAATTTTAACATTTTATAAAAAAGGTTTACTTTATTAAATTGTAGTAATTAAGAATTAGAAATAAGAATTTATTTGGAAAAAAAACCCATAAAAGATATTATTTTTTTCTAATTAAAATGTTATAATATTTTATCAAAATAATTACTTGAATTCATCTAAAGATCACTTGAAGAAAAAATTACTGAAGCTACTTCGTCTTTAGTTTTCCTTTATTCCAATAAATACGAGAAGTTAAGAAAAGGCTCAAGTTTAATTATAGACAATGCATTTATTTATTTTTAGTGCATGTTTTTCACATGTCCAAAAGCTGCTTTAGTCCTTAAGAGGAACTGGACTACCCAGCATAGTCCTCCCCTGGAAGTTTTCCTCGTGGGGTAATAGCAAGAAGACCGATAACTATTGCCAAAGGTAACTTCATTTTTACTGAAGAGGAAACTCGACTGACGATCCTTATATACCATTTATTGGCCGTTTTGCATAAGGAATCGATTTGATATTGTTACAGTGGCTATACAATATAAGTAACTAGATTCACTTGCATAACAGGCGATAACAACTGAATGCTTTAATGAATTGACCGTGATATTGACATTGGCAATCCCATTAAAGTGTCTTCAAGATGTTTCCAGGAACAACTCCAGCTACAACACGAGTATCAAAGAGAAATTTCACTCTTAAATCACCCTCAAATATTCCTCAATTGAACTCTGGTAAATTCAAAAGTTTGCTGTGAGCTTTTAAATTTTTAAACTCTGTTTTTTTTATTCTAAATATAACGATGCGTCTTAATTATTTATATTTTTCTTCCATGTTCGAAAATCTACAAACAGCTGAAATAAGAATTTTTTTGGAAAAAAAAACCATAAAAGATATTATTTTTTTCTAATTAAAATGTTACATTATTTTATCAAAATAATTACTTGAATTCTTCTAAAAATTACATTAAGAGAAAATTACTGAAGCTACTTCGTCTTTAGTTTTCCTTAATTCCAATAAATACGAGAAGTTATAGAAAAGGCTCAAGTTTAGTTATAGACAATGCATTTATTTATTTTTAGTGCATGTTTTTCACATGTCCTAAAGCTGCTTTAGTCCTTAATTAGATGTGGATGGTTGTCCCCTGGAAGTATTCCTGGTAGGGTAACAACAAGAAGAATGCTGGCTATTACCAAAGTGAACTTCATTTTTACTGAAGAGGAAACTCGACTGACGATCCTTATATACCATTTATAAGCCATGTAAAATTATTAGTTGATTTGTTATTGCCACGATATGTTATACAACACCAAGTTAATTATAGACACTTGCATAACTAAATTCAATTTAACGTAGGAAACCAGATTAAAAGGGCAACAGTCAGAGAGAAAGTTATCTCGATTGGCTTTTGAGCTTTAAAGAAAACTCAAATAAATCTTACAAGATTATTTTATGCCTCAAACGCCTGCATCAAGAGTTGACCCCGAAGAACATTTCAATTGACCCACGCGGCGTATGCGCAATGCTCAATTAAGTTAATTGCTGGTGTTTAGCGATTTGGGCCAACAAACATTTACAAACAGGCGACAGCAGTTGAATGCTTTAATGAATTGACCATGATATTGGCATTGGCATTGGAGCATCTTCAAGATGTTTCCAGGAGCATCTGGAGCTACAAAACGAGTAGCAAAGTTGCTGCCAAAGGTAAATCGAAGCCAGAGATTAATAGCGATAAGCTATTGATTAGCCAGAAGTTGAAGTGAGGGAGGAGAGGAGGAGCAGGAAGAGAAGAAAGCAGACAGGCAGAGCAGCAGCAACAGTAAAATTGTAGACGATCCACTCTAGATGTTATCAGAGATGTGGATGTGGATGTGGAGGGTGGGGGGGTAGCGGGAGAGGGGCAAGAATTGGGCAGGTGTTACATGCATGCGATCCACAGATAATTCAAGCGAATGTTCCCGGATGCCCAGAGTTGAGACTGAGAGGGAGACGAAGTTGGGGACGGAGACGAAGACTCAACTCTCTCTCCGAGAACAGACTGAGTATACACCCAAAGAAAATTACAGCTTAATTATTATTTGTGCATATTGAATAATAATAAATTCTATTTAAATATATTCAAATTAAACATCAAATCTTAACGCATTTATATTGAATACAACTTATTTTTACAAATAATATTGATCCAAAAAATACCCAACTAATATCAAAAGTTTTCAACTGAATAATGATAAAAATTGCAAATAAAAATTATGCTATAATATTTGTAAAAACATTTTTACAGAAACATCTAAATCGGACAATAATGTAATTTAAAATTATGTTTTCTTACTATATTTGAAGTTAGTTTTGGTCGAAGATAACTTAAAGGCAAATATAAATAAATATCAGTCAACGAAACAATCAGTTGGAAAATAAGTTTATAAAATATTATATGTTAAAAATTAATATTTTAAAATATATTTCAAATTTATTATTAAATGGCAATAAATTTTAATTAAATGCAACGTTTTTACATGCATATAAAATTTGTACATATAATATTTTATAGTTAATACAAACTGTTAAAATATTATATTTGAAGGCTTAAATTTAATCTAAATTGTATGTATTGGGATTGAAAAGCTATATATATTAAACATAAAAGTATAAATTAATTTTTCATTTATTTAAGACTTTTTTCAGACCAGAAGCAATTATAACAAAACATTAAAAATAACTGAAAAACAAAAACAAGATACGACTATATTTTTTATAGTTATATCTATTAATTTTGATTGAAATTGTCTTTTTTACTATACGATTTTTTGCGCTGGGTTTAGCTGAGATTGTGATGGGATTTTGAGATTGGCTAAGAAATTGGTATTGGTAGTGGAATTGGTATTGGGTTATGGGGTAAAATTAAGCGCACGCTGGCAATTTGCATAAAAGCAGTTTAATGTTTAAATGTTTTATTGAATCGACGCTCGATTACATGACAACGAGCGGAGAAAGAGGAGAAAGAGGAGAAAAAGAAGGAGGAGTTGGAGTTGGAAGAGCTGCCGTTTCTAATTTGCAATGCAAATGCAGCTGTAAAGATTCCACACAAGATTGGATAGTAACTGGAAGTATCTGTATCTGAATCTGAATCTGGATCGCGATCGCCTTGGGGAAACATTGCGGCATTGCAATTTGACTAAACTATCTGAGCGACAGCATATGAGAGGTCCATTTGTATTTGTGGAATGGAGCTGAGAACTGGTTTTTTAATTATGAAAAAGAAATTGGCAAAGAATACGCGGCCTAGCTACATACAACGATAGCTTATCAAGGAGCCTACGTGATCGCACAGCTGCCAAGAACAACAACATGAAAAATGAAAATAAAATAAATGCTCGATAGTCCAAGGAAGCTTAGGAGTATTATAATGTTGTCCCATTGAATGTAACAGGCAGCGAATAATCATAATGATTACGATCTTTGAGCCGAAGCTACCAAAAATAACAGATCAAGTTTAATTTTAATTTGCAAAATAACAAAATTGCTTAAAATTTCATTTTGTATTATTTTTTTAAATTAAAAAATGCAAATATAAATAAAAGGATATATGTGTTTTGAAGCTACAGCTTTGAAATTTGACACACTTTATAAGTATAAATTTGTAAAGTTAATCTCATAGATTCGTATCTTGTAATTTGATTATTGCTGCTTTTTTACTATGGAATTATATAACGCTTGTAATCATAGCACAACAAATCTGGATTTGACACGGTCCTAAAATGGTTTATAAGGAACGTCAGTTGGGGTTTCCTCATCAGTAAAAATGAAGTTCACTTTGGTAATTGCCAGCATTGCTCTCGGTCTTGCCATGGCCTTGCCAGGCGCCACCCGTTTCCATGGACCAGCTGTTCTCAAGGACTAAAGCAGTTTGATGAAAATGGCCAAAAAACCAATTTCAAGAAATGTTTTTAATTAAACAAAAAAAATAATAAATGCAATTTTATTGAGCTGTTTAATTTTTTTCCTATGGCTTTTCGTAAATTCAGGTCATTATATTGCCTTATATTTTACTTATAATGCAACAAATATCTTTAATTGTTTTTTTTTTTAAATTTTTTTTGACATTTTTAAGTTGCTTGTTAAACCAAATGCTTTCAAAATATTAATGTTGTTTGAATATTCAAGAAAATCAAATGCAAATATGTAAATTTTCTCATTATCAAAGGCTCATTGCAGATCTAATATATTTAAGAATTTCGTCAATTCCAAAAAAAAATCAAATCAATTAACAGTGGAGTTTGAGCAGACTTTTAAAGTATTTTAGCTTCGAGTAACGCTTCAAATATCATTACAATCGAATTATAAACAAATAAACATTTCAAGCATGACAATTATTGCTTTAATGTATAAATAAATCTAATTACTTCGGTATTGTAATAATATCAAATCGATTCCTTATGTAACGCGGCCAATTAATGGCATATAAGGATCCTCAGTCGAGTTTCCCCTTTAGTAAAAATGAAGTTCGCTTTGGCAATAGTTATCAGTCTTCTTGGTCTTGCCCTACCAGGCATCGCCTTTGTTGCGGCACCAGCTGTCCTTAAGGACTAAAGCAGTTTTCAGAAATTGGCGAATGATCCAGTTCCAACAATTTTGTATAGCTTAAAGAGAATATAAATAAATGCATCGCATTGAGTAATTTTAAGCTATTCATATTTATTGGGAAGGGGAAAATATGTAGGTACGCCACACAAATCACAAGTGAAAGCGAATTCAGAGTAATTTTTTGTTTTTATTGTTCACCAACCTTTTCGAACTGGCCCCTTCTCAGATTCAATTTCCACTTTTTTAATTTTATCATTGCAGATTAATAGGTTATCATTTTATTTCTTCTTTAATTAATATCATATAATTTACCTATGTAATAATTCAATTTGTATAGCTTAAACAAAATTAAAAAGTTGTTGGCGCGACAAACAATGAAAGTTACTCGGAAACTCTGAATTCTAATATTCGGACAAAAAAAAGTAATGATTTCGTTTCACTCAAAAATGTTTAGATGATTTGACTGTGGCACGGAGAAAAGAAATTTACGTGAAATTCAAGTGAAAGAGATTTCTGTAGCGCACATGAATATTTTTTTATATTACTTAATTTTAGTTAAATTTTTACCTTTAATATTTGTTTTAATTTGTTTTTAATTTTTGGTCAACTGTATTTAGTTGACATTAAATAAATAAATAAAGCTAATAATTTTTTGTTGATTATTTTTTTTATTCGTTCAGCCAACGAGCATCCAAGAGTCGAGCACGCTCTAAAGTCGCGTTCTCAGTTGTTGTTGTTGTTGCTGTTGTTGTTGCCGACTGCTTCGATCAATCCAAATGAGCCACGTTCGCTGATCAGTTGTCAATCAAATGCAGCACAGAATGCTTCACACTCCGCAAAAAGAGTGTTGGGATAGAAGAAGAAGATGAAGATGAAGTTGAAGAAGAGAAGAAGAGAAGAAGAGACTCTTCAAAGCAACTATCATCATTAGTCGCTGCCAGTCGAAGAGTCGACATAGAGACACGTTTGATGTGCTCCGTCAGGCACTGTATGTCCGTCTGAGTCTCTAATTGCGGAATGGCAGCTGCTGATCTGGATATGGCCAATACCAAGACCAATACCAAGACCAAGTCACCAAGTCACCAACTCCAGGCTACCAGTTGGCTTTATCCGAGTCTCAGTCTCAGTCGGCAAGTGCGACTGTCAGCCAAATGTAAAGTGACGCCTGATCTTGAACTGGTTGCCAATGCCTGCAAAGCCACCACGACGGTGGTCCCGACCGTCACTTTCAACGTTCTAGGTTCCCTACCCCCCTCTCCCCCTCTCTCCCCTCTCGCTGTGTTTTCTGTAACGCAGCTCCCGATTTTTGCCAGTCTCTTTCTTAATTCTTGACAACATTTTGGCTTCAAATTTCGGGCCCTGCTGTGCGTATCGTATGATCTCTTGCCACGTCCATTGCCGCCACATGCAGTGTCATTACTCGCTGTCCAATCTTGTTGCTTGTTATACCCTGTAATCATTGGGAATGCTCAAAAGGCTATTTTAAATTGCACACACAAAGTGAGAGAGAACTTTTTCAAGCAGAATCATAGTTGCTTTTTGAATTGAATACAACTATTACAAATATTATGTTCTTTAACATTACACTGCTTGATGTCTAAATTCAAATTATGTTATGTTATGCATATGTTAATTGATCGGCGCGACTCACAACAACGCACTGCATTGGCGTTGCTTAAATTGCACTGCTTGCTTTACGCATTAGAAATGCCCAAAAGTAGCAGGCAGAGGGAGAGAGAGCTACTGCAAGCGTCTATTGTGAACAGGTGTGGTGACGTGGCAAAGCAGTGCTTATGAGGAGCATAAAATGTACTTCTTGCTGTGTGGGCTGAAAGCAGTAGATTATTATTAGTCACAGCAAGCAGTTGAAATTTAAATACAATGGGTATCTGTGTGTCGTTCACGCTCAACTGTTATGGATTTGGTTGGACTTTTGTTGGTTTTGGCAGTCTAATCGTCTATTTGTCTGTCTGTCTGTCTGTCTGTCTGTCTGTCAGTCGGCAGCATTCGGTGTCCAATTGCCGCAGGAAATCATAAATTAAAATCGATTGTTTGACAAGGCTCGTGAAATATTTCCATTTTAGCAACTGAAGTGCTTTCAATTGCGCCTGGTTAGCTGGTTAGCTGGTTACCTGGCGATGCATTTATGGCAGCCGTTCACATTTGGCCAGAACTGGCCGAAACGTTCCTTATGATGTGCTATGAAACGATCCATGAAACAGATCGAAACGAATCGAATCGAATTGTATTGGATCGGATAACATGACACGGCAACATTGTGCTCTACAATTAGTACAACATGCAACAAGTGGACGAGAAGTCAGTCAGTCAGCCAGTCGGCCAGTTAGCCAAGTCAGCCAGGCAGATGGCCAACGATACGACGAGCGTCCCCCAAAACGGGAAAACTCTAACAAATGGCCGCAGGTTTTTAATATGCTCAGCAAATGGAGCCCAAAATTGGCGTGCAGCGTTAAAATGAGACAACGTGTTCTGTTTGCAGTCAGTCAGCTCGCCAATACACTCGACGAAATTGTACTCCAAAATCACGCAAAAATAAACCTGAGTTTTAGAAATTTCATTCTTAAAATGTCGTTAAATAATAAGCATTAATCTCAATTTTAGAAATTTGGTTCATAAATTTACCGCATAGATTTTTAATTTTAAAATGGCTTTTCTTGATGTTGAAGCAATGTGCACTAAATAAACGTAATTTTACTCTCGAGTTCTAATGAACCGATTTACTTCAAATTTGGAAAGGATGTTCTTTATACATCTCTTCATCGCATGAACCTTGCCCAAAACTATAACATCTCATTAAGTATTTTTAAAAAATTAGAAATTGTTAAAAAAATATAAAAAAAAAAATTTTTTTTTTAAATTTAAATAATAAATTTCTAAATTTTAACGGCTAAATAAAGAATTTAATTATTAAATTTTTTGTTTATCAAAATAATTACTTGAATTCTCCAATAATTATATACCTTACTTTCTTTTCGTTCCCATTAAACACGAGTAGTTAAAGAAAAGTCTCAAGTTTAGTTATAGACAATGCATTTATTAATTTTTATTGGATGTGTTTCACATTCCGAGAGCTGCTCTAGTCCTCAAGGATAAGTGGAGCCCCTTTTTTGCCAAAGTTGCCTGGCAGGGCAAGACCAAGAAGAATGCTGGCTATTATCAAAGTGAACTTCATTTTTACTGAAGAGGAAACTCGACTGACGATCCTTATATACCATTTATTGGCCGTGTTGCATAAGGAATCGATTTGATATTGTTACAGTGGTTATACAATATAAGTAATTAGATACACTTGCATAACAGGCGATAACAACTGAATGTTTTAATGAATTGACCATGATATTGCCATTGGCAATCCCATTAAAGTGTCTTCAAGATGTTTCCAGGAACATATCCAGCTATAAAACGACTAGCAAAGAGAAATTTCACTCTTAAATCATCCTCAAATATTCCTCAATTGAACTCTGGTAAATTCAAAAGTTTTGTGTGAGCTTTTAAATTTTTAGACTCTGTTTTTTTTATTCCAAATATAACGATGCGTCTTAATTATTTATACATTTCATCCATGTTCGAAGATCTACAAACAGCTGAAATAAGAATTTATTTGAAAAAAAAAACCAAAAAACATATTATTTTTTTCTAATTAAAATGTTATATTATTTTATCAAAATAATTACTTGAATTCTAAGATTGAGATTTTCTGCAATACTGACTGCATAAGCAAGCGAAGACTTAATGTTGCATTCAATAACATATATCTTCTTATTCGCTCAAAATTTATAACCTTAGACTAGATCACTGGATAAATCTCAGAGCATTAATATTGTTACATAAAATAATTACCACAAAAGAAAATAAATCAAAATCAAATTTTGTAATATTAATCTTAAGTTACTTTAGAATAATTATATTTTTCAACCGCATGTTGCATTAATTGTGACTAGTGCCATAATCATAAGTTTCTTACAACTTATAGCACTAGGATGTTAAATAAATTAAATAAACAAATAAAATTACATTAAGAGAAAATTACTGAAGTTACTTCGTCTTTAGTTTTCCTTAATTCCAATAAATACGAGAAGTTTAAGAAAAGGCTCAAGTTTAGTTGTAGACAATGCATTTATTTATTTTTAGTGCATGTTTTTCACATGTCCAAAAGCTGCTTTAGACCTATGGTTGTCCTCTAGTATTTCTCCTCCAAGAAGAAGACCGATAACTATTGCCAAAGGTAACTTCATTTTTACTGAAGAGGAAACTCGACTGACGATCCTTATATACCATTTATTGGCCGTGTTGCATAAGGAATCGATTTGATATTGTTACAGTGGCTATACAATCTTATAAAAAAAACCTCTTTACGAGGTAAAAGTCTAGTGACGAAAACATTTTAATGCACCAAAATTTCTGATATCCAATTTTGTGACGAATAATATTAAGTTTTACTTAAAAATTACTACAAAAAAATTTTTTTGTCACTCGGCACTGCGCAAAAAATATATATTTATTAGGTATGAAGAAATTAGAGCAATGTGCCGAGTGACAAAAAAAATTTTTTGTAGTAAATTTTAAGTAAAACTTAATATTATTCGTCACAAAATTGGATATCAGAAATTTTGGTGCATTAAAATGTTTTCGTCACTAGACTTTTACCTCGTAAAGAGGTTTTTTTTATAAGATATCAGAAATTTTGGAGTAGGTTATCAAAAGTTTTGAAATTTGCAATATATTTTG
The DNA here is from genome assembly GCA_963924055.1 of Drosophila limbata. Classification (NCBI taxonomy): domain Eukaryota; kingdom Metazoa; phylum Arthropoda; class Insecta; order Diptera; family Drosophilidae; genus Drosophila; species Drosophila limbata. The sequence continues at coordinate 23,737,110 of OZ001355.1, read as the reverse complement.
ACGGTACAATTTTGTTGTGAAAATCTAACAGAACTCTCAAGCTCTGGCTGCTACGACACGTTGTTGCTGCTGTCCTATTCCAAACGTATATATTCTGTTAACAGGTAATATCTTCCAAACACATCGAAATTTTACAAACTACAATATATTAAAAATTAGAAAAAATCATTACTTGCGTTTTCACAAAAATCGCCTTAATGTGGGAAAAAATACCTTATTTCACCTGTTGCTGTTTACCTTTTATCTTAAAAAAAACACTAAAGGTATTCCTAAGAGCCCTTTAAAATATCTTTTCAACGATATATATATCACATCTGTAGCTTTTATCGTTTGGATGATATGGGGGTTCCAATATTAGCGGTTTTTAGTGATTTCCCGCTAAACTAGCTATTTTCGAAAAAGTCGAAAAACAAAAGTTTCTATATTTTTGATTATAAAATGATTTATCTGCCGCAAAAAGAATTGACCACTTGCAAGCAGTATCTTTCCACATGCACTGCAAGCAGTGTACATACTGAACATGTACATGCAGTAGTGTAAAGGTGTAAGGTATATTCAGTTAATAGGTAATATCTTGCCCAAACGAATTTTGACAGATATGTGTTATATGTCAAAAAACGCGTAATTGAATTCTCTACAACATGCAGTATATTTAAAAGTGATTTGATGTGTAGATTTTTCTTAAATCGGCAAAATGTGGAAATAAATACCTTATTTCACCTGTAGCTGTTTACCTTTTTACTTAAAAAAAAAACTTTGAAGGTATGCCTAAAAGCCCTTCAAAACACCTTTCCAACGACATATAGAACAGATCTGTAGCTCCTATCGTTTGGATGCTATGGGGGTTTAAATTTTAGCGGTTTTTAGCGATTTCCCGCTAAACTAGCGATTTTTCGAAAAAGTCGTAGAACAAACGTTTCTAGATTTGTTATCCGGAACAAGTCCTCATTCAAACTTTTAAGCTAAATCAACGCTTTGATCTATACAAACAAACAAACAAACAAACAAACAAACAAACAGACAAACAAACAGACTGACTTTTCATCTCGTTTTGAAAAGGGCACCAAAAATTTCGAAATTATATATCTTCAGAACCAGTGGTCGGATTTTGATGATCAAGGTGTCATTCGACGCGTATTTTTGATAAGTATAGTGAAAAATTATAAAAAAAATCTAAAAGGCTCCAACGGCCCCATTTGCTCCAATCATTTAAATTTTGTCCCTCCCACTTACACCTGTTTATCTCACGAACCATGTAAGTTTTCAAATGTCTTAGTATGCACATTTTTAAGTTAGATTGATACCTTTCGATCGGTATATAATTCGACCCGATCGGACAGTCATGGCAAATTTTCCATTCTTCCTGTGTATATATGCTAGTCGCCTTTCGCACCCTTCGTGCTGCTTTCGTCACTAGCGCGGACTGCCGTCCGCAGTGATATAAGTAATTAGATACACTTGCATAACAGGCGATAACAACTGAATGCTTTAATGAATTGACCGTGATATTGCCATTGGCAACCCCATTAAAGTGTCTTCAAGATGTTTCCAGGAACATATCCAGCTACAACAAAGTATCAAAGAGAAATTTCACTCTTAAATCATCCTCAAATATTCCTCAATTGAACTCTAGTAAATTCAAAAGTTTGGTGTGAGCTTTTAAATTTTTAGACTCTGTTTTTTTATTCTAAATATAACGATGCGTCTTAATCTATATATATAAAATTCTTTGTCCTGACTGACTGACTGACTGACTGACTCACTGACTGACTGACTGAGAATCAACGTGCAGCCCAAACGGTAAGAGATAGAGAGCTGAAATTTTCACACAACATAGATGAGATAATTTCATCGTGCAATAAGACGGCGTTTTGCGAAATTCCACCTGTAAGAGGGTCAAAATCAAGGTCAAAGGTCACGGAATTGCTTAGTATGAAAAACTTTTTTGTTTCTTAAGATATCTCAACCAAACTCACAGATTATATGTTTGGTACTGTCTCTTACATTCTGACCAAATTTGGTGAAAGTGGAATGACTATATCTTATAGCTGCCATAGGAACAATCCGATGAAAAAACCTTTAGTATGAAAAACTTATTTGTTTCTTAAGATATCTCAACCAAACTCACAGATTGTATGATTGGGGCTGTCTCTTACATTCTGACCAAATTTGGTCAAAGTCGGATGACTATATCTTATAGCTGCCATAGGAACAATCCGATGAAAAAACCTTTAGTATGAAAAACTTATTTGTTTCTTAAGATATCTCAACCAAACTCACAGATTACATGTTTGGTACTGTCTCTTACATTCTTACCAAATTTGGTCAAAGTGGAATGACTATATCTTATAGCTGCTATAGGAACAATCCGATGAAAAACACATTTAGTATGAAAAACTTTTTTGTTTCTTAAGATATCTTAACCAAACTCACAGATTACATGTTTGGTACTGTCTCTTACATTCTGACCAAATTTGGTGAAAGTGGAATGACTATATCTTATAGCTGCCATAGGAACAATCCGATGAAAAAACCTTTAGTATGAAAAACTTATTTGTTTCTTAAGATATCTCAACCAAACTCACAGATTGTATGATTGGGGCTGTCTCTTACATTCTGACCAAATTTGGTCAAAGTCGGATGACTATATCATATAGCTGCCATAGGAACAATCGGATGCAATCGCAGATATCCTAACAAAACTTTTAGATTAACTCTTCTTGCCAAATTTTGACAAATTCTCTTAATTTAGCTTTTTCCCGCCAAATTTAGCTTTTTCCCGCCAAATTTAGCTTTTTCCCGCTAAATCACCAAATCCGACTTTTTAGCCAAAGTTCAATTGCAAGGAAAAAAATTAAGGCAGCGGACAGCGGAAGCTAAATATTTCCGTTTTTTTTTAAAGAAAAAATGTTATCTATATATATAAAATTCTTTGTCCTGACTGACTGACTGACTGACTGACTGACTGACTCACTGACTGACTGACTGAGAATCAACGTGCAGCCCAAACGGTAAGAGATAGAGAGCTGAAATTTTCACACAACATAGATGAGATAATTTCATCGTGCAATAAGACGGCGTTTTGCGAAATTCCACCTGTAAGAGGGTCAAAATCAAGGTCAAAGGTCACGGAATTGCTTAGTATGAAAAACTTTTTTGTTTCTTAAGATATCTCAACCAAACTCACAGATTATATGTTTGGTACTGTCTCTTACATTCTGACCAAATTTGGTGAAAGTGGAATGACTATATCTTATAGCTGCCATAGGAACAATCCGATGAAAAAACCTTTAGTATGAAAAACTTATTTGTTTCTTAAGATATCTCAACCAAACTCACAGATTGTATGATTGGGGCTGTCTCTTACATTCTGACCAAATTTGGTCAAAGTCGGATGACTATATCTTATAGCTGCCATAGGAACAATCCGATGAAAAAACCTTTAGTATGAAAAACTTATTTGTTTCTTAAGATATCTCAACCAAACTCACAGATTGTATGATTGGGGCTGTCTCTTACATTCTGACCAAATTTGGTCAAAGTCGGATGACTATATCATGTAAGCTGGGCGGAGATGAGCACTTTAGCGGCAGCCTTGCGAGCATCACTGCAAGCTACAAAAGTGTCGCTGCAACAAAGCTGCAAAAGAATAAACACAAACACATACACATATACACGTATTACGAAGAAGTCAGTCGTCGCACAGAAGTTTAAGAGAAAAGTCGCAAAGTGAAGCCGTCGATTAATTATTATTGAAACCAAGTTTTGTTCATTATTAACTTACGCATTATTATAATATTATTAAACTCAAAGATATTTGGATGTGAATAAATCTGAATTACTAAAATACTCTACATTTGGGGGCTCAACCGATCGTGAGCTTAGTGTGTGAACAATTGAAAGTTGTGCTGAGAATACGGAGAGACGGAAAGTTGCTAAGTTGTGTGATATATGGTTTAAAAAGTTGCTTAAATCCATATATTGTAGTACGTTGAAAAGCCCGAATCCTAAAATCAGCAAATAAGTTGACACGCAGTTTTCAATTTCCGTGGAAGCGAAGCGTGCAAATTTTTCTTTGTGGTGGTAATCTTGCTGTGTATGTGTGTCACTGGATACATAAAGAATGGTGAACCATACGCCACCTAATAAAAACAAAAAAACGCCGGGAAGAAAAACGAGACAACAACGTGAAGAACAACGCGACGAACAACGAGAAGAACAACGTGACGAACAACGTGAAGAGCACGAAAGAGAAAACACGGCGAAATTAGCTGTCGCGCTCGAGAATACAGTGGAAGAAGAACACGAAAACGGTATGACGAGCTGTGTTGCAGAAAAAGTTGAGCAATTGCTGCAGCTTCTTAGCTTGAAAATAGAAGTAGACGAAAAACGGAGTAGCCAAGTCAAAATTGCAGCAGACAATTTCGAAAAGGTTGTGTCTGATTACGATGGGAAATCTATGCCGGTTAAGAGGTGGTTCGACATTTTTGAGAGAAATGCGGACGCCTACGAGCTTACGGAGAAGCAAAAATATGTGCAAGCGAGAGGCAAGATGGTCGGTGCGGCAAAGCTATTTCTTGAGTCGGAATATGTATGCGAATATGAGGAGCTGAAAGCAGTTGTAATCGACGAATTTTTATGTAGTGTGAATAGTGCGGATGTGCATAAACAACTACAGGAGAGAAAGAAGAAAAAAGACGAATCAATGCACGAATATATGTTGGAAATGAAGAAAATTGCAGTAATTGGTGACGTCGAAGATATCGCTGTAATAAATCATATTGTGAACGGCCTTGATATTAAAAATGAATACAAATGTATTATGCTGCGTTGCAAGTCGTTTAGAGCATTGAAAGAGGAGTTTGATATTTACGAGAAGTTGAAAATATCTGAGAAAAAGAATGAACAACAAAAATCAAATATCAATGCTAAGCCAATGCCGTCGGCAGGTAGAAAAGATCATTGCTACAACTGCGGTTCGACAGAGCATAAGCGAAAGGATTGTAGTGCTGACACGAAGTGTTTCAGTTGCAATCAAGACGGACATATTTCACGCAATTGTCCGAAAAAAGCCGAGAAAGTTAGTATAGTTGTATCCGCAAATATCCGCACAAAGATGATCAAAGTAAACAATATGGAAGTCAATTGTCTTGTGGACACCGGATCAGACGTAACACTAATGAAAGCAAAGGTTGTGGACAAAATCAAAGGTGTCGAGCTGATGAAAAGTACGTCGATTCTACGTGGGCTGGGCAATGCTACAACTCAGCCGATTGGTTGCTTCAATGCGCAAGTTGTTGTTGATCAGCTGACAACAGACCAAAACTTCATCGTTGTGCCCAATGCTAAAATGGAGTGTGACGTGCTGCTCGGACACGACTTCATCAGGAAATTCCGAATGATTGCAGACCAGCGTGGATACACATTTTTGAATAACGAATCAGACTCTACGTCAACAGATGAGTATGAGATGGTTTATAATGTTTGCGAAGAATCGTCTTTTACAGTGCCGCCAAAGTATCGAGAGCGTATTGAGCAGTTGATAGAGAACGCCTATCAAGATTCACCGAAAGCCATAAAACAGTGCCCTATCGAGCTGAAGATTGTGCCGGATGGAAATATCAAGCCGTTTCGCCATCCACCTGCCCGATTGTCACCAGACGAAGCTGATGCAGTGCAAAAACAAGTTGACTGTTGGATTGAGCAGGGTGTAGTACGCAAATCTTCATCGAATGTAGCAAGTCGCGTAGTTGTGGTTAAGAAGAAAGACGGATCGCTGCGAGTCTGCGTGGATTACAGGAAACTGAACAGCATGGTCCTAGTTGACTGTTTTCCAGTGCCGCTGATGGAGGAAGTGCTTCAGGATCTGCAGGCTGCAAGTTGGTACACAGTCATGGATCTGGAGAATGGCTATTTTCACGTGCCAGTACAAGAAGAAAGCAAGTCGTTGACAGCGTTTGTTACTCGTGAAGGTCTTTACGAATTTAATAAAACACCATTTGGTTTTAAAAATTCGCCAGCTGCTTTTATACGATTTGCCCAGTATGTTTTTCAGAGCCTTATTAACTCTGGAATTATGCAGCTTTACATGGATGATATAATCATATACGCAGAAACCCCTGAAATATGCATGGAGAAGACTAGATGTGTTTTGGAGACAGCAGCGCAGTATGGCTTGAAAATTAAATGGAAAAAGTGCAGCTTCATGCAAACAAGAATCCATTTTCTGGGCCATGTCATTGAGGCTGGTAAAGTTTGGCCAGGAAAGGAGAAGACGATAGCAGTCAGCCATTTCAACACGCCGAAGAACGTCAAGGCAGTACAATCATTTCTTGGATTGACTGGGTTTTTCAGGAAATTCATCTGTGGATATGCACAAATAGCACGGCCACTGACGAATCTGCTGAGAAAGGGAGCTGAATTTCACATTGGGGCTGCAGAACTACAGGCGCTGCAACAGCTGAAGGATGTACTGACGAAGGAACCAGTACTTCATATTTACTGCAGAGAGGCACCGACTGAACTCCACACAGATGCATCTAAAGACGGATTTGGAGCCGTATTATTACAGATGGTTGATGGAAGACTGCATCCAATCTATTATTGGAGCAAAAAAACGACTGATGCTGAATCAAAACGACATAGCTATTATCTGGAGGTCAAAGCTGCCTACTTAGCCATCAAAAAGTTTCGGCACTACTTGTTGGGTGTACAGTTTAAGCTGTTAACAGACTGCGCTGCATTCAAGGCTACAACAAACAAGCAGGATGTCCCGAGAGAGGTTGGCCAGTGGATCATGTTCATGCAGGACTTCAATTTTCAAACTGAGCATCGAGCAGGAGACAGAATGAGACATGTGGACTGCCTTAGTCGTTTCCCGAGCACATGTTTGATGGTGACAACGGAACTAGTAGCTCGCATTAAGAAGGCTCAACAGCAGGATGAGTTTATCAAAGCAATCATGGAGATCGTGCAGCAGCGTCCATACCAAGATTTTAAGCTGAAAGGTGGCGTATTATTTAAAGCTGTGGATGGCAACGAATTACTAGCTGTCCCAAGGCCAATGGAGCGAGATGTAATTCAAGGGGCGCATGACGTTGGCCACTTTTCGACGCAAAAGACGATGCATGCTATCCAGCAGCAATTTTGGATCCCACATCTCGAAAGTAAGGTAGCGAAGATTATTACTAATTGTATCAAGTGTATTATCCACAGTAAAAAATTAGGAAAACAAGAAGGTTTTCTGAACTCGATCGACAAAGGAGATACACCCTTACACACGTTGCACCTGGATCACTTGGGGCCGATGGATGCATCGGCCAAACAATATAAATACATCCTAGCAGCCGTAGGGTTCAGCAAGTTTGTGTGGCTGTTTCCAACCAAATCAACCGGTCATGAAGAAGTTGTCAAGAGGCTGACAGAGTGGTCCGACGTATTTGGGCTACCCAGGCGCATCATCACTGACAGAGGAGCTGCATTTACTTCCGACGGATTTAAAGAATTTCTCGACGAGCATAAGGTTGACCACGTGAAGACGACCACAGGCGTGGCAAGAGGCAATGGGCAAGTTGAGCGGGTAAACCGTACAATCTTGTCAATTATATCGAAGCTGTCGACGAGTGAACCAGCGAAATGGTACAAGCACGTTTCTAAGGTTCAGAAAGCAGTCAACTCTCATGTACACTCAGCGCTGAAGATGTCGCCATTTGAAGTAATGTTTGGCACCAAAATGCATAACCAAGCCGAAAATAGTTTACTGCAGCTATTAGAAGAGGAATTGGTCAATCAATTCAACGATGATCGTCAAAAGCTACGTGAGGAGGTGAAACGAAATATTGAGCATACGCAGCAGGTCTACAAACGGAACTTTGACAAGAGACGCCGAGCAGAGCACACTTATAAAGTTGGTGATCTCGTAGCCATTAAGCGGACACAGTTTGTTGCTGGCCGTAAACTGGCTAGTGAGTATCTTGGCCCTTATGAGGTAACAAAGGTCAAGAGAAATGGGCGATACGACGTTCGAAAAGCAGCTGATGTTGAAGGACCTAATATCACAGCATCCAGCTGCGACAATATGAAGTTATGGAGATTTGTGCTTGACAACGAAGACTTGTTATCATCTGGGACAGAAGATGAAGAGCAGGAGGGCCGAATGTAAGCTGGGCGGAGATGAGCACTTTAGCGGCAGCCTTGCGAGCATCACTGCAAGCTACAAAAGTGTCGCTGCAACAAAGCTGCAAAAGAATAAACACAAACACATACACATATACACGTATTACGAAGAAGTCAGTCGTCGCACAGAAGTTTAAGAGAAAAGTCGCAAAGTGAAGCCGTCGATTAATTATTATTGAAACCAAGTTTTGTTCATTATTAACTTACGCATTATTATAATATTATTAAACTCAAAGATATTTGGATGTGAATAAATCTGAATTACTAAAATACTCTACATATCATATAGCTGCTATAGGAACAATCCGATGAAAAACACATTTAGTAAGAAAAACTTTTTTGCTTCTTAAGATATCTCAACCAAACTCACAGATTACATGTTTGGTACTGTCTCTTACATTCTTACCAAATTTGGTCAAAGTGGAATGACTATATCTTATAGCTGCTATAGGAACAATCCGATGAAAAACACATTTAGTATGAAAAACTTTTTTGTTTCTTAAGATATCTTAACCAAACTCACAGATTACATGTTTGGTACTGTCTCTTACATTCTGACCAAATTTGGTGAAAGTGGAATGACTATATCTTATAGCTGCCATAGGAACAATCCGATGAAAAAACCTTTAGTATGAAAAACTTATTTGTTTCTTAAGATATCTCAACCAAACTCACAGATTGTATGATTGGGGCTGTCTCTTACATTCTGACCAAATTTGGTCAAAGTCGGATGACTATATCATATAGCTGCCATAGGAACAATCGGATGCAATCGCAGATATCCTAACAAAACTTTTAGATTAACTCTTCTTGCCAAATTTTGACAAATTCTCTTAATTTAGCTTTTTCCCGCCAAATTTAGCTTTTTCCCGCCAAATTTAGCTTTTTCCCGCTAAATCACCAAATCCGACTTTTTAGCCAAAGTTCAATTGCAAGGAAAAAAATTAAGGCAGCGGACAGCGGAAGCTAAATATTTCCGTTTTTTTTTAAAGAAAAAATGTTATATTATATAAATTTGTTAAAACGGGCAACTAAATACAATGCTGCGAGCGTAGCGAGCTGCGGGTTGGCGAGCGAAGCGAGCAGGGGGCGAATATTATGTAAATTTGTTAAGCCGGACAACTAAAGACAATGTTGCGAGCGAAGCGAGCTGGGGGTTGGCGAGCGAAGCGAGCAGGGGGCGTAGCCCCCTAGTCTATATATATAAAATTCTTTGTCCTGACTGACTGACTGACTGACTGACTGACTGACTCACTGACTGACTGACTGAGAATCAACGTGCAGCCCAAACGGTAAGAGATAGAGAGCTGAAATTTTCACACAACATAGATGAGATAATTTCATCGTGCAATAAGACGGCGTTTTGCGAAATTCCACCTGTAAGAGGGTCAAAATCAAGGTCAAAGGTCACGGAATTGCTTAGTATGAAAAACTTTTTTGTTTCTTAAGATATCTCAACCAAACTCACAGATTATATGTTTGGTACTGTCTCTTACATTCTGACCAAATTTGGTGAAAGTGGAATGACTATATCTTATAGCTGCCATAGGAACAATCCGATGAAAAAACCTTTAGTATGAAAAACTTATTTGTTTCTTAAGATATCTCAACCAAACTCACAGATTGTATGATTGGGGCTGTCTCTTACATTCTGACCAAATTTGGTCAAAGTCGGATGACTATATCTTATAGCTGCCATAGGAACAATCCGATGAAAAAACCTTTAGTATGAAAAACTTATTTGTTTCTTAAGATATCTCAACCAAACTCACAGATTGTATGATTGGGGCTGTCTCTTACATTCTGACCAAATTTGGTCAAAGTCGGATGACTATATCATATAGCTGCTATAGGAACAATCCGATGAAAAACACATTTAGTAAGAAAAACTTTTTTGCTTCTTAAGATATCTCAACCAAACTCACAGATTACATGTTTGGTACTGTCTCTTACATTCTTACCAAATTTGGTCAAAGTGGAATGACTATATCTTATAGCTGCTATAGGAACAATCCGATGAAAAACACATTTAGTATGAAAAACTTTTTTGTTTCTTAAGATATCTTAACCAAACTCACAGATTACATGTTTGGTACTGTCTCTTACATTCTGACCAAATTTGGTGAAAGTGGAATGACTATATCTTATAGCAGCCATAGGAACAATCCGATGAAAAAACCTTTAGTATGAAAAACTTATTTGTTTCTTAAGATATCTCAACCAAACTCACAGATTGTATGATTGGGGCTGTCTCTTACATTCTGACCAAATTTGGTCAAAGTCGGATGACTATATCATATAGCTGCCATAGGAACAATCGGATGCAATCGCAGATATCCTAACAAAACTTTTAGATTAACTCTTCTTGCCAAATTTTGACAAATTCTCTTAATTTAGCTTTTTCCCGCCAAATTTAGCTTTTTCCCGCCAAATTTAGCTTTTTCCCGCTAAATCACCAAATCCGACTTTTTAGCCAAAGTTCAATTGCAAGGAAAAAAATTAAGGCAGCGGACAGCGGAAGCTAAATATTTCCGTTTTTTTTTAAAGAAAAAATGTTATATTATATAAATTTGTTAAAACGGGCAACTAAATACAATGCTGCGAGCGTAGCGAGCTGCGGGTTGGCGAGCGAAGCGAGCAGGGGGCGAATATTATGTAAATTTGTTAAGCCGGACAACTAAAGACAATGTTGCGAGCGAAGCGAGCTGGGGGTTGGCGAGCGAAGCGAGCAGGGGGCGTAGCCCCCTAGTTATTTATATATTTGTTCCATTTTTGAAAATCTACAGACAGCTGAAATAAGAATTTATTTGGAAAAAAAAACCATAAAAGATATTATTTTTTTCGAATTAAAATGTTATATTATTTTATCGACATAATTAATTGAATTCTTCTAAAAATCACTTGAAGAAAAAATTACTGAAGCTACTTCGTCTTTAGTTTTCCTTTATTCCAATAAATTCGAGTAGTTAAAGAAAAGGCTCAAGTTTAGTTATAGACAATGCATTTATTTATTTTTAGTGCATGTTTTTCACATGTCCAAAAGCTGCTTTAGACCTTAACCATATATTCCAGGCGATCTATTTCTGGTGGGGCAGCAACAAGAAGACAGCAAACTATGGCCAGAGTGAACTTCATTTTTACTAATGAGGAAATCCTAACTGACGTCCCTTATATACCTTAAATAGCAATTAGATACACCAGCATGACTAACTTCTACTTGGCATAAAAAACAAGATTAAAGGTTCGACAGTCAGAGAGAAAGCAATTTCAAGTGCATTTTCTTCAACTTAAATCTATTTAAAGTATTTATTTATTTTTTTTTTTTTTAATGTTAATTATTTTTTAGTCGACTTAAATTAGATACACAGTTAAATGAAATGTTGGATTTTAAATAAATAAATAATTTAACTAATTCGATTTCAATTTTATAAAAATATAATATAAATAGTACTTTTCGCAAGTGTAGACAAAAATGTGAACGAACTTTCTCCAACTTCATTCTAGTCGACTTTTAAAATATCAAATTTTAATTTGATAAATGTAACAAATAATTCTGAGTAAAATTTCTTCAGTTTTTTGTTGTTCAATTTTTCTTAAGTCGTCTTTAAATAGACGCACAAATAAATGAAATGTTTAGAAATTTTTTTTAAGTGCACGCACTGCAACCTTAGCTCCGTCTCCAGCTTTGAGCTCCAGCTCCAAGAACTGCTCAATCTCACGCGACACGCTCATAATTCATAAGACTGGCCAATCCCAATCCCATTGCATGCTGTTTTGTTGGAACTGATGCTGCACTGCAGCTGGGAGCTAATAACTGCAGATGCATAGACACACGCACCTGGCACCTGGTCCACCCTCTCTCTCCCTCCCTCCCTCCCTTCCTCCCTCTCTTTCTCTCGATCTCTCGCCTTCAACACCAATCGCCAAATGGCACTCGTGTGTGGCCAGCGACACTCGAGGCGCTGCAGCACAGCTGGAAGCTGGAAACTGGACTCCTCATCGTTTCCCCCACGTTACAACAATGCCACCACCAAAAGCCGCCGTCAGGTAGCTAGAGATGACAGCGTGACAAGCCGTCATACGACAACAACACAGTACTAACGACTAAATTTTAGCAACGTTCGATTTCATCTTCCATTATTTTTAATATTCATATTCAAATTTTTCTTGACTTCAACTCTTTATTGCTTTAGCACATAATTTAAAATATTAAAAAAAAGGGTTTTTTTTTAACATTTTTCATCATTTTTACATTTTATTCGAAAGTTTCTTTCTAATCTTTCTTGATTTTCAACACTCATAGCTTTGTCAAATTTCAACAAATATTCATCAAATTTCTCTTAGCTTCAACATATTATTAAACTAGTTATTTTTTCCAAAATTTTGTAATAATTTTCATATTTAATTCGACAAAAATTACAAAATTAAAAACTCTTTTTTTATTTTTAACTGATTTGTGAGTTCTGAATTAATAAGAAAAAGTACTTAAATTATGATTCTAAGGTAAACTTTATTAATGCAAAGTTATTTCTTCACTTTGGAAAATTTCAACATTTTACAATATTTTCCTCCTATAACTTTGACAAAACTTAATCAATTTTCACGCGTAGTGAAATTTTCTGTTTTTGATAATTAGTTAAATGCTTTTGGTCTTTAAATTGGTTGATTTTTGAAAATACAAATTTTCTAAAATTTTTCCGATTTTGCAATTTTTGAAAACTTAATTATTTTGCTCAAAATTAATTTTTTTGATTAAAATTTGCATAAAAAACGTATATTAATGAAGACTTTGAGCTGTGAAATGTATATTAAAAAAGACCAACTTTTATTGAAGATTAAAGCGACAGAATAGTTTTTAAATAATTCATATCCTAAATGTTCTTATACCTACTTTTCCAATTTAAATACAATGGATGCCAGAATATTAAATATTTATTGAAATGTCACTTTATATGATATATTGAGTTATTGCGGTTGGGAGGGGGAGCTGCAAAGGCCGTCAGGACAACACAGGAAGTGCAATCAGTTTGAAGTTCATTTTGAAGCGATAAACGAAAACTGAGATTATTTTTTGTTTTATAGTAAATATAACTTTGCACTTACGTAAGAAACTAGACCGTAAATAATCCAATATCAGGTGTAGCTAATGCAGCTATGTGACTTAAGTGTGTCTAATTAAATTAAGAATCATATTACGGAGCAGTTAGTGACAACATTATATAAGTGAGATTTAAGCCAACTAATGAAAAATTTCAAATTTGCATATTAAATTTTCCTTATTCTTTTTTGAAGGTATTTGTGTCTAGTTAATTTGTTTAGTCTCATAATATAATATGTTATTACATCATCATTCTCTCATCCTAACAATATAAAAACAGCAACAGTCAAGTTTCGAGATCAGTAATCAGAGAAATGAAGTTCGTTCTTGCTCTTGCAATTGTCTGCAGTCTAGCTCTTGCCTTACCGGGTCTTATGAGACGTTGGGGTGGACCATCTATCCTAGAAGACTGAATCGCTGTTTGGAAAATGGAAGAAAATAATTGTGTACAATGAATGTTTACTTTAGGGCGCTTGTTATTTCTGCAGACTTTTTATACCCTTGGCACTGGGTATAAAAAGTACTCTTAATGTAATAATCTAAGTTAATTATTTTCAATATTTTGTAATATAATTATTGCCTTGCCCGGAGACGGGCAATTATTGCCTTATGAACCTAAAAAAATATTGTTTATCAATATTATTTTTTCATTACCTTTGATTTGAATTGCCAGCCTGAAATGTATTGATATTGAAAGTTTATCGTTGACGCAGTTGATTTATTGCTTTTTCGTTTAGTTATTGTATTAATTAAATAGTATTAGTATTAGTATCAATTAAAATAGTTAGTTTATAGTTTAGCTATGAACTAGACATCATCGTTCGATTTCACAAAACACTTTACAACTTAAGAACTAATAGCAGGGTTTCTGGTTCCGTTTTCTTGTGAAATTTCTCTATCGTCGCTTGTTTTGTTTTCCTTTGTTTTCTTTGCTCTTTTCATTTCTGTTGTCGGTTGTTGTTCTTAAACGCTATGATTATTAGATCCAAACGGGCCGCTGCTATGAGCGTATGTTGCCCAAAAGTGGAGTACTCTCGGCCGCCTTTGAGGTAATCACGTTGTTGCGGGAACCCGATCTCGAACCGGATGCACCTCCTCCGCCTCCGCCTCGGCCTCCAGAGGAAGGCCCTCTATTGCTTGGTCCCGGCTGCTCGTCGGTTTCGTCGATGCGCGATTGACGCGCCAGGCGCTTCTGCTGGCTCAGCTCGTGCAGATAGAGAGCACTAAGGCACATGTCGGCCACGGTGACGCCAATTGGATTCTTGGCCGCCAGACGCGGCTCCACACCGTATAAACTATAAAGCAACGTATCCGTTGGCCCCTCAATGCGTCCCTCTGTCTTGCTGAGACGCAATCGGCGCATGCTGTCCACGGGATTAAGTACAGCACTGCTGGACATGTGCTCGCCCAGATTCTGTTGCAGCATGTGACGGAAATCGCTGCCCACATTGCCGCCACGACTCCGGGCCATGGATTGCGATAGCTGCAACTGTTCGGCTGTCAAATCCGCAGCCAACACCGAATTGGCAATGGAACAGTACTCCTCGCCAATGGTGCCAAATGAGATCAGGCTGTGTGTCAACGGATTCTCGCGGCCCATTGGCTGTGTCGATGTCTTCGCCTTGACCAGCTCATCGATGGCGTGCTCCCGGATGCCCTTGATGAACTCGGATGCCTCCTTGGGCATTTGCCACTCCGGATTGTTGAGTGTGAAGCGAACCAGCGACATTTCAGTCTTGCCTCCAGCCATGCTTTGTTGTTGTTGCTGCTGCTGTTGATGCTGAAATTGCTGTTGTTGTTGCGGCTGTGGTTGTTGTTGTTGTTGTGCTTGGTCGACCACATCCGACAGCTGCCAGTCGGGATTGCCATGTTTCCGCACATCCATCTGGGCAAAGGAACACACATTGCCCACGCCACGCACAGAGACTGCAAAAAAATAGGAAAATCTTCATTTAAAAATCTTAATTTAAATTGTTACGGTTTCTAATTTATTGTAATTTTCCAAGTTTTATAGACTTGCTCACAAAATAATGATTAAATTTAAGTTATACTTTACTTCTCAACCAATAATCATTATGTTTGATAATAAAACTTACAAATAATCATTATTTCATGAGTTTTATGTTTATTATTTTGTGAGAAAATCTATAAAACTTGAAATTAATCTTTATTTCTAATCTTTTTAATAACACTTATAATATTTACAGTCCCAGAAATAAACTGATAGTAAAAAGTTGAACGTGTAAAATAAAAATGAAAATAAAAGTTGAAAAATATGACATATTTTACTATTTTTGAATAGAAATTTAAAATAAAATTGAAAAAAAAGAAAAAGAAACGTTTTCGAATCAAGTGCAAAGTCTAAAAGTAGTTTAATCTCAAATTAAAAATTGTTTACCAAAAAAACTTCAGATTTCAAGTTGTTAATTAGGAAAAACAAATTTAGGAAAATTGTAATCAGGAAATGAATGCATATGTGGAATCCAAAATGATATAAAATGTTATAATGAAAATTAAAAAAATAATATTTGTAATTATGAAATAAAAATTGGGAATTCAAAATTATGTAAAATGCAATAAAGAAATAGAATTGAAAATAAAAAAATTAATATTCTTTTTCAAAATTAATAATATTAAAATTAATATTTTGTTTTTAAACCTATTCCTTCAAAAATATTGAAAGTGTTATTCAAAATCATACCTGTAAAGCTGCGAAAGAACTTGACGATCTCCATGGCCTTGGGCCGGAAGACAAAGATGAGCACAAAGGGCGTCACAAATGGACTGAAGATCTCGCTGAGCAGATAACCGAATTTGAATTGAAAAAAGTTGCTAAACTCGTTGCGAACGTGGGCGGTGTGTGCTTGAGATTTCCACTCCGTGGGCAGATAGTGGACATGGGCCAGAATGGCAGTCATCAGTTGTTCGGGACACCAAATGAGATTCTCATCCGGTATCATAGTGCGACAGACGACGCCAATGACCGTCAGGATGGCAATGATGGTCAGCACGTGCTCCACCTGAAAGACATGCTCATCATAGATGCCCAGGGCGAGTATAAGCAGGAGGACGCCTCCACTGATGAACAACAAATTGCGGGCAATTACAGCAGCCAGGGGCGAAGAGAAGCTGCTCAGATAGCGATCCGCATACTCATAGGCACGATTCAGTCGCGCATCCAGCTCATGATCCAGCTCATTAAAGTGCCGCAAATAGAGACGTCCATAATTGGACCAGGTGCGCAAACCCAAGGCACTTGGCTCCTTTCTCAAAATATTCGCATAGGAGAAACTAAAGTAAATGAGTTGCCACAGAAAGATCACAGGTGCCAGCAGAAGATTAGCCAATGCCACCCACAGGATCAACTGGGACAGGCGTTGGGCCAACTCCGTTTGATTGCTGCGCACGGCGAATTCATCTCGCAATTGCCAATTGTTCTGGAACGGCGATCCTGGTCCGCGAAAGAGTATGAAATCAATGTTGAGCAACATGCCACGGCTCAAGGAGACAACTTCACCCAGCAGTGGGATATGAAAGCGCACCGGCAACAGTTGCTTATTCATCAGGGCCACCAAATAGTTCTTGAATCTCAGCACACGATGATAAATATCCAATTCCGTGAGCAGTTCCTTGTCAATGCACATGTGCTGCTCCGCCTGGACACGTCGCGTCCTCTGCTGCACCTCGTGCCACGTTATGTTATCCAGCTCATGATCCTCTATCAGCAGAGCTGTCTGGTAGAATCTCCTGATGTCCGCATACTGGGTTATATGATAGATCATCTTGAGCACTCGAATGCCCAAATAAATGGCAGCTATGAAGATCACCAAATAGGTGAAGAAACCAAAATTGGTTATGCATTCCCCCGTGGGAATAATCACATCGTTCAGCGTCGTCTTTGTGATACTCGGATTGTTGCCAAACAGCTCGTCGTAGCGGATGCAGTGCGTCGTGAACGTGAACAGCCAAATAACGAAGCCAAATTCCAGCACCTGCAAGTGGGAATACCATTAATTAATTTATTCCACTTTGACAGACAGCAAAAAAATATTAAGAGAACTATTTTTAGATTTAGTTATTTATTTCTTTGTATTTAATACTTCGATCTCTGGAATACCACTACTATTTACTCAAATATCGAATTAAAATCGACATGGCCATATCCTTTCCGTTTCACAGATAAACAAATAATATCGATATCAAATCTGCATCTCTTTCAGGAATACCACTTCTATATACGTAGTTGTTTACCCAAATATCGAAATAAAATCGATATCGCCATATCCTTTTCGCTGGACACATAAACAAAGAAAGTATCGATACTTATGCGTACCTGGAAGAGTTCATCCAGCACAATGACACGAAATCCATGCTTCTGCTGATAATTGTACATGCGGGAAAAGAACGAATCCAGATCCTCGATGTGATTCCAGCGATGCGACTCCTTGCCCGTCTCGGGCACAATGTGTATCATAATGCCACTGTTCCTGGGAGTATCTTCATTTTCATGCTCATGGTCGTCTAAATGCGCAGCAGCTGTAAATATTTTTGCGTCGTCTGATTTTGTTGTTGTTGTGGTTGTTGTTGCTGTTGTTGTTTGTTCATCATCATCATTGCGTATTTGTTGCGCCTCAAGAAATGGATTCGCATTCTCCTCGGCCAAGGAGCGATAATTCATATTTGGGCTTGACATGACGCACCAGGCCCCAAGGTCAATTGTTAACTTATTTTTATATCACTTTGCTCCCTATCTAGTATAATTAAAACGAATAATCTGTCCCTCTTTGTTGTTTAATTTGGCTACTGTTAGAATAACGCGTTTAGCACTAAACTACTAAATGACACCAAACAGGCACACACGCATGGTCACTCCAAAACAAAACAGCTGATGTGGTTATTTTCTACTGAAAACTTATCGAAAATTTGTCAAATCAAAATTCATCAAAAACAAATGCAAAAAACCAAAAATTTAAAATTTTCTAAAATATTGAAGTTTATTTTAAAATTGGTTTGGTGCATTTCACTCTTCGCGTGGGGAAGTTCAGTAAGAAATTCAAAAAAAAATCTTAAAAATTCAAAAAAAATCGAGTGCAATTTTTAAAAATCTAGCTTCAAAATCAGGCATTTATACTTTTAACTCGCGGTTTTTTAATTGAGTTAAATAGGATTTGACTTATCCGTGGAGCCCAAAGGCTGCCACCTTTTATTTTTGGCCAACCTTAGCCAGGGATACCTCATGATTATTTATTACCGTTTTACCGCCAACAAATGAACGATCTAGTTCAGTCGTTGGCAGGCAGACTTGGAGTGATGAGAATATTAACAAAAATTAATAAAATGTGAATTCTATTGTTTTTTTTTTAAGTCGCAAATTACTTTTTGTTTTAAATACTATTGATTAAATATAACGAGCGACAAGTGATCTCGAATAAACGATTGAACGATAATGGCACTCGAACAAACTATTGAACGAACGAACTAATGAACTATAAGACCTACATTCAGGGATTTAGTTCGTTCGTTCACTTTGGTGAATAGTTCAATCGAACTTAGTCCGAACGATACGATACAACTCTATCGTACAGTCATTTTGACTCGGTTTTCGTGTTTGTGTAATAAATTAAATACAGACAATTTTATTTAATAATTATTTTCGATTGTTGGTGTTTGTGTGAACTAAAATAAGAGTCGATTGTGTTTCTGCGATACGACAAAGAGAAGGATTCCAGATAAAGGGCAACGCCAAGGTAAGTGAAAAGCGACGCGACGGGTAGAGAAAAGAAAAGGAAAAAACAACCGTAAAGAATTTGTCACAAGGAAATTGCGAATGTTGAACATGCTTTGCATGTTTTCGCTGTAATAATACATTTATCGCTGTAAATTTTTCGTATTTCTGTGAGTGTGTTAGTACTGGCGTTATATTTGCCAATATACCCGTATGTGTGTGTCTGTGCGTACAGAGGCTCGTAAAATAATGTTATATTGGTTTTTTTCATTGCATTCGCTTTTTGTTGGCCAGTGTGACGTCCAATTTAAATCGAGTTTCTTGGCAGGCACACTGCCAATTGCAGCCCTTGCACTGTCGCCTCTGCGCTTATTTTGGCTTTTTCCCATTCACATTTAACAACCACCGTGCAGGAAGAAATGTGTACTTGACTTAGAAAATTTCTACGGCCGCGGCGTCGGTTTCAGCTTCGTATTTTGTTCTGTTCTCTCTCTATTGCCTTCTCGCTTGCACTAACGTGTCGGCGCTGTAAACTTTGCGCGCCGGCATCTTCCCGCATTTAAAAGTGCAAAGCCATCGCAGTCGACTGCGACATCGACGTCGTAGTTGTCTCTCCGTTTTGTCTGTTGTTTTCGTTTTTTCTCTCTCTCTTCTGCCCAAGAAAACTGACTTAGCTACCGCGTGTGCCGGTATAAACGTCATTATAATGTAATTTAATTATGTTGTTGTTGTCTTTTGTTGTTTTCATCGTAGCGGCAAACAGATAAAAATCAAAACAAAATGTTTTCATTTGTCTGCAACTCAAAACAACTCCCACGCTTCGCTAAGCCGTAAAGTTCAACGTGCCCAACAAATTTGGATGAAAAAGGAAATAAAATAAAAATGGCAACTGTCTAACCTATATTTTATGCGTAGTAGTTGCCGTTATTTGGTTGTTGTTTCTGTAGTCTATGCTTAGCATCAATCGATGCTTTTTGGCTACATTTTGTCTAGTGCGATAACAAGTAATAATTGCAATTCTTGTTCGATTGAGTAGTCGACTAAGATATTTTGGTATTTTAGTTGAAAGAATACAGTCGACTCGAAAATGCACTTACTAAATAAATAATGTAATCAAATTAAATCTGAAAAGAAACCCATAAATAAAGTGTGTTTCAAACTAATATACCCCTTGGATACTATAAAATTACGGGTACCAAGTAAAGAGTTTCTCTGTAGCTCAGTCAAGTCGTTGTTTACACACAAAGTACACCTAAAGACTAATGAGTTTTCACACCTGTTTTTTGTATTTGATGCCTTTTTAATTTTTACAGTGGAATTTGGCTTAAATATTCGCCCAGCTCTTTTAAGAATTTGTTAACTTTTGCTTTTGTTCTTGCGAATTTCAGGTTTAGCGCTCACTTTTATTTGCCATCTTTGGTTGTTGGTTCCAGAACCTCGACATTGTTAATTCCTTTAGCGTGTTAACTTGTTGTTGTTTGCATTGACGGAGTGTGTGTTTGTGTGTATATATGTACATTTATGGGCGCGTGTGTGCTCCTCTTGCATATTTTGGCAATGAGACAATCTACAACAATTGCTTGAATCACTGAGATTCCTCTCATGAGTATATGCATGACCACTGTTGTCAACGTAGCTTTTTTCTCGTCAAATGTGGCTTTTTATAAAGCTAAACTGTGGAAAAGTATTGAAAACTGGGGGCAACGGTGTTTTCTGGCTTTTGCTTAAGAGTGTTTTGCTATTTTCCACTTAAAGCTGGCAACACTGGTATTTGCATAACTCTATTTGCGACTCATGCTCTTTGATTCTCTCTGTCTCCCTATCTACCGTTTGTGTGTGTGTGTATATCTATGTTGCGTTCATTGACATTGAGCTGATATTTTGTTGTTGCAAATAAATTTGATTTTATTGTCGCAATAGATTTACGAGCAAAAGAGAATTTTATGTTATTTGCGAATTTTTTCTATTATAATGGCATCACTTTTTTTTAGAAAGATAGATTTGTTGTTGTTGCTTTTTTTAAATATGCCAAGTAAGTCTCATTGTTGTTGTTGTACTTATCGTTGACAAGCCGACCAAAAAAAAAACACGTTAAAAATTCGTTGACCAAAAAAAAAAAGCAGCGAAATAAAATGCGAACAAAAATATGCCTTGTTATGCGGCAAATGAAATTTCTCTTACGGGGGTGTTATATGTATATCGGCCTATTTACACATACATGCACACCTAACACACACACAGCAGCCTGTATGACTTGCCTTTTTTCTTGTTGCTGTTGTCATTTCGCTCGCTTTGATTATTTATAATATATGAGCATCCATATCATACAATATTTATGGTGCTTTCCAGCACTGCAAATACAATCAGCTTAACTTGAATTGAATTTTGTTTTATATTTTGTTTTGTTTATTTATTTACTTTTTTTGGCAATACAACTGGCAACAACAAGAAAGCCAAGTCTGCTGCTCTTCCTAGCTGCATTTGGGCCATTGTACGAGAAGTTGGTTGCCTGATTTCCCCGTTGGCAACACACTATTGTACACTGAATCCATATAAATATGGGTGTATGGAAAAGAAATATAAAATGTACATTTTGCATATGAAAGTTACATTATTTGCCCGCATTTATTTTGTATACACTTTTTGTGGAATAAATCTGGTATGCGGGTCAACTGTGTAAAGATTGTTGGTAAACATGATTGTAATTTGCCTTTGACTTTGACTTGTGACGTCACAGTTGTACGCAGCATCGCACAGTGATTAATTTTGGTTTATTTAGCTCGAATAAATTTAACTTAGCATTTATTGACTCGAAATGCTTATAATTTTAATTTGGTATTATTGAAAAATTTTTAAATGCATATTCTTTTAGTTATTTTGAAACGTTTTTTGGTCCAGCGCTTAATGTTAAAATTTATTCAAAAATACAAATTCAATAGATTTTATATGACATCTTAAATGACCAAGAGGACCACTGTGCATTGCTTTTTAATCTGTTCTATTGTTATTCATATTTGTGTTATTTTTGCTTATCACACGCCGTTTTTTGCCCTCCCCTTAAAGCATGTTCCACTCAAGTATTTTGATAGCTTTTGTCTTATTGAATGGCACAAAACGGCAACGGCATAAATTGTGTTTGTTTGTCTTATGCTAATCTCAAATATGTCTGAAACACGTTTACTACACAAACAGAGAGAGGAGAAGACCCCAAAAAACCTTGAGCTGCCTTGCAGCGTTTCTCGTTTTCCCATGACAAATACGAATACAAACATACATACATATGTATGTATATATTCGGATATCTATCTATACGTTCTCTCTGCAAATCTCTATGGAAATATCTGTTTGTTATATGTGTACAATCATCTTCACTTGCAATGACGATACACAAATTGAAATCGCAAAAAAAAGTGAAATAAAATTACAAAAACATCAACTGCATGCCACAAATTCGTTGCCTTGAAGCTGCTTTAATGGCTAAAATATGTTTAAGGTGACTTTGAGGGAGTTTGTATCAAATCCATTTATTGTTTATTAGATAGAGCTTTGGAAATGTTAAATCAAACATTACGCATTGTAGTAGTTTTTTGGGAAATTGATTTATAGAGTTAATGATTAATTTTTCTGTCTGCAGAAAATAAATTAAATTATAAAAATTATGTGATTAGAAAAGTTAATCAGACTTTCCTCTGTGTTTATCGATAAACCCCTTAGCGTAATATTATTTTTTATTCACATTTTACTATTTTTCTACTACTTCTTTATTGTTTTCTACTACTACTTACCTTTTTTTTCACTACTTGCCACGATAAACTTTTGGGATAAATTCCTACAATTTAATTTTATTATTTAAAGCTAGCTTTATACGTAATTTTTCACTAATGAATTAATGTTATCTAACTGAATTTATATGTTTTTTTGTATATTGGTATGCAGGTCATGAAGTCAATAAATTGTCAAGCAATTAGTCAAGATGAAAATTTCGTAGTAGAGTTGGTTACGAAATTTGTAGCTGCTTTATTATGCTTATGTATACATATGTTTTGTTGCAGTGTAGTGGAGAGGAGGAGGAAGAAGGTAGGCATAGTTAGGTAGGGTAACTGCTTACCAATCGAAGGTGCTTAATAATTCAAAAGAGAGTCAAAGTAGAGACAAGACACAGGACACGTTCAACTAAAGCCCGAAAGTGGACGAAAGTTTTTACTGTACCTTCATAGACGGAAAGTCGTCTAAAGGGGACGCGGTTAGCACACGCCATAAGCACATTAGTTATTAGCTTGGTCCGAGTGGGATTTCAAAGGGGGTGGTGGAGTGGGGGGGGGGGGGGTTGATGAGAGGAGTGAGGAGGGGGATAGACACGCGATGGTTCGCTGAACACGCTGACATGTCCATATAAAAGCCTTGAAGTGGACAGACAGACAGAGTGAGAAAGAGATAGATGGATAGAGAACGAAAGAAAGAGACAGACTGTGTTTCTCTATCTATTTTTCCAAGCGATGAGAATTGTCAATTGTGTGCATTTCCGTTCTGTCCTCCTTCTTCTCTTGCCCTATTCCCCTCTCTCTTTCTCTCGCTGTCTCTGTCTCTCAGCATGTCCCAGTCGCATTGTTGTTGCGTGAACATGGCGTCCATTAGCTGTTTTTCCGCTAAATTATAGAGTGCCTGGCGAACGCATAAGTCCGGACAAACGGACAGACGGACAAGCGGACGGACAGCAGTGGACAGCGTCCAATTAAGTTGGGCAGGAGGCAGCAACAATAACTATAACAACAACAAAAACAACAACAAAATGCAGCACAGTCACGTCTAGGGGGAGTATAAAAAGAAGTATGCTCCTGCTTTTTGTGTCCTGCATAAAAAAAAAACAAAGCGAGCAAGAGTTGCTCGACTATTAGTTGCCCAGTAGACCAACAAATAACATTAAAATTACAAAACATCTATAAATAAAGAAATTTGTAAGCTAATTTATAAACCGATCGAAATGAAGTTCTATACTTCAGTTAATTAATAATAAGAAATATATAGTTTTATTAATCATTTGTAATCAAATGTGTCGAAATTTCCAATAATTTATAAGGAAAATTTAAATTAAATTTAGAAAAAAGAAAATACTTTTATAGTCTCAAATATCGACAGTGATGGAAACAATAATAGAAACGAGAGTCATTTTGACATGTTAAACCAAATATTAAAAATGATAAAAAGGTGTTTATGCAATCACAAGTCATTGTCACAAACCCATATACCCATTTCTATCCTTTGCTTGCTGGGCTAACAACGCGTTCTTTGGGGGCGCAGAGCATATAACCGTTACCCGCCGTGTGTTTGAGCCTTGTTGCTGATGCTTGTGCCACGAGACGGTAGGTGGCATGCCACATTTTTGTGGTCACCTGTGTGCACGCTTGTGTGTGTGCGTGTGTATGTTTATGAACAAAAATTGTTGCTACCACCATCACTCGCAAGTTAACTTATTTTTCTTTATTGTGGTCTGTCTGTGTTTGTGTGTGTGTGTGTGTAGGCGTGGTCATAGGTGGGTGGGAGAAGGGTAGTTTAGGAGGGGAGGAGGTAAGGGAAGGCTGTTGTGGTTAGACGCGTGTGCGCTGTCAAAAGCTATTTGAACAGGATGTGGATGTGGTAGAGCAATCAAATGATTTTCACATAATTGCTACCTGTCCATTTATGTCACTTTCAGGCCACTTTTGCTTAGGGCTCTATCAATTGACACCCCCTTCCCCTCTCACCTTCTCATTATTTCCCCCTCTCTCTCTCTCTGACGTGGGAAGCTGTAAATATTTGCTTGACCAGCTGCGGTTTTCTTCAATCAATGTGCAATTAAGATACGCTCATTGCAACACTGCTAAACAAACCACTACAAAGTCTTTTAGTATAGTTCTGTATCCTTTGATTTTCCTTTCTCCCAACCCTCAACCCCAATTCTATCAGTTTGTGCTCTTCAAGGCAATTGCCCTATTATTAACTGTCTTTAAGGCTATTGGGGCCAAGCGGCTGTTGAAAGTCTCAGGACTCATTAAAAATGTGCGAAAATGTCCCGAGATTGTTTGAGCCCTGTAATTAAAAAGCACAAGGCGTATTTGAAGTCGAAGGGAAAATTAACGTAAAAATGATAAGGAACTCAAATCTTGTAAAGTATTGTACCCTGGTAAATAAGTTTATTAATTACTAAAATAAGTTAAGAAATTAAAGTAACGAAAGTTTTCAAACTAATTTCTTAAAATGTCATCTCACTGCTCGATAAACTTGTCTTTTCTGTGTAAATAAATACAGGGTGAAATTTGATTCGCTTGCAATTCAAATTTCTCACTGCTCGATAAATTTGTCTTTTCTGTGTTGTGTACAAAATTTCAGCTTTCTAGCTCTTAAAGCCCCTTCAGACGAGCACTTTTTTACTGACACTTTTTGTCAAAAAGCTGTCCGTGTCGATCACAATCGCTCACCGATGGAATAGAACGTGTTCCATTTCCATCGGTGAGCTTCGGTTTTTCACCGGCGCTTTGAAATTTTGTGGGGTTACGCGACACGGACAGCTTTTTGACAAAAAATTACAAAAAGTGTCGGTGAAAAAGCGCTCGTCTGAAGGGGCTTTTACTGTTTGGGCTCCACAATAACAAAGAGTTATATCTATGTAAATAAATACAGGGTGAAATTGGGTCCGCTTGCAATTCGAATTTCTCACTGCTCGATCAATTTGTTTTTGCTATGTTGTGTAAAAATTTCAGCCTTCTTACTCTTACCATTTGGGCTCCAAAATTAAAAAGAGTTTTATCTGAGAATTTTCAATTCGAATTTCTTTAAATATCATCTCACTGCTTGATAAATTTGCCTTTGCTGTGTTGTGTAAAAATTGCAGCCTTCTAGCTCTTACCGTTTGGGCTCCACAATGATAATTATCTATGTAAATAAATACAGGGTCGACTGTAGCCTTTTGCACTAGTTTTTGTTCGGTGTGTCAGAAAGTGCAGCAAAAAGAGCAAGAGACTTGCCACAAATTGCCCTAATTATATGAATAATAGACAAGTTTGTTCTCATATGCCCACGTACTAAGTTTTAATTTTTTGCGCAAACCCATTAATAGTGTGGAAGGTTGAGGGAAGGGAAGGTTCATCAAAGGACGCGACTTGGCGACTTGGCCACGTCAGCTTCCTGCAATGATATTTGCAACGTCAGCGCAATTTGTTGCATTTCACAAGCGTTTAACGAATCTACCAGAAATCAGAAAAAAATGGAAGGAGAATGACTTTGTTCTATCAATATTTAAACACGCCTGGCCTGCGGATGTCTTAAAAATGTATAATGTGAAAACATCAGCTGAAGTTGCATACAGTATAAAGTATATATTTAATATTCATAGGCAACTGAATGCAACCCCATTTTAAGTTAGTTATTTGTTGTGGAATTGTGGTTTCAACAACAATTACTATATAAGAGCCATTATGTAATTTGACTATATATATGTACATGGATTTCTCATTCCTCGATATAAATATATATATGTATCTCTTCCACATATGTGTAGATCCATCAATCATAGATACTGCAAATGCACTTGTGACTTATAGAAAGAGAGATGTACACAATATTTTATATAGTATATAATGCTCTCTCATTTATACTTGTGCTATTCTATGTCTATTCCAATCCAACTTATCTAGTAGTGCCTTCTGTTGTGGCCCTAAAAAGGGAACAATTAGTTTAACGGTTGCCTAGCATCCGGAATCCATAACTGAACATTTCCCCAGCTTTTTCACAAGTATTGTCACTTTGGAACATATTTGTACAATTTCTATTGGTCAACCAATTTCCGTTTCCGTAGCTGTTCATATCCTGATCTTTGATTTTCATTGGCTGTCCATAGTCATGGATTTTCCTATAAATAGCTTAAATGCTGGAAACTATTTTCATTAGTTTTCCAACCGCCTTTGGCAACAGGACACTGCAGCACCTGCTGCTACTCCTAATTCAACTATAGTTATTCCCATCTCCAAAACTTGATGTTGTTATATAACTTGTGCAAATTATCAAGAAAAATTCTTTAAGTTTTTCGTGCAGAAATGTGAAAAATGTTTTAAACGTAAAGATTGGCTGTAAATTTTCTAAAAGAAAAACTTTGTGTAACATTCGAAATTGTGATATTAGTTCGGAAATAAAAGGAGAGGTAATTTATCAATAAAAAACTTTGTGTTAACAAGTTTTTATATAAGAATTGAAGAAATATGATAGAAATGACAAATGATTATAATAAAGATTATAAATTTTTTCAAATTTATATTGCGGGAAAATAACAAATTTCAACAAATTGTAAATAGGATTATAGTTTAGCTTAGAACTCTGGTTGAAATAATAAAACTTTATTTAAAGGAGCTTCTCATTATGAAGAAGAAGAAGAGAAAATTAAACAGTTTATTTTTAACCAATCACATCATAAAATTGAAGACAAATCTTAGAATTCATAAAAATTTCATCATAAATAGAGTAGAATATGAAGAAATTAAGATCTGTTTTAGGATCGCTTTTTACAAGTAAATAGAATTTATTCTTGAAACGACAAGAATAAATTATTAGTAAACTATTTTTAATATGTTTAATATGTTTTTTAATCACACAATAAGATTATGAATTTTTCCTAAGTTAGCTTTCGAACAAAGAAGTTTCTTTATTTTTCCCTACACATTTGTTTAGAAGGTCTTTGAACCAAACACTTTTATAGCTAAGAATTAAGAACTTTGAAAAGTAGCAATTATATTTGGTGAGAAGCTCAAGTTTATGGTCTGCTGGGCAAAGAACAGTGTCTGCCAACAGGTTAACAACACTTGACTTTAACCAATAATTATTGTAATGGATAATGTGAAAAAACAGCAGCCGAAGTTACCAAGGTGCTTTTGACTCAACCCTTTTAATAAGCTCTCTGCCCACACACAGCTCGACAAAATACGTGTGTAAATACGTGTACTTTTATATATGAGTACATATACTTAGGAGAGCTCACTGTTTGCGGCTTTAACAACAAAAGCCCATTTAAATCTGTTGGCAACATATCGGACATATTTTTGACAACTTAACAGCTCGGACAATTGATGTTTTGACATCTGAGCCAAGAGTTGTTCAAGTGTCGCAACTAGAAATGGAAACAAAATAAAAATACACACACACACACACATCACACACCTCGAGTGTAGATCTGTAGGCGACGGCAGCAGGCAAAGCCCCTCAATTGTTTTCATTTTTGTTTTTTTTTTGTGACTCAGACTTATTGAAAATAATTGAATATAGACTCATTCATAAGGGGGGCAAATGCTTGGATTGCATTATGCAATTTAATACGACAGGGAACTTTTTATACTCTTACTGAGTGTATTTAAGTTTTGTCACAAATTGTGTATAATATAATATAATAAAAATCTTTGTTCTATTCTTTGCTTTATTTTAAATATCGTTTCTACTAAATTGTTCCTTTCTGCAAGTTTTCTTCCTATTTTATGCTTTCCATTTTTAAGATATTTTGCTGAAAGTGCAATAAATTATCGGTTTGCAGAGTTATTCTTATTTTTCCTTTTGTTTTAATGCAATAAAGTTGTTCTCTTTGATGTTTAGTTGCATCTATATAAACATGAAATATAATGCAATGTGGGCTGTCTGATATTTCCGCTTGAGTAGCTATTGTTTGGCATAGGGCGTTGCAACAAGATACATATACATTTATATAGATAGATAGATGGATGTATTTATTGTTAAAGCCATAGATGAATCAAGACTTGAACGCCTTTTGTCAAACGTTGACAGCTGCACGATTTACAGAACCAGTCAACAATTTATTCCGACTTGAAGAATGAACTCAATGTTTGAAATCAAATTGAATTGTTGTTTAATTGCGCTTGGCAAAAAAAGCTTAAATTCCAACCCACAATGCGCTGCCATTTGGAGTTCATTATTAAATTGTATATTTGATGCCACAACATTGAGAGTCTATCAACTTTGTCGTCATGTTTGAAAATCACATAAATATTGCGTCTAATGTTGAAGAAAAATATTGTTCTAGTTTTATTTTTGGTGAGAATTTTAAAGAGCATACTTTTTGGCGATTCTCTAAAATAAATTTTTATGTTTGACAAGCCTAAAAGTGTTCTTTGAAAATAATTTGATAATAATAATGGTTTACAAACTAAAAGACAAGATTTAGAACTATGTTGAAAGTGTTTTAAATTTGAAGAGAACCGATTCGAAATAGTTTAAGCTGACAAGTTTAAAGAACAAATTCAGAGTTATATTTTAAAATTTAAGGACCAATAATTAAAAAAGAATACAAGCAGCAGAATAGAAATATATTGTAAATTCATAGGAAAATAGTCAGAGTAATTTTAAAAGATTTTGACAATTTAAAAGAAAGTATTAATTCGGACTATCAATTTTAAAGAATATATTTTATGTTATCTTGTGAATATTACAAAAACAATTTATAACTCTTTTGATTTAAACATGATTTTGGCATATATTTAAACAACAAATATTTAAATATGAAAGCGTATCACGACTTTGTTGTGTATACTTTTGTTGACTTGTTGATTTTAGCCAACGGGTTTTTGGGCCATCGTTGTGACGCTCAGTTTCAGTTGCTTACGAACTGGCACACGCGGCGTATGTGCAATCTCCTCTGAGTCAATACAAAAAAGATAATAAACAGGCAAACTGATTTACGCGTTTGTTTATGGCCTGTCTTATTTTTGCAGAGAGAATGAAAATGAAGCGCGAGAGCAATGATGGCGATGGACCACAGGACCAGAAGCGCAACAGACGCAACGAGGAAACTGTCCGCATACTGATACCAAGCAGTGTAAGTACGAGCGTAATCCTCCAATTTAAAACCGCCACTCACCATAATATCCTTCCGTCCTCTTCTTATTCCTCTTAAACTTCACAGATTGCCGGCGCTGTCATTGGCAAGGGAGGTCAACACATCCAGAAGATGCGAACTCAGGTACTATAAAAAACTATAAAAAAAAACTGAAAAGAAAGGAAAACAAAATGAAACAAAAGCGCACTTGAAACAATCACAAAAATGCAAAGAGAAAATTACTGCAAAATTGTATAGAAACTAGGGGTGTTGATAATTTTAGAAAATGTTAACATTGATAATATAACGAAATTAGAAATATTATTTTGCTTTATAGTTTTGACAAAAAATATCGAATATATCAACTTTAGTCGCTCAGAAATATATTAAAGCGAAATGATACATAAAAATATATATCAAAAAATAGCGCTCAAATATATATAATCGGAACTAAATATTTATCGACATTTTAATTGATCAACAACCCTAATATAAAAACATATTTGAAGCGTCTAGTATTATTTATATACCATCTTATTCCCCTCCCCCTTTTTACTCCCTCTTTCTGTCTATCTCTCTCGCTCTGTTCGCTAAGTACCAAGACAAAATAAAAAGAAAAGACAGAAAGGCAAATTTCAAATTCTCCTGTCTTTATGGTGTATATCTGTCTCTTTCTCTCAGACTCTCTCTCAAAGTCTTCTCTCGCAAAGTCTTGAAGTCTCTGGAACCGCAATTGCAGGCCTCCTCCCATCCGTCTCAAATCTCGGCTCCCTAAAGCGTGTTTTAAAAACCGAATAATTAATACACTTTCAACAAAAAATAAAAAATAACACGCTTTTCTCACTAACTCTGTCCCTCCCAAATCTCTCTCTTTCTGACTCTCGGGTGCTAACAGACTCATTTTCTTCTCTCTCTCTCTCTGTCTGTGTCTCTCTTTCTCTCGCCTTGACTCAGTCTTAATAAACACAAGTAATATTTAGGCGCTTTATTTACCAAGAAAACCAAAAACAAAGAAAATGCCACCTTTTTTTGTATAATTAAATAAAATCAACAACAACAATGAATAATTTACACGCTTTTAACCTTTTTAACTAAATGAACAATTTTCTCTCTCTTTCTCTCTCTCTCTCTTCTACTTCTTACGTACGACCCAAAAATGTAACCTTTAAAAAAAAAAACAAATTATGTATAAATGAAAAATATATAAAATCGTCTGACCAACTGATATCGATTAATTGATCGATTGACCGACCGATTGATCGCCCAAACGCCCGCCTGCCCGCTCTGGTATGTCCCACACTGCACACTGGCGCCCCCTGGGTCTCGTCACCTGCCACTGTTCTGAAAATCTGAATATGTATTTGAAAACTGGCCCCCGATGAATCAAATGATCGAAAACGGATATCGATACTCAAATCGATGATTCGATAAAAACACCTATAAATGACAATGATTAATTGCTATCGATAACTCGATATTTCGATAATCATATAAATGATGACCAACCAAACTGATGCCAAAACGCTGCACTATTAAATCGACCGAAACCCATCTCAAATATCGATATATCGATTCATATATAATAATCTGTAATATCTCAACATCCATGCTGGTCCCATTGTTCCATTGTTGTTGGTTGTTGTTTACCTTTCTCCAACAACAAAAACAACAACTTGTGTATCTGTATGCGATTTATAATAATAATATTTACAACCGGCCAAACAATCAACTGAACGATAACCATATATATCGAAAATCGTCCATGCAACCGCCCGACCGATTGACCGACCGTCTCGTCTCGTCTCGCCCGCCCGCCCATCCGCCCTCCCAATGGACCCAAAATGAACCAATGAATCACTAAACCAACCAAAAAATAAAACAACGCGCAGTATAACGCCACTGTATCTGTGGACGATTCCCAAGGCCCCGAACGGTAAACCACAAAACAAAATCTCTATCTCTATTACCAATTTTTAATATCTCTCTTGTATATGCTTACCAACAACAACTCAAATATCTCTTACAGTGAAAACATTAATCCTTGATTATATAGTTTACTTAGGTCTGTCTTAGCTAGAGTATCTCGTATCTTTATCATTTCATTTTAATAAATACACGTATTGTTTTTATAGTTATCATAAATATTAGGTTCGTTATATCAAGGATCTGTGGTAAAAAAAAAATTCTTATAAAGAAAATAAATATGAAATGCTTAAATTTTATTATTAAAATTATAACTGAATTTATTTCAATTCAAAAAATTAAAAAAAGATACTTTTAAATATTCATTTAAAAAAATTTAAATTTATTAAAGAAATTAGAAATTTTAACAATACAAATTTTTTTAGTAAATAAAAATACCTTACTTAATTTTCTTAATTTTTATATAAAAATATATATGTTTTTAATACTTTTTCATGATTACTTATTTACATTTAAACTTTCATATTTGTTAATCATTTTTTGTATTAAAATATAAAAATAAGTTATATTTTTATTTTTTAATTATAATAAAAATTTAAACTTTCAAATTCTTTAACCATTTTTTTATTAATATAAAAAAAATAAGAGTTATATTTTAATTTTTTGATAAAAAAAAGTTATTTTAATAATATATATATTAAAATTTAAAATCGTTACGATCCTTGGTATATTCTTAAAAAAAAGTCAATTCCATATTTTTAGCTGCTGGACGCGTGCCTTTCTCTTTTCCTTTCTCTCTCTCTCTCTCTGTCTCGTTGTCTCTATCTTTTGTTGTACGTGCTTGTGCCGAAAGTGACGTCTCAAACATGTTGCAAAAATATTCCCAGTTCCTTGGCAGCAAAAGCAGCTGCTTCTTGATCCCTTTGCCAGATGCGTAAGCTCGATATTAAACTACCATAACCCCAATCTAAATATATAACGCTAACTTTGCTTCTAATCGTTGCACTGCCAAAAACCAACAGCCAAATGCACGGCATTCAATTTATTGTATAAAAATATATACTTAATACCATATAATCCAGCACTGGAGACCTCTCTAAATTTTTCCGTTACTAACAAAAAAACGCGCTCGTCAAATCCAAACCGAAAATCAAACCCTAAAACTGCCCATAGTATTCTCTACCCGATAAATCCAGCAATCGATTGTCCTTAAATGTGGTATGATGGGTACAACAATCAATCGACAAGTCAAAGGAAGTCCAGGGAAATTAGAACCTGCCTCTGAAGTTCTCTTTAATCATTTCTCTCTATGTCTTTGTCTTCTCTGTTTGCCTCTTTAAGTTCATATCATAAGTTGTTTTTGTAATGTCTAGGACTAGAGCTTAATTTTAGGAATATAAATTCGTAAATTTTTTAATATGTGTGTGTATTCCTCACACTTTTCTCTCTTTCTCCCACTTTTTTCTCGCACTCTCTCTCTCTTTTCTCTATTTGCTCTATCTAAAAAACAAAAAAAAAAAAACAATTTTCTCTCTGTTTCTCTGCACGTTGAAATAGAACCATACAAATCTCGGCAGATATCGAGTCTACGCTGGAGATTATCACGGAAATGCTGAAATACTTTGAAGAGGTGCGTAATTAACATTGAAAATTGTTTATATGTTAGATATCAGGGATCGCATATGAAAATTATGATCTTGCACAGAACAAAACTGAACCAAAATATAATATAAATATAAATTCAAAATTTGAATCAAAAATTCTGATTTATTTTTATTTTTAGAAAAGTTCTAAAGAATTTTTATTCATTACGATCCCAGATTGCAATATGATCTACATGTATAACTGATAATCTGCCTTATTAAATGTTTTTTTTTTTGTTTTTGTGCAGCGCGATGAGGAATTCGATGTGCGCTTGTTAATCCATCAGAGTCTCGCCGGCTGTGTCATTGGCAAGGGTGGACAGAAGATCAAGGAGATACGCGATGTGAGTACCTAATCAACTTTTCATATATGCATTACTTTCATTTTTCAATGGAAACGTGGGAAATGTGAGAACATGTCCCAAATGTGTCCTTATGTGTCCTGTCATGCATATCGTCCCGATGTCATGCACATAATTGCCTTTAGCTCACACACACACTCGCACTCACATACACGCATAGGCTAATTATAACAGGCGACCAACTTGAGAGTTGACCATTTCTTCGACTGCTTCAATAGTCACGATAAGTGCAAACTCTATTGAAGGCTTCTACGGTTATTTTATTTTTGTCACGAAATGTGTAAAAAGAGGCGTGTCAAACCACATGAAAAGAACATTATTTAAACGCAATTAAAATAAAATTTAATGTAGAATGCATTTCAAAGGCCAAAAACGCATTGTTTTGTAAAATCGATTGAGTTTTGCCAAGGTTATGGTAGATGGAAGTTTTGAAAAAAAATAAATAAATAAATTTCCCAAATAAATAATATTTCGATGCAGAATCAATGAAGATGCCATATTTTCCGCTTAAAAAACGATTCAGTTTTGAATAAGTAGTTATGAATTTAATTCGAATTGTATCCAGATTGTTTACTATAGTAATATTTTTTTTGTTTGCAACATTTTTGTTGATAACATATATTTCTTGTTAGAATTTTGTTTGAATTTGTATTATATACGATAAAAGGAACTTTTGAGCAATATGAGAAACTGTTTTGGCCTGGCCCAAGACTAAAGCTGAAGTTGAAGCTGATGCTGAAACTCTGCCTGTCAATGGCAGCATCAGCATAACGCATAACAGAATCTCACAATTCGAATTGGGATTGGGACTC
This sequence comes from Drosophila limbata, assembly GCA_963924055.1. Taxonomy (NCBI): domain Eukaryota; kingdom Metazoa; phylum Arthropoda; class Insecta; order Diptera; family Drosophilidae; genus Drosophila; species Drosophila limbata. The sequence goes on along the minus strand of OZ001355.1, from coordinate 23,702,526 downwards.
ACATTCACAGACTGCTGGCATGTGCAAGAATCTATCTACGTTTGTTCCACCACTCAACTCTCTTTCATAACACAATTGTCATCGCCGTCAACATAATCTCTCCATCTCCATCATCATTATCATCATTTCATTCAATTGCATCCCTAGCAAAGTCATGTGTAATGTGCACATGTCAAGCGTCTTTTTTCAATTGCGCAATTGTCATACCAGCAACAACAAAAATACAGTACAGTGATGGAAAAAATAATAGAACATTTAAAATCAACATTTTTATAAATACGTTAAAGAACTTTTAAACATTGTTTAATAGTTATATAGTAAAAATTATAAAACTAAGAAACATTTTTTTTTTCAAATTTATTAAAAAATACAAAAAAAAAAAGTATCGTTCCTATTATTTTTTTATCACAGTGTATGTGTGCTATTCAGTCGAAGGATTCAATCTGTTCAATCATTATTATTATTGCTTATTTCTTTTGCAAGCATTTTTTCTGTCGTTTTTTCGCTTTTACCTGCATTTTCTTTCGATTCAATTATTTGCCCATTTCTCATTAATTAGCACTGAGAAAAGTGGCTGTATTTTATAATTGGAATCTCTTGTTTTCTTGTATTTTTTATTTTTATTTTTGATTTAACCCCCAGGCTGTGCACAGTTCACACACAGCATTTACTTAACTTCCGCTCGCTCTCCTGCTCTTCTCCCGTTATCCTCTTCTTTCTTCCCTTTCTCAGACTCTTCTCAAAGCAAGCAAAGGCGCGCATGAATTTAATATTGCATACTTTTGTGCGCAAGCAAAAAAAAAAATGAAAAGGCAAAAAAATACATCAAGTCTCGTACTCGCATTCCTCTTTGTTGTTGTTGCTTTCCATTTTTCTTTTCTATTTGTGCGTTCGCCTTATAAATATTCATATATTTGTACCCTGTAAACAACATGCAACAAACAGGCTGAAGTCATTTTTTATGTGCCAAATGTAAAAAAGACTGAAAATCGAAAATAAAATTGTTTTCAGCAAAATGAAAAATAAAAAACACACAATGGAAGCCTTCGAAAATGCAATGCGATTTAATTTTTTATTTTAAAAAAGTTCAAATCAAACGAACAAAAATTAAACTTGGTCTAAAAGAAGTTGTCCTGCTTTAGAGCAGGATAATTCCTACTTAGTTGGATGAAAAATATATTGAAATCAGGGAGCATACAAGCAGTTTTAAAAATGAAATATTATTAAATATATAAAAAAAATTGTTTTTAAACAATATATTTTTTAAAAATCAATAAAAAAGATTTAAACATCTCTCCCCGAAGGGGAATTGAACCCCGGTCTCCCGCGTGACAGGCGGGGATACTAACCACTATACTATCGAGGATGTGGTTGGCCAGCAAGCCAAAAAGTCAATTTATTTACAGACTGCAATAATCTGTTAATCGTAATTTTTCCTCAGAATTTACTTTAAATTATTTGTGAATTAAAAATTTGTATTATACTTGCATTTCTCAATACAATCGTGAGCTCTTTTAATATATTGTGTGACATCAAGATATTAAAATCGTTTGGATTATATATGTTTTTATATCGTTTTTGCTTATATCAATTTTGAATTTTACTTACTTTCTTACTTTTTCGGACAACTCATGTGAAATGGAAAAAATGTGTTAAAACGTTCAAAATTGAGAGAAACTTTCATTTAGATTTTATACTTAACTCCTTATGATTTCTTTCAACTGCAATGATGCATGGTTTACTTTTCATTGAAATTAAATTCATAGTATGCTCTCTCATTTGTTAGCTATGTATTTAGGCCAAATAGAGTAACCGACAATCAAGACAAAAGTTTTCTCGTTCCCCTTCCTGTTCTATGGAGGTCAACAAGTCCAAGAACAACAACAACAACACAAAAAAAAAGGAAACAGACAAGAAGCCAAAGCAGCTGAAAGCATTGCGTTTACTTATTTATTACATACTTTTTTTATTTTTGAGAATTTCTTATGCTGGCTGCAATGTCGAAAATTGGTTATAGTTGCCTTGGTTTTTGTTGTGTTGTATCCTGGCATCCTTGCAGCTGTCCTCTCTGAACTCTGTTCGGTTCTCTGTTGTCAGCGCAGTTGATCACCAGTTTCAGAGTCTCAGCCTCAGCATGTGTTGTCGTTTTGTTGCTTTTGCTGTGCCGTGTCTCCTGAGGCTAAAGGCAAGCCTCGACCCCGTTCCATATCCACTTTCATGCCTCCTGATGTTGCTGCCTTTTGTCTTCCGTCTTGGCAGCTGTTTTCTTTCTTTCAAAAAGAAAAGATATTTGCTTCTTCGTCTGTCTGCTCCTTTTTTGCTTATCCTTCTATCATCAGCTTTGGTTTTACCTTGTTTTTGGTCCTGCCTCTTGTTTTGCGTATGTTTCGGTTTTCGCATTTTGACTTATTTGTTTTTTTGGCTTTCTGGGAAGCCGGTTTTTAAGTGTTGTCCTTGGAAAAAGGTTATAATGTTGCCTAAGGCAATGCCACAGCTGGAATATTTTTAGATCAATTCTTTTAAACCTGTTACAAGTAGAGTAAAGGATAACAGCGTGAAAATGTTAAGTATTTATAATCTGGATCTGTATGAACAGCTAGACAAATCAAATTTTGGAATAAACTACAATAGTTTTTTACCGTCTCCATAATTCCATAAAAAAGTCTTGCACTTTAATTGAAAGAGCTAGAGTCTCTAAAATTAGACTAACTACGAGTTTTTCTTATTTATTACTGTATTTTGTACAATTTTACATTCAATATCTTATATTCTACTCTCAATATATGCAATATTCTCATTTATTTTCTGCCTCGTACTGTCACTTTTCAGCTGGCAACATGTGTTGGCTGTCAGTCTGTCTCTCTGTCCGTTGAAAAGTATCCGTTTCCTAATTCCATCAACTTACGAGCATATTTCTATCTTTCCTATGTCCCATTAAAAATTTTAAAATTGTCCTGTGCCGCTGCCTCTGCCAGGAGCAGCCGCAGCAGCAGCTGATGTGGCTTCTCTCTGTGAGGTTGTGTCTTGTGGCATCTGCTGCATAAGCGCTAATAATGAGGCAGCAGCTGCCTCTCAACTACAACTGATCCTGCAACCTCTACTCCCTCTCCTCCTCCTACTTCTACCTTTGCTGCTGCTTCTCTAAATCCAAGTGCCTGTCTATGCAGCGTGCCAATGGCTTTTGTTTCATCCCTACAACTGTCCCTCATCCTCCTCCTCCTCTTCCCTTTGGTCTCTGTTCACTGAGCTGAGCCGAGTCGTTGCCTGCGGCTTACAATTGTTGCTTCGCTTAGGACTCGGTTGCAGTTGTTATTAGCCCAGTTCTCAAAGTGTAAACAGACTGATAGATTTGTGAGAAAGTATATTAGCCTTTGAAATCGTTGTTCTCTGAGACTGGGATGTTAGTTAGATAAATAAATAAAATAAATAAATCTTGTGCTTGGTAGTCTGGCGAATTGCATTAATTAATTTTTACAAGCTTCAAATTGATTTTTTTATTGCCAACACATTATAAATACATCAAACTGTTAACTTGCATACCAGAAATGTTAACTTTACAGTCCAATGTGGAAATAACAGCTGTTAGTATCAGTTGTTTGATAAAGTGCAAATTTGCAGTGCGTTTACTGGGCATATAGCAGTCGAGCAGCTTTACTTGTTATTGTACTTACTTGATGTTGTTGTTGCTGTGCCTGTGGCAGCACTTAATGAATGTCTAACAGGTGCTACTACTACACACACTCACACACACACATTTAATATGTTCGGCAGCTGAGGAGGCAACGACGACGACATCTGTTTCTTGGAATTTTTCCTTTACAAGCTGCTCAAATTGTTGTTCTCTCCTTTTTGTTGGCTGTTGTTGTTGTTGTTGTTCCTTGTCTCTGACATTGCCTAGAAACTTTGGATCTGCTTTGATCATTTGATTAATAAGTTTATCAAACTTTTTGGCTGTGATACCAACACACACAAACAAACTATGAAGTTGACAGGTCCTTGCGACTCCCTCTCCTCCTCCTTGTAGTTGTTGTAGGTTCCCCATCAATATCCGGTTGTTGGTATGTGCCACATACAACATAATGTTGTTGCCACATGCTTCCGCTTTGTTTAAGTGCTCTCGGTTTTCCTGACAGCTCATTTTAGAATCTAAAGGACTCTAAACTCTACACTGTTAAAAATTACTATTTGCTAAAATTAAGAATATTGTTTTTGAATTTGTTTTCTTGTTTAATAAGATAACTTTTCGCAGAAAGAAAATGAAACGAAAAAAATGAAATCAATAAAAACATTTTTTTTTTTTAAGAATTTATTACTTTTTCTTAAATATTTTCTTTTACATTTAAGAATATTTTTTAATGATATAAACTCGTATTTTTAAAATATTGCGTGAAGAACACCAGTTATTTTTATCAGTGTATGCTTGTTGTTGCTCTTGGGACCGCAAAGTTTTCTAATTGCTTGATTTGAGTGTTGTCTCTCAATTAGAGGCAAGCTGCGATGCGTTGCATAATGATTTTATTGATGCCACATGCGGCAAATAATTCCGTGTCTCTTTTTGGAGCAGCTGCATTTCAAATAGTTTAGCATATTGTCTAAGGATGTCACAGAAAGTGACTTAGAGAAATTCAACAACAACAACTAGAACAACAGCAAAGAGGAACAGAGGAACAGGAAGTGGCAGAGGAATGAATAAAAATTAATATGTGGATGGCATCAATGATTACGTTTCATTTGCCTTCGCTACATCAACTTGTATGTGTGTGTGTGTGTGTGTGTCGCAATGATCCTGCGCATGCGTCAATACACATACATACACATATGAATAAAGAGTGAGAGACACACGTTGAAAAAATGCGAAGCTAAAGAAGCTGAATAATACACCGGTTATCCAGCAGCTGCGCCTCTTTAATTCTGCTACAGCAACAACATAAGCAGCAGTCGTAAAGACAACAACAACAGCTGCCTCTCTGCCTGCTTGAGTATCCTTTAAACTGGCTGACTACGAAGAAGCAACAACAACATTTACATTGAGAACCACAAGAAAGGCGCGCACATGCTGCTGCCTGCCATGCCCGCTCTCTGCTCTCTGTCTCTTCAAATTGCTGCTCTACTCTCTCATCTTAATGTGCACGTGCGTGTGTGTGTGTACTTTTTTTTCATGCTGCCTATGCTCTGTTAAAGCGAGGCTCTGCTTGCTGCTCTCTGCTGCGCTCCTTTCTCCTCCTGGACAGGCTGCGTCTTTGCCTTACATGGCAACTGGCAATCGTTGAACCCAATTAGTTCGACATTGGCGCTGGTCGCGCACGGTTGTGTACGCGCTTCTTACGCAATTGCTGCTGTTGCTTTTAGTGCAACTGTTGTTGCCCTTGCTTGCGTCCAGGCAAATAAACAATTTCAACGCAAACTTGTTCAAGTGTCTCGTCGCGAGGGTGGTTTAATAACTATATTTGCAAAGACTAAAAACACAAAATGTTGCAAAAAATAAAAGTGTACAAATATCGTGGCGTTGTTCAACACTTTCATTTAGCAGGCAAAATGCCGAAAGAAAAAATAAAAACTGAACAAGATGAAATCGGAAAACATTTACAATTGCCTAAATGAGTTTAAACGTGGCTGCAGAATGTAAATAATATATATGAAATGAGTAAAAGGTATAAGCAAAAATATGTGTTTATTAATTAAAAGTATATGTTGGGTGTTATTAAGTATGTGTGTGTGTTGTTTTGCTGTGTCATGCCAACACACACACAAATACTTACACATAAATGAGCATTTAATTTTTCGTATTTCTTCTTTTTTTTGACTGCTTCGCAATTTCAAAAAGTATGCTATGCTTTTCTTTCCTCATGTATTGGTGTCATGCTCTTGCGCGCGCTCACTCACTCACACGCACACACTGTGACACGATTTGTTGTTGTTGCTGCTTTTAAATTTAATAATAAATTCAATGAGCGTCCAGTCGCGTCGCTCTTTGCCTTTTGAAGTTTTAACATTGTGACAGTAGCAGCAGCGTCTCTTCTCTTCTCTTTCCTTTGCCTGCGCTCTGTGTTTGTGTGTGTGCGCGTACTTAAGTTGTCACTGTATGTGACTCAACATAAGCCCACTTTACACAGTTTTTTTTTTTTGATGTGTCGCCTTCTCCTTCTCTTAGTTCTTGTGTATGTGTGTGTGTCGCCATTGTTGTCTGGGGGTCACACGCAACGGCAACGAGTTGTGTGTCGCCAAGGGAGTTGCCCAAGAGAGAGTGAGGGGTGTGTTGTGGGAAGGGGGAGGGGGCATGACGCAGCCTTTGGTCATTTGGGTAAAGCACGCAATTTTGGAGCTTAGAAAATGATGCAATCATCAGGCCACATTCGTACGCAGGAATCGGAAGGAAACGGGAAGCAAGCTCCATTGCACGTAGGCATAAATCTGTGTGCCTCTCTTTCTACATCTCCATCTCTCTTTTGTACACACTCACACATACAGGTACTCAAAACATGCATTCCTAAGTGCCTATCGAATTTCACATTTTACACTTCCGCTGCAGACGACGCATTGTGATTGGGAGAGGGAGATAGAGAGATAAGGGGGGGGGGGGGGGGGGGGGGGGAAACAACTTCCGGCGCTGACTGCACAATTGGGAGCCCTGAGGGGAAGAGCAGCTGCCAAAATGAATTGAGGAAAAAAAAAACAAAAAAGTGAAAGAAAATCAAAAAATTACTGCAGGTAGCAAACTGAAAAGTGCCTGCATCCTGAATCCTTCACGCTGCCATCCTGTCACTGACAGCTGCAGGATGCATGATGTGTATGTGTGTGTTTGTATGTGTGTAATATGTAGAGAGAATGATGATGATAGGGTCGCATCCCATGTATGCGTGTGTGTGTGTGTGTGTGTGGTTGGGTCAGTGTCATGGCCAAATTGATTCAAATTGTTTAGCAGCTGCTTCAGTTGTATTCTCGTCCTCCTCCTCTGAAGTTCCCGGAATTGAAGGACATGCTCATAATCTATTGATAAATAGTTGTATTGATATTGACTAATGTTTTTTATTCCCATTTGGATTTCATTCAGACCTTCGTGCTTTTCTTTTCGCTTGATTGATAAATCTTGGACTTCATCTAATCTTTAAGACTTCACAGCTTCAAATTTCTGAGTATTTTTGAAAAAACATGTAATTCTCATAACATGGTCAAATCTTGAATAAAATAAGAATTACGACAACCATTATACTCCAGTTTTTAACATCAATATTGTTGAAAATATAATTCTTAGTTTCAATATTTTCATTAAAAAGTTGCAACATGACATTTAAATTCGTGTTTTTAAATGAAAATTATTTATTAAGAATTATTTTTAAAATCATTCTATGCAGCATCTAAATTTATTTAATGGCCAATTTAAATTTGTTTTATAGGGTTAAAAAATATCAAAAACACTTTTCATATACACATAAAAATTGCATACAAGAAATTTAAAAAACGGAGAAGAATTGTATTTTTAAATTTAAATTTTCTATTACAAAATAATACGGGTTAAATTTCTCTCATCCATCTTCTGATATTTTTGTATATGTTGTGCATTTGTTTTCACTTAATAGATGCATTGGGAATTCTTTTATTTAATTCATTTTATAAAACTCTAATCTTCTTCTCTCTCTCTCTCCCCACACAGCGCATTGGATGTCGCTTTTTGAAGGTCTTCTCGAATGTGGCGCCACAGAGCACGGATCGCGTGGTGCAGACGGTGGGCAAGCAGAGCCAGGTGATTGATGCGGTGCGCGAGGTCATCACCTTGACCCGGGACACGCCCATCAAGGGCCCAATACACAACTACGACCCGATGAACTTTGATCGCGTCTATGCGGATGAATATGGTGGTTATGGCACTGGCACGGGCAGCACACGGCCCAGCCAGCGGGGCAATCAACGTGGCGGCAATGGAGGTGGTGGTGGCAACAATGGCGGCGGTGCTGGAGGAGGCGGAGGATTTGGTGGCAACAATGGCGGAGGAGGAGGACGCGGCAATGATCGCTTTGGTGGCAATCGCGGGGGAGGAGGCGGCGGAGGAGGCCTGGGTGGAGGCATTGGTGGCGGCGCCGCGGGCATCGGTGGCATGGGCGGCGGAGGAGGACCACGCGATAATCCCTTCATCAATCCCTGGGCCAATGGCGGCGCCGGGGACAACGATGGCTTCAATGTGGGCAACAATGGCGGCGGCTTTGGTGGCAACAATTTCGGCAACAACTTTGGCGGCGGTGGTGGCAACTTTGGTGGCAACAATGGCTTTGGCAATGGCCCCAATGACTTTGGCGGTGGCAATCAGTCCGTCAACTCCAGCAATCTGCCCAGTCTGGGCAACTTTGGCCAGAATCAGGGCAACAACAACAGTGGCAACCCTGGTGGTTTCGGTGCTGGCGGCGGCGGCAATAACCAACTGGGCAATGGCCTGGGAGCTGGCTTCAATGCCGGAGGCAACAACAGTCTGGGCAACGGACTGGGCGTGGTCAACAATGGCGGCGGAGTCGGAGGACTCGGTGGCGCCAACAACGGTGCTGGAGGATTCGGTGCCGGCGGAGGAGCCGGAGGAAATGCGGGTGCCAACAACGGCGGCAATGTCACCTCCAACATACCGCAGGGTCACGACCCCAACAACAGCACTCAGGTCACCATTCCCAAGGATGTGAGTATAAAATAATTCCAAGAACTCACTATAGGAAGTTTTAAAAATATTACAATTATTGGTAATATTGTTATAAGGAAATTTAAGCTAGAAAAAAATTGATTAATTTGCTCTTCAAGAGTTTAAAAAGTAAAAAATATAAGGAGAACAAAACTGGAAAGAATTAAATATTAGGAAACAAAAATAAGGAATAATGTAGAAATTTTCCAATTTATCCTTCCATTTTTTTCCATACTTTAAACCTTATTGGGAAATTTAGGAATAATGATATTAGAAATCTTATATTCTGTTTTAATTAAAATTTGTTTGCTTAATTAATGAATTTATGCCTTTATTTTTTCCATCCATTTTCCTTAATATTTTTTTGAGCTTTTTCTTTTTTTGTAATTTTTATAAGAGTATTTGAAATTTGTAACGATTGTTACAAATTAGCGATTAGGAATGTTATATTTTATTTTCCAATTTATATACTCTAAACTTTTTTAGACTGATTTTTTCAAATTATGCTTCAATATTTAACCTTAAATTTAATTCTTAACTCTAGTTTTCATTAAGAGATTATCATTAATCTAAACTTTCTGTTCTCTCTCCACAGCTGGCTGGTGCCATCATTGGCAAGGGCGGCGGTCGAATTCGTCGGATTAGGAACGAGTCGAGTGCGTATATAACCATAGATGAGCCTCTGCCCGGCTCCAATGATCGCATCATCACGATTTCGGGGACACCCAAGCAAATACAAATGGCACAGTATCTGCTGCAACAGAGGTTGGTGTCGCAAACAGACTAAAAGTATGCACAAAGCTCCTTTCATCATTATTGACTAACTAACATTCATACCACCCCTCCCTCCCATAAAAAGAAAATTTCATTTGTCATTTCCCCCTCCCCCTTCAATATCATCTTAATTAATAATAATTAAATAAAATAAAAAATGTGTGCTAATCAAATCATTTATAATAAACAAAACATCACGTGCATCACGAATATCGCTCGCTTTTCATGTCAAGAAAAAACTGAAAACACAGAAAAAGAAAAACTAATCGTTCGGCCTACTGGGAAAATGCTTTCCGTATGGAAGACTAGTGATTTTGTTGTTTGGTCTTTGGTAATAACAATAAATCCCTTGTCTTCTTACGGCGTGCATTTGTGCTCTTCATTTTGTTTGGTGTGCTAACAACAACAACAATAACAACAACATTACAAATTCTCTTTAACTCGGTCAAAGTTGCTCTCTTAAATAACAAAATCGGTAAACAGTTCTCTCTCTCTCTTTCATTCATTTCCTCTCCCCAGCCAATGCTCAATTTTGCTTTAAGCGTCGTTTGCTCAAAAGTGCTTTTACACTGGCGAACATTGTAGAGATCATGGTGGAATTTAATTATAAGGTCACCTTTTAAATAAATTCAACTTCAACACGCTGAGCAAATGCGCTTAAATATTAATTCTGCTTTTATGTTTTTGCCAAAATGAAACAAAATAATTAATTGTTTTCTTTCAACTTGCAGTGTACACGAAAATGGCAGGCGAAACATTTAAATGAGACAAGTCTGCAATAACAACAACAACACAACCAACAACCATCGATGTGCTTAAATTGCGCGTTCACATTTAAATTTAAAATAAAAAACAAAGAAAAGAATAAAATTACTAAAAACAGTCGCCCAATATATAGAAAGTAATATATTTCATTTGTAAGTTTAAGTAATTTTTTACCTATAATTGCCCCCTGCCCCTCACTCCACTTCTCACCTATGAATGTGTGCCCCCTCCCCTTTTCTGCCCCTCGCCCCCGTGAAACTTTAAATTCTATATAAATATAAGTTTAAGGAGCATGAACAAATAAAGTATAAATACATGTAGATTTGAATATTTATTACTACACATTTATTTTTATTAACAGAATTTTAGCAATTGAATGCACTGTAAATTGCAGTGGTGACTTAGCAAAATAACTTTCACCATACATAGAGAGAGAGGCGTTGCAAAAGTGAAGGCAAACATTTTACTCTTTTTTTTTTAAGAGAAAGAAATCAATGGATATTTGGAAATAAATAAAACGAGATTATGTAAAACAGATTAAAATATCTTTACATATTAAACTTCATTATAAATTTAAATAAAAATTCATTAATTTAAAAACATTAAGAAAAGTTTAACTAATATTCTTACGAAGTCCACGTGAAAAGACAACGTTTACTTTCATACTGCAAAACTAGATACTCAAAAAGAGCGCTTCTGCGGGGAATACGTCACCTTATAGGAAATTCACCTTGATACAGTGCTGAACAAAATGATAGAAACGACAGTCATTTTGACATTTAAAGTTTTTTTTGATAAAATAAAAAATGTATTTAAAAAAAATTAAAATTATAATAAAAGTAAAGATAATAAAATTGAAAACTTGTTTTTTGGTTAAATAAAATACCTATGTGAATTTTTTAATAAAAAAAAACAATATTTTGTTTCAATCCGGTCTGGCGTATCGGTTGTGAGATGAGGATACGTCAGGGGCCCAGCTGGGGGCCACCGGACGGGTCGCAGGTTGCGGATAGCGAACGGCCTCCTTCTTATTGTTGTTGTCCTATATATGGAGGGAGGTTAGCTGTGAATAATGAATAAATAAACAGCCCCGGACAGCCAGCGGATGAGACGGACTGGACGCGAGTTGCGATCATCCATCCGTCTTATCGACCAGACGCTTTGTGGGGCCGTCTGTTTAAATATAAAATAGCCCCACACAAACTTCCCTTAAGCCCCTGAAACCCATTCCCAAACTCATCTCACTCCGGGCTGGACTAACGTGTTAATCGTGCCGTGCCGAGAGTCGGACCAGGCTGAAAGTCCCGGATCAACAAATAGTTCAGTCACTAACGGCGAGCTCAGGCTAAATGGCGATTGCCTGTTCCAACTTAATGCCTTACCCGGGTACTGCGGATCTCTGCCCGGGCGGACCTCGTAAGTCTCCGCAACTCGTGGGAATCTAAATGAATACAAGAAACTTAAATACAAAGCCAACAAGAAATCACGCAGAAAACACGCAGCAGAAATGGAATAGATCAAGGAATGCAGGGAATGAATCTCATAGTCAAGAAAGGGGAATTCCCTCCAGGTTCCATCAGTCGGAAGAACGGGGAATCTCCTCCAGGTTCAGTCAGCCTCCAAAAGGGGAAGTCTCCTCAAGATTCCATCAGTCGGAGCACAGGGAAATGCCCTCGAGATTCCAGCAGTCTGAAGAAAGGGGAAACTCCTCAAGATTCCATCAGTCTCAAGAGGAGGAAATTCTCCCAAGATTCCAGCAGTCTGAGGAACGGGGAGTTCCCTCCAGATCCCATCGACCTGAGGAAGAGCGAAGACTCCCCTCTAGAAACTATCAGCCTCAAGAGGAGGAACGGGGAGTCCCCTCACGATTCCATCAGCGCTCAGACGGGGGAACCCCCTCCAGGTTCAATCAGCTTCAAAGAGGAGGAACACCATCCGGATTTCATCAGCCTGAAGAACGGGGAGTGCCCTTAAGGTCTCATCGGCCTGAGGAAGAGAGAATCCCTTCTAGATCATATCAGCAGCCGAATGAACGTGGAATCCCCTCCAGATTCAACTCGCCTCAAAAAGGGGAAGTGGCCTCAAGATTTCATCAGTCGGAGCAAAAGGAAATTCTCTCAAGGACCAATCGGCCTGAGGAAGAGCGAAGAATCCCCTCAAGAAACTATCAGCCTCAAGTAGTAGAGGAAATCCCCCAAAGATTTCATCAATCTGAAGAACTGGGATTACCCTCATCATTCCATCAGCGTCCGGATGGGAGCATCTCCACTTGGTTTAACCAGCCTCAAGTAGTGGAGGAAATCCCCCCAAGATTCCATCAGTCTGATGACATTCCAGAAAAGGAACAATTCCATCGCAGGCCAAACAATTACAGTCCAGAAGGCAGGCGAGGATCAGAGTATGATCACAACTCAGAGAGGCAACCAGTTGGCTACAATCCCAGTCCAAACAGGGGAGATGGCTCCAGGGGATGGCATAACAGTCCAGGACGCAGTCGCAGTCCCAGACGCATGTCACCAGTTGAAGGAGGAGTCCAAGCCAGGCATGGCTGGGGCGTGGCAGACTCACAAAGACACAGTCGGGAGCCACCTCCGCCGAGGGACACCACCTCCTCCTCCTCCTCCTGCTCCACTAGGAAGCGAAGCCTGCAAAGAGAAGAGGAGTTACAAAGCAAGCGATCAAACGATTTGGATTTGCCGGCATTGGGTGAGCCTGGTGCCCTGGATGATCCCCGTAGACAGAATCTCTGTGACTCGCGCATTAAATTGTATTTGCGTTATCTCCGGGCGGGCTTTGAGCCCGATGAAGCCATCAACATGGCCAGAAACAAGCCAAGTTCCTGGGAGAAATGGCATAACCAACAACAACAACAACAGCCCGAAGCTGATCAGGAAGACAACGTTGCCTTGAAGGTATTGCTGATGCCTCGGGGTTATCCAGACGTAAAGCTCAATCATCAGGACAAACTGGATCTGGAGGAGGCCATCATCATGGAGGTGGCAGCTGCCCAATTGCCGACTCCACTGCGCTTCACAGCAGTTGCCTTTCGCAAGGGCTTCCTCGAAGTGCAGTGCTTCAATCGATTCGCCGCTGATTGGTTAATGTGCAAGGGCTCCAACCTGAGCTCCTACCAAGGACCGCGAGTGGAAACCAAGTTCCATGTGCCCACCCAGGATGAGCACGTAATCAAAGTCTTTCTGCCTTGCAGCCAGGATAAAACAAATGATTTTCTTATACAATTATTGAAATCGCAAAATGATTACGACTTTAGTCTTTGGAATTTGGTGAAGCGCAATAATCGCGGACACGGATCCGTTGTCGTCTTTGGCATCGATCGCAAAAGTGCCCTGGATATTGTCCAAAAGGGACACAAACTCTTTTACCGCATGGGCACAGTTGCAGTTCGTGGTCTCAAGCAGCTTGAGAAAGATCTGAAGAATTCGGAAGTTGGTAATCCTGATGACAGTGCTATTTTAGATGAGGATGAGGACATAGACGGAGTTCCAATTGAGGTTGAAGATGACGCTGCTTTGTAGTATTCCAAGGATATCTGTAAAAGAATTTCTTCCATTTTTGTATGTAAAAAAAAATGAATAAAATTAAATGCGGTTTTTTGAGTGCCATAAAAAAGTTTTCTTTTTTCAGATATTTTAAGATATAAACTTTAAGAAGTAAGTATACGTTTTTTTTAGATTCTGTAAGGAATGTGTTGCTAATTTTAGAATAACAGAACAAACTCGGTTCCAGAGTTATTCAAGATTTAGTTGGAGTTGATTTTCTAAAATGGACCCTTTATTTCTTAGCTATAACTAAACCATGTCCTTGATCACATTTTGAAGAAGGAATTCAAAATTATACTCTCAATACTCTTTGAAGAGAAGAAAAGGTTATTTCTTTGCCAAATATTTCAGTCAAATTTTTGTGACTTAAGAAATTGAAGAATTCAAAAGTAGTGCAAAGCTTCTAATTAAACATAAACTAAACTAAAATTAAATAGATTTTTAAATATGCCAAAAATACACAAATTTTATATTTGCTTCACATTATCATAGTGTTTAATTACAGGTCATTGTCATTGGACGATAATTGAACATTTTGAATTCAATATCAATAAAAATACAATAATATAAACTTTTGTATTAAAGACAAAATGTCATTTTATAATAATAAATTATTAGGCATTAATGATAATAAGTACAACACGTATGTAATATATAAGAATTGGATTTGTTTTTGTTTTTTTTTTTCAGGTATTACTAGACAAATTAAGGACTAATGATTAGAGTCTAGAGTATTTACAATTCAATTTCAATTCGATTGCCAATTTTCGTTTTTTTGTTTTTTTTGTTAATAATATTTAGTATATAAAATGATTGAAAGTGTGGATTAACAAATGATTGTTTGATTGAGCATGATTGATGTTTTTGTAGCACCTGTACAGTGTTAACACATTTTAGTAGCTATTACTTAACAAATCTAGACTAACAATTAATATTGCATTTGTTGTTCCCCTCAAATGTTGCACTTCAATTCCGTTTGGACGAGTTAATTAAATATTTACAGCAATGTGTCAGCAAATGTTTCTCGCCAGACGACGATGACGAATTGTTGTTGTTATTATTGTTGTTGTTGTGGTGGCTGTTGTGATGCGGTGCTCCCAGCTCGCGGGTGTAGATATCGAGGCCATACTGTCCCTCCTCCGGGAAACTGCAAAATAATTATTCATTAAATATACAATTAATGGCATTGGATAACAGGCAGCTTTTGATTTTGGGATGAGAAAATAAAGGATTTGAAAATTTGGTTGCAGTAAAAATCGTCGAAACTCACTTGATGATGAACGTAACAATGTCATCCAATGTGCTGTGGGTCACATATTTGGCCAGTTTCTTCTCCTCGATGCCGTTTTTGTGCAGCGTCGCCATAAAGTCTGTCAACGGACGCGACATGCGGAACTGCAGATCCAAGCTGCGTCCGGCAAAGATTAGGGGATCCTACAAGGCAAAGGGATTAAGAAAATTAGTTACAACTTGTATAAATAATATAATAGTGTAAATTTATTTAAATGGAAATGGCCCCAAGCTTGTTGTAAAGAAAAGCAAGTGATATTCGTTAACAGAGTATATGTTATTACACTGTACTGTTACTGTTGTTCGTTTACAGAGTTTGTTATGTTACTAACAGTGTTTGTTACGTTATTAACAGTGTATGTAAATAGTCGAAAATCAAATTTAAATTCCTATTCCTGCAACAAACTAACATTGTTTATAAGTTTAACTACCCACTCACCTGATGTGTAATGGGTATGAGTCCAAAGAGGCGGGTCGCCTTGGTGGGACCCCATTCCCCACTGGCGCAATCCGGCAGCGGCACCATCACCGTTTGCAGCTCCTCGCAGCAGATCTATAGTTAAATTAGGAGTAATAAATGACATGGAAGTAATAGGGTTAATAACTCACCTTAAACTTGCAGACAGACTTGAATTTCATGGGCTCGCCCGTGAGATATTCCTGTGGCGTGACCGCATTGGCGAAAATGTCGAGCAGGAAGGCGCCGGAGCAGGGGGCGTGGACGCGGAAGGCGACAATGTTACCAATGACGGACTGCATGACGAATCGCTTGAGGGAGACGCCGTCGTAGGACAGTTCCTCATCGCTGTCATAGAACTTGAGGTTGTAGTGGAAGATCAAACAACTCTGCATATCCGTGGGCATCGCAATGCGAACTGTCGCAGCTCCCGTGTCGTCGGTGAAGACCACAGCTCCGTATCCCTCGTCCGCAAAGTGCAGACCGTAGCGGAAGAAGAGCGACCTCACAAACGGCAGATTCTCAAACTCGCGCAGTGTTATGGGTCGCTTCAGCAGCTGCCACTCCTCCTGCAGCGGATAGAACTCGTAGATGAACTCCCTCGGATCCGTCAGGAAATAGTGATCATCATACTCATAACTAGGGGGAAAACAAATGATACAAATTAGAACAGTTCGTGTTGATTCCTATGTGGAGATCACAAAAATGGAAGATTTGAAAGCAACATTTAAAAATTGTGTCAACAAATTAGGGACGCAAAAATATTTTATTTTTAAAGAAGCCACAAAAATTAATAAATTTAAATAAGGAAATAATATTGAAAGACTAACAATTGAAAATATTGTAAATTGATAGCATTTTATTGAAAATCGCGCAATATTTAGAAAAGAAAAATCAGAAACCAAAAAAAAATTGGGAAACATAAATCGAAAACAAATTGGGAGAATTCAAAATCTAGCCGATTTTTAGGAAAGCAAACCACAAATATTGGAAAATTCAAATTTAAAAGACTTAAATTGCGGCATGGGAAATTTAATAATGTTTAATATTGGGCTTTAGTTACAGAAATATCTCAGGAAAAGAAAAACACAAATGAAATGTTCTCGTATATGTATATAGTGAACTAAGTTTCTAATCGAAGGTCTAACAAATCCATTCTGATTTGTTTGCTTAACAAATATAATTTTTCCCAATTTATGAGAATAATTCAATTTGTCGAAGCTTCTTTTTCCAAATACAAACTAAATTTCTTCTAAATAATTTTAATGTTTAAGTTTTCTAGTTTTTGCGTTTTCTTTTTCATGTTGCCTTAAATCAACATTTTATTGTGTTTAAAAAATTATATATACAGGGGTGCCACAGGAATCGCTTCCGCTTGAATTTGACAGAAATTTCATACAAATTTAGATAGAATCCGTTACCAATTTAATCTAACTGCCAGCTACTCACCGCAGACTGTCGTTCTTGCCGCGGCCCTGCTTGGGGGCCTCCTTGGCGTTGACCAGATGCCGGGCGCCCCAATTGCACTGGACAAAGCGCCAGGCGCCGGCGACGTAGACGGCGTTCCAGGAGTTGCGGAAACGCGAGTCCTGGAACTTGACGCCGGGCTGGTAGCCAGCACTCTTGGAGTAGCCCTTGATGACGACGCAGTGGAGACCCGCGTAGCTGCAGAGGCGCTTGAAGAGCACGTGGTAGCTCTCCGTGCCGTATTTGATGCCCCTCAACAAACCCATTGGAGTGTCCCCGCGGAGATCGTCGTCAAAGTGCATGGCATTCAGATTCTTGACCGTGATCCAGCGGAAGATCGTGCGCGCCTTTTCAATGTCGGTGGTGCAGCGACCGACCAGTTGCCGGACCAGATCCGTGAACGTCTTCTGATCCTCCTGGGCCACCGAGATGGCAATGCGATCCACGTCCTCAAACTCAATGGGATCCGTGTAGATTTGAAATTTGCTAACCGCTGGTGGCGCGGGAATGGGAGCATTCAATGGATACTCGATGGGCACAGCTCCCTCGCTGAACTCGTCGTCCAGAAAAATGCTCTCACTCTGCATATACTCCGATCTCCGGGCACTGATCAGCTCCAGCATTTCGCTGGATTGGCGATCCACCAATGCCGCCGTCTCGTATCTTTCGTGCTCGAGCATCTTGCGTGTGATGCTCTCCTTCTTCTTGCTGCGTCGCAGCGTCATGTTCTTCTCCAGATCCTCCTTCTGCTGCTCGTGGCGCAGCGTCAGGATGTTGGCCTCGTCTCGATTGCGACGCGACGTCGCCAGCTCCTTCTCGAACTTGTGCGTCAGTCGCTGCAGTTCGCGCTCCCATTCGTCCTGGAACTCGCTCTGGATCTTGCGGTCCTCCTCCTCCCGCTTCTTCGCGAACCTTCTGTACAAGTCGTCCTCCTCCTTGCGGTGCTTCATCTCCAAGCGCGCCTGCTCCTCGCGAGCCTGGAAAAGTTGAACAAACATAAAAATAAATATTAATACAGTTGAACTTCCACAACGCGAACTTCTATAACTCGAATTTCTCTCTAACTCGAGCTAAATGAGTGGCAGTTAAATTAATAAACTAAAGAAAAAGTACTCTATAAGTCAAATATCTCCATAACCCGAACCTTTCCTTTGGATAATGGTGATTCGCGTAAGGGAAGTTCGACTGTATAACATTTAATATTTGTATTACTTTTATTTAATTGTATAATAAAATTTTTTATTTTAATAATTTAATTTTTTAAGTAATACATATTATTTTATTACAAACTATATTTTAATAAATATAATCATTGCAATCCCTGGAGCAGAAGGATGTAATATGGCAAGAGAAAGCTTTGCAATGATTTATATCTTTACTTGTATATATCTATCAATCTGTATCTTTGGCAGTTGTTTTTGTATCTGTATCTTTTGCAGTTGCATTTTCGTTGGCTGCGGCTTTTGCAATGCTTGGCTTGTTAACTTGGCTAATTATAATGCCACGCTTCAGCTGCATTGCTTGGCTAAATATCTGACATTAGCTGCCACTGTACCACCCGCACCCCTCCCTTCCACTCCTTCCTCACCCCTCTCATTCCCCTCCAACTGGTCACGCATTGCGTGCATCTTCCGATAAATGCTGCAATCAAAATGGACTCGTATTATTTACAAATTTCACTTATCTATGTTTTACTGTAGTTGCAAATTCTACTTATTTTTTTAAAGTATTTTTGTAATTTTTTATTTTAAATGTTAAAAATAGAATTAAATTAAAATATTTTTAAAATACATGCTTTACTAGGAACCATAAATCAACTAAATACATTTATTTGTTAACTACAAAAACTACTACATATTTATGTTCGTTTAGTTTTTTACTTTAATTTTAATTTTACAATTTTAATGTATGAGAAACAAAGTAAAATAGTTTTAAAATATTTTATAAAATATAATAAAGTTATTTTAAAATACTTGCTAAACCAAGCAAAGGAGCCACAAATATCTATTTGTTAAATACAAATTCTACAAATTATTTTTACGTTTTTCTAAATTTCAATTTCAATTTTGCAAGCAAGGATTTCTTAAAAATATTATATAAATTCAAATATTTTTAAGCCACAAATGAACTAAAATATACATTCGTTAGTTGTTTTTTTTATGTTTTTGCATTTAATGCTGTCTTTTGTTACATTTGTCTCACTTTTTATTCCCACAATTTATGGTTTTTGTTTCGTGCAACATTGATTTCAATTACGTTGTTGGCTTTTCCTTCATAATTACAGTGGTTGCAGTTGCATGTTGCACTCCATTTCCTTCATTGCCATATGTCTGGCAAGTAATACGGTATTATTAAACAAATTAGTTTTGGCTACATTTTAATTAATGCTTCCGCATGGGAATTTCGAAGCATTTAGCGCCGCACAAAGCAAAAATAAATCCATATTAACAATGGCAATAACAATATGCAATTAAAACCAAAAATTCAATGTCAAGTTCAAAACAATAACTATAAAAAATAAATTAAAACAATCCAAAAAAAAAGAGTAATAAGCAGCAGTAGCTACAACAACATCTAAATGGTTCATAGCCCCGTTGACAATGGACAGTCAAAAATTGCGTGAGCGGCTTAAAAACAGAAAGAGACAAAATCTGCGCACATTATTAAGAGCGACAACAGTTATTACGCCCACGGTGACAAAAGCAAAGCGCAAAAGCAATAACAAAAAAGCAACAACGACAACGAGAGCAAAACTGAAAACGAAAGTCCAAAAGCGTCGAAATTAATTATTGCATAAGTTATGTTATATACAAACAAAAGCAACAGACAGAGACAGACAAACATCAATTGTAAATTGGTCGCTGCTGCGTTTGACAAAAATGCGCAAAAAGCTAAGCATGAGGAAGTGTATTTGCGAGAGCAGCACAGCAGTCACAACAATTAAACGCATGAATTGCATAAGGGCGCAAGAGAGCGAGTGCGAGAGCGGGAGAGACGGAGTGGGAGTGGAAGCGCCATTTAAACTTAAAGAGAGCAGTCACAATAACAATTAAACGTTCATTGCATAAGGGCTCAAGAGAGTAGAAAAGTGTGAGAGCAGCAGAGAGCAGCAAAGTGAGAGTGGCAGCGCCATTTAAAGTAAAAGAGAGCACGCAGAGTGCGCAAAAGAATAAAGCTAACGACTGCGACGCCGACTGCACTGCGGCTGTCAATTGAATGGCAAAGCAAATGCGTCGACATTGCCGTTACTTTCACTCTGGTGCGCATAATTTAGATTTAGCAAACGTCGCAGTCGCCGTCGCAGTTGCTGTCGCTGCAGTGCAGCCGGAAAAACAAGTGACGGCGACGCGCATAGATATCCGTACATGGATATTTATGCTGCCAGAGCTTAGACGGCAACACTGTTGTCCAAAATATTGTGTACAGTGCGTTAAACCTGATTCAAGTGAACTGCAAGTGTATTTTTTTGTGGTTGTTGTTGGTGGTGGGTGTGAGAGCGTGCAAATGTGTGTGTGTGTGTGTGTGTGTAAGTGTGCGTGGCCGTTGTAAAACATGCAAAATTTTTAATGATTGCATGCATGCAATTTTTCACATATTTTCTATTAGAGACGACGACGATGTCGGTTTATTTTAGTTTTTTTGGTTTTTTGTGGCTTTTGCGGTGTGGCAACAACAAAGCCATCAAACACCTGTTCGAAATTTGTTAAATTGAGCGTTGCAATAATATGTGTTGTTGTAGTTGTTGCTGATCACTCGCGTGTGGCATTCTCAAAAGTGAAAGAAATGTTATTTGGTGCCACACAAAACATACAAAGAAAAAAAACAGCAGATCAAAAAAGTAAAAAAAAAAACTTGTGCAATTTTAATTTCGTTTTTTATTTTTTTGGTACATAAAATGCGATTATAATGCTTTCACCGTCATGCAGATTTGCCAGATTTGCAGTTTCAAGTGGCAAATCATGCGCCAAAGCTAAAGCCAAAGCCATAGACTTGGCCATAATGCAGTTGCCGATAAATGCTGCACATTGCTATAAATTGTAATCGAGGAGGCGCCACAACAACAACAAACTTGACCACTGTTTGCGCTTGTTGCACACACTTAACGTTTCACTGATAAGTAATAGCCAAGCAGTCGGCTCTTGTTAGCCATCATTTTCAGCCTGGCCCACACTCTTCAACTGTAAAAGCCTCAACTCAAGTTAAGATAACGCATTAAATTTCCAAATATTTAATGACAAGAGTGCTCAACTGCATGATACCCTGTATCCGGCATCTATATCTATGCACGGACTTTATGAGAACAAAAGACTTAGGCAACAAACTTAGCTTTAAATATTTTCATTTATTATTTTATTCCAATCAAATTTTAAGTAGAGTAACAAAAAAGTTATCAAAACAAAAGACTTAGGCAACAAACTTGATTGCTCACATATACTTTTAGCACAGCTGTCAATAATATAAACAAAAGACTTAGGCAACGAACTTGATTGGAAACTCTTTATTGCATATTATTTGACTCGTATAAAATTTTTTGGAAAGTTAAATTAAATTAAAAAACTGCTTAAAATATAAATGTCTTCTTTTAAAATGCAATTCCAAACGAGAAAAGATATTGGAAGAAAAGAACAACACTATGCTTTAAAGAATTCTACTAATGTATTGATCCATAACAATTCCCACTCAGAGGTTTTTTCCTTAACCATTCAATAAATTACAAGTTACTTGCAGTTCGAGACACGATTCTTATTTATAGTTACAGGTAACACAGGGTCTGAGATTGATTAAAGTGGTCCGTCAAAACAAAAGACTTGGGCAACAAACTTGAGTGAACAAGTGTAAATAGCACACTAGCCTACATAATCATGACTTTGCCAGCGATTGCATTAATTAAATACACTCCCCCCCGTCGCAACTAACTGAACTCAACTCAACTGAAGTGAAGTGAAGTCAACTTCACTTGTTACTCGCCCCAACTTGAGGCGGACATAACAAACGTAGATGGAAATGGACACGGAGACGGAGACCGAGACGGAGACGGGCGACTGACGGAGCATTGCACAACCGTTTGTTTACAATCTACAACTAGCCAAGTCTCTCTATCTATATCTATGTCTGTCTGTGTGTGTGTGTGTTGCCAACCCGCTATAAACGACTGAAGCAATGATTGCTAACCAGCAAACGAGCAGTTAAATTTCATTAGATGTTCTGCACTAAATAATTTCTTAATTTGCGGCCACTTGTCAGTCAGTTAGAATACATTCTGCTTCAGAAGCGGTAAGCGGGAGAAAAAAGGTAGTTGATTAATTGCAGTGATGAAATTTTAAACTGATTTAACGGAATAAATTGCACAGATTCATTGATTATCCACACAAATTTCTAAATACTCAAAAAAATAATAGAATATCATTCTAAATTCTTGGGTTTATTTATGGATATTAATTTTAGCAGTCATTGCAACATTTTCTTCTTTGTTATGGTATTTTGAAAATAATTTATCGATTTTTTATGTTTGCAAAAAAAAAACATGGAATGAAAGTTCCTAAAAATATTTTTCAAAAACGATGCATATTTAATAATTGCAAATTCTACTAATTAATTTTCTGATAGTTTATTATTTTCCATTTTATTGTATGAAAATAATAGCAAGAATTTGTCAAAAATATTATTCAATTAAAATATATTTAAAATACATGCTAAACTACACAAGGAACCAAAGATTTATTTGTTTATTGTTTTTGGTTGCATTAATTTTTTCTTTTGTTTCACGTGTCTCACTGTTTATTCCCACAATTTCTTGTTATTCTTTCGCCCAACACTAATTTCAAATTGCTTACACAATTCATCGAAGTTCGAGTATTTTAAAATCACTAGTTGGTCATCGATATGTAAATTGCAGACTCACCAGGTAGAAATCAATTGGCTTCTCGCGCGCCTTATTATAGGCCTTTTGTATCTCCGTCTGTTTGAGAGCATGCGCGATGTGCAAAGCACTTGCATCGAAGCGTCCATATTTGTAATCGGAATCATTTTGGGACGGCGAACTCACCTCACCCCGCCCCCCGTAGCCATTGGGCGTGGATTGGCGCGAGCTGAGGACACCTGCAGTGAATTTGAAATTGTTAGCATATGAAATGAACGGAGAATGTGGAAAATGTTTCAAAATTTTAATATTTACTATTTAGCTTGTATATTGTAATATTTAGCTTTAAAAATGGAATTTGAAATCCATTTATATGAATTTAATTTGAATTTTATTTAAAAACTTTTGCTAATTTGTAACATCAATAAATATAACTTTATCAGGTTTGCTAAAGAAATCTTTCCCACTTGAATTTGACTTAAATTTTTATGAAATTTATGTCAAATTTAAACGAAAGCGATTCCTGTGGCACCCCTATATATTAACAAAAATTAGTTTTCTCTTAATAAAAAAGAAAAAAACCATAGCAAAAGATCAATAAAATAAATAAAATTGTTAACTTAAATTTAAAATAATCTTAATCTTAATCTTATCAATAAAATAAATAAAATTGTTAACTTAAATTTAAAATAATCTTAAAGCTAAAGCAAATATTGTGTATGTAATTTATTACTATTTATTTTTTAATTAATTGTGATTTGTTCAAACTTAATAATTTAAAATCGTTGTTTCTAATGTTGGCCTTAAATAATAATCTTTAGCTTCTAGCACTAGAAACCGCAGTAAAGAAATGAATTAAATTACTTAAAATATAAATTCTAATACAAAAATGACTTTGCTTATTTGAACTGTACATTATTTTCTCTCAGTGTACGGATCTTACCATCGATTTCGGTGCGTGTGCCGCGAATTTGTTCGTTCACGAATTTGTTGGTACGCGGCGCATTCAGGGCTTGTCTGATGCCCACCGCCGTCTGGTCAAGATGGCCGGGTCCGCTCTTTGGTACATGTGAACTGCAATAGACCTGCAAATAAGGTAGTGTAGCGAGCACATCAACTCACGTAAGTAAGAGTACTTCAAATGGTAATTCAACAAAAGGGGCAGCAAGAAAGCAAAAAAAAAACCATGAAATGCGTGGCAAGTAAAAAGGCATTTAAAAACGATTATCACGATGATGAAACTGTGCATCTGTAATGCTCTTAGCTCACTTGCAATTAGACTGAAGACTGAGTCAGATTGAGATTTGTAAAGATAGATTAGCCCAAAAAATGCTTATTAACCATATTGTTGGGCAATCTTGATCGTGAGTTGAACTTTGAGAAAGTTATTTTGTATATTTGGGAGAAACATAACTTCAGATGGTAATTGAGTGCCTTTAAGATCATTTAATATTTTTAAACATTTTATTTTTTTACTTTAACTTTAGATATTTTTAGTTTAGTTTTCTATCAAAGCTTAAAAAATTTGAAAAAATAAATGCAAAAATTATAAATATAAAAGTTTGCATAGTTTAAGCTTCCTTTGGGATCATCTTGTTTTAATATAATTGACAAGTTGAACGTGAGTTGAAGTCATGAATAAATTTCGATTAAATTTGACTTGCATCGAGAACAAGTCTTGAACATGGAAATAAAGCCAATTTCGGATGTTAATTAAAAAACTAAAGTGACTTGTTTTAACTAATTTGTTTAACATAGCCATAACTCAATTGTTAACCATTTTTGAGCTTTAACTAAAACTGTATAGTTTATGAACTTGCGACTGTTATGCTTTTATTTTGCTTCATTTTTTGTTGGCCCTGTGCAACAACAACAACGACAATTCAATGTTGATTTGCAACACACACTTCACCTACTCACAGCAGGTGGCCGCCTTTTAGCCATGGCTATAACTAAAGCTACAGCTATATATCTATAGATATCTATAGATATATATAGATGCAAATACGCGCTGTGACACACTTTGGTTAAGTGCAATAACAAAAAGTTATTTATTATTATTCATACTCGCATGCAAAGCGACAGCTGTGCAAACATGCGAGGGTCGTTCTACAAGTATTTACTAAATGATGGAAAGACTTTATTTGCCAAATTATATTAGTTTTAATTTACATCTTTGTTCTTTTTTAGGCCTGTAAATTTCAGCCATTCATCTATTTAAAAAGTAATGTTCTTATAGTTTGACTAAAATCTTCTTCTCAAGGAACCTATTTTAGAAAATTTGTCTTTAGTAATTGTTTTCTTAACGATGCTTCAAATTCAAATTTAAACTGAATGTTTTGTTTTCACTTCTAGCAGAGCATTTATTCATGCTCAATAGGCTTTAAATAAAAATTATGAAACTAAAAAAACATTTTTCCGAAGCAAATTTAAAAATAAAAAGCAAATTATTGTTTCTATTAATGTTTGCATCACCGTAAAATAAATAAACTTTTTTTGGCTCAAGTTTTAAAAAGAGTTTACTTTTAAAAAATATGAATTTTCCAAAAATCTAAAGTCAAACTCATAGACTTGTTGAACAGCCCTCGTATATGTATGTTTAAGTTTGTCGCCTAAGTCATCGGTATTAACATTGCGTCTTGGCGTCTCTCACTCACCTCTTTGTCGTCCTGTTTGTGCTGGTTGTTGAAATATGTCTTGAGCGTCAACTTGGTGCCGCAGTGGACGCACTTGAAGCAACCGGAATGAAAGAATGTGAAATCCTTGAGCGGCCCCACGCGATCCACCTGATAGACGGTCTCGCTGCAGCGCAGGCAAGTCGACTCGTAGAAATTTGGACGATACATTCCACTCGAATTTGTTGCTGTTGCTTTTACTGATTTCCGGTTATGTTGCGGTTTTACTTTTCTTTCTTTTCTAATTTCACTTGCAATTTATATTCTGTTCAATTGTCTGCCGATTTTGTTATTTTTTTTGTTTCTGGTGCGGCACGTTTATCGGGTTCTTCTTGTTTCTTCTTCTACTTCAGTCGTGACACTTTCGGTTAATTTATTGGCCAGCCAAATTGTGCGCCATGTTCCACATCAGCTGCTACAACTCTTGTTGCTGCTCCTAAATGTACAAAATAGAATACTAAAATAAATATAAAAAATAATTAAGAACTTTAGAGTCAAGTTCACGACTAAAAGATACCCATTAAACAGTTTAAATATACAGTTTTTGCTTCTATAAATACTAAACTCTCAATATACTTTAAATAAAAATAATGAAATATTTAATCAATTTGTATGCGATTAATTGAAATGATCAGTAAAGCGATTCAGCTGAAAAATTGTGGCTCAAATTTCATACGTCTTAAACTTATCAGTTTTTCACTCGCCCTGTAACGAATAAACTATACCCTGACAAGAAATAAATTTTAGGAAGCATCTGCAAAAGAGTCGGAGTGAGTGGGCATTTGAATTTCCTTTTAATAAGCGTTAGTCGCACACACTTAAATTGGTCATATCTATGACTAGCAGCAGCAGCAGCAACAACAACAACAACATAAGATCACATCACGATACAATCAATACCAAAAGTGGCCAAGAGCAGCGACAAAGCCCAAGTCAAAGTCACAGCCAAATTCAAAGCCAAAAAGTGGCTTCATTTTTTTTTTTTTTTTGTCTTCTTTGTTAGATTTGTTTGTAGCGTCGGCGGCGTTGGCCAAAAACTTTCATTTTTGTTGCAAAGCAAAGCAAAGCTATAGTTGACTGTGAAAATATAATTAATGAATTTTAATCAAGTGGACACAGACACCAAGTCTTAAATGGGCAAGAGCTTTAGCTTCAGCATCCCACCAAAATCTAAGCTGACTAGTTACACCCAGAGAAAAATGCTCGGACATTTTAAAAATTACAATTTGATTTTAAAATTTGACCCCCTGATTTGGCAACTTTAAATGAAATTTTTATACCCGTTACTTATTAAGAATAAGTAAAAGGGGATATTGTATTCGTTGCAATGTATGTAACAGGGAGAAGGAAGCATCTCCGACCCTATAAAGTATATATATTCTTGATCAGCATCAACAGCCGAGTCGATATAGCCATGTCCGTCTGTGTGAGCGCCTAGATCTCAGAGACTATAAGAGCTAGAGCAACCAAATTTGGCACACAGATTTCTATAAACCCCACGCAGGTCAAGTTTGTTTCAAAATTTTGCCACGCCCCTTTCCGCCTCCATAAATCGCGAAAATCCACCACACGCACAGTTTTCAAGATATTATGTTTTTTTAAACGGTGAACGTTAGCTACTGTTATTATCTATCATCCTATTAAATCCCAAAAAGATCGGACAAACAGAAAGGTGGTACTGGCTGATTAAAGCTTTTAAGCAATTAAAATGCCTAAAAGCATGCAATAAAAAAATTTTAATTTGTTTATGTAAGTAACGGGTATCCTATAGTCGGGAGCTCGACTATAGCCTTTCCCACTTGTTTTAAATAAATTAAATGTGAATAGAGTACATTAAAACAGATTTTGTGAAAAAAATTTAAGAAAAATTCCAACATATTAAAATAAGTTGACAAATTTTTTTTTAAATTTCAAATACTTTTTTGTTTTTTGTTACTTTTTAAAGCCTAACTCAAATACCGCGTACTTTTAAAACGAAATAGTTCATAAAATAAATATTAGTTACATTTATATAAATCTCTAAATTACTTATTATAAAAATTGTGATACAGAATCAAATTAGAGGCTAAACAATAAAAAAACTTGACATTCGGTTTTTGAAAGAGACTGAAAGTAATTTCAGTGATGGAAAAATTAAAAAAACGACAAATTTTTTGACAGTTCAAAGCAATTTTTTGTTTTGTTAAATTATGAAACATTGCTAAATAGGTATTAAGTAAAAATTATGAAACAAAACAAAATCTAATTTTTAAAACTACAAAAAAAATTATGAATTTATCCATCACCATATTTGAAGTTTCAGCTTGATATTTAAGTATGTTTTCAGTTTTCAGAATATATTTTTTATTTTAATTTGTTGGAATTGTGTTAAAATCTATTATAATTTTAAATTATTATTATTGTTTTTTTGGTGGGTGTAAGCTGACTAATGTGAAGGGTCTCTGAGGTAACTGTGATGGCATCGACAATGTTTGCCACTGACAACGCGACGACATTGCCATTGACCTCGCCACAGCAACTTGCCACAAACGTGCAACAATTGAACTTGTTGTTGTTGCTGTTGTTGCTGCAAGAGTTGCTGTTGCACGATGGCAACATTCGCAGTCGCGCCTGGCACCGACTGAAAACTGAAAGAAGGAGGCCGTCGCCATTGAATTGTTTTTTCCATTTGATTAATTGCAGCGATTTCTGTTGTTGCTGTTGTACATTTTCCACAATTAAATCAAAGATGGAAAACCATAAAATGCACTGCATGTAATATTAATTGATTGCTGTTGTTGTTGTTTCACTTGCTGCATTTGGCCAAAAATTAAAACAAATGTGGCTCCGACAGCTTTGCTTTCTTTTCAAGTTTAATGAACGTTAAGCAATTGTAATGAGAGGAGCAAGTGAGAGAGAGAGAGAAGGGGGTGGGGGGGGGGAATGTCTGTCTTTTTTTATGATTAGCGCTATTGCGGCATCTAAACTCATTGAAGGTTGCTGGCCTGCGATTATTGTTGTTGCATGCAACGCGGCAAGTTGCAATTGGAAATGGAAAATGTTGTATTGTTTATGGAAATGGAAATGCAGGTAACGTTTTGTAACACCAAATTAGTTTGATTGCCTGTAAATAATGCTCAAGTTCCGCTTTTGAGGTTTTGCAAAAAGTTCATTTGAATTCACACTTTATTAATTTTAATAATCAGCCAAAAATTAATACATTTTTGACGAGAAAAGCTGTTGATAATTTTGTAAATAAGCTGCTTAGAAACTTTTGATAATTTTTATTTACAAGCAATGAGTTTTAAATAATAAACAAAATATTATAAAGATTTAAAAATAATATTTGTGTAATTAAATACAGCTGCTAAATTTTAAAGCTGCTTAGAGCACATTGTCTTAAAAGCAGAAACATTAAATTATATATATTTACTCACAATAGGTTTTCAAATTTAAAACAAAACGAAAACAAAATTTCTAATCTTCTTTAATGACATCAAGCTGCTTAAAATAAGTTAAATTTAAGCTTTTCGCAATCTATTAAATCTGCGTAAAGTTAACTAGAGAAATACCTGTATTTCTTGATTGATTTATGCCCAATTTTGATTACATTTCTGGCCAAATGTTTTCCATCCAATAAACTGACAACACACCACATTCCAATGAGCACTCATCACAGCTCTAAAACTAAATAAGTTCTGTCAATGGGCTGTCCATAAAGCGTTTTTGATAGGCCCAGCTAAGTAAATTGATTTGGCGCCGCCAGAAGCCCACACAAAATCAATTGAACGTATTTAAAGCCATGAATGAAACGCCCACAGCGGAGAAACCAAAACAGAAAAACACAACAAAATGAGCAAATCTGTGATGCGATCATAATCGAAATAGGAGTGATTGAATGGTCTAATTAGACGCCGATTTTGACATAATTAGCGTGTAATGATAATTGTTATGACAAGTGCACAAAACACTTGGACAAATCATCTCAGCGCTGGGCGAATGTGACAAAACGCCTTGTGAATCTTACATCACAATTGCAATCACGTATTTCCTCCAGTTCACAGTGGGTAAAAAGGCTAGATTTGCTTATATTAATTAAATATTACATTTTTTAAAAAGAATTTCTAATGTACATACTTTTGTATATTCTTTTCTTACAAAAATAATTCGAAATGTAGCAGAATTAATCATATGTTAACGATACACAAATTTTAAAAAAAAAAAAAACATGATTCGATATTTACAAACTTGAATTATTATAAGCTTATCTGCAATTTTGGCCCACTGTGCCACCGTGGTAAGCCGACTGTGACTAAGAAATGTTTCAGGCGCTCTGCTTCTATTCATATTCCTATCACTATCGCGTTGTCGCTTAGAATGAACTTCAAAGGGAGAGAGGGGATTTTTATATGCTCAGTTGGCGTTGAATTTCGCACATGCCAAGCATATAAGTTGTCTCATGTATCACGCTGTTTTCCAACTGAATGCATTTGAATAATGTATGCGGAAAAATGCTGACAACATTTTGCAAGGCCAGTTTATTGTTTCATAACATTTTAAAGATTCTCTTTCAACATCTTGTTATTAATTATTCGGCATTTGGCAACACTTTAATTACATTTCTATAAATTTCATGTTAACAGTTTTCAAATTCGCAAGGCATATTTGAATTTCTCATTAGACTGTCTATGATAAATTGTTACAGGAAATTTAAAGAACGTGTTTCTCAAAAGGCCAAATGTAAATTCGAATTTGGTGAGTATTAAAAATATTTAATATTTGATTAAACTAATTTTTAAATATTTGTATGTGATGATTTCACACTCAAAATGTCAGAGACTTTCGGCTTTTTCTATCAGAAACTCAGGATAAATAAAGAAATCGAAAGTCGTTCAATCAAAACATTAAAATAGATTAATAAAAAGCGTTTCAATTTGCATAAAGAGCGTTTTGATTTTGCCTTTTAGTTTTATTAATCAATTTGATAGCAAGTTCGTTGCTTAAGTCTTTTGTTTGCGATACACAAAACCGATAACAATGCCAATCGATAATAACGGTAAACGAAGCAATGCAGCTACAACAGCAACAACGACAACTTAATGAGCCTGTATTGGCATAATTAACGTTGCTAATCATAATGCAGGCAAAGAGGAAAGAGAGAAAGAGGGGGAGGGGAGAAAAAAACAATAAATGAATGCATAAAAAATACAACTTGTTTTTATCTATAACTGGTTTCCACTCATTACTAATGAAACAATCATAGTTATTTGAACAAAATGCAAATGATTGCGTCACTTTAGGTTGAGGCAATAAGCAGATAAAGATAAAGCTTAAAAAAAAAGTAAATAGAAAAAATAAACACATTCAAATTGCGCGCTTACGAAACCAAATGAATAGCATTAAAAAACAACAACAACAGCAAAATAACTGTGACTGCGATTGGAATCTTTTGCTTTCCAGTTGGCAAATGAAATACGCAAATATGAAATTTTTATTTTTTTTACAACTATTTAAAATATAATACCGCTAGAGTATTTACTAATAAGAAAAGTGGGCACAAGTCTCGTTAATAGTTTAAACAAATTGATGTATTTTTTTACTTTACTTTTTGTTGCTAGTGCTAATTGCAAGTGTGCTAAATTCAAGCTGCTAATTGAAAATGTGCTTCATTCTCCTTAACAATGCGATGCTTTCAATGGGAGGCACTGTCAAAAATGGCAAATAAACTAACGAACAAAACAGACGAAAGGAAATAAAACAGCACACAAATATGCAGCGACATTAACAAAAACAACAACAACAATAGCAATGAGAGCAGGTGCCTTTGAACAGACGACCCTGCTCACTCTCGCTCCCCAACTAAGCATGCACAGTATGTCAAGTAAGTGCTTAGACACGTACAAAAATTTACATAATTAATTTGAACAAAAAAATTTATTTTTTTTCTATTTGCATTTGGTTTTTAGAACAAAAAAAAGTGATGAGAATTCAAAGCAGTAATTTATATTTTCCCTTATCAGAGCACTTGGTTGACATACTGTATCCCTAGCTCTCCCTTCTCTCGCTCTCGCTCTCTCAGCGGCGCATGCTTGCAATCTTTCACTTTTTGTGTGTCTGCGCTCGCGCGCTCCACTTTTCGTAATTTATTTCTCGTCTGCTTTTTTTTTATTTTTGTTGTTCACTATTATTATTATTATTTTTTCCTTGATTATACACACGCGATATATGCAAGTGCATGGCTGGAAAACTGACTTTTTTGTTGTTGTTATGCACTTTAAGCCCTGTGTCTCTCAACTGTTTGACATACTTTGTATTTTTCTTTTTTTTGAGTTTTTTCAATTGTTATCTGTGTTATTCTTGCGGTTGCTTTTTGTTTTATGTGCTTGGTTGTGTATTGTGTTTTCTTCGCAGCTTAAACAACTTTCTTCTCGTGCGTTTGAGGGGCGCGCGTTGTGCAAAAGTATTTATGATAAATTTCACACACACATACTCGTACACAAACACACTTATGAAGCATAAGCTGGTATAGCAACAAAACTCGCCACTAAAATAACACATATGCACACACACACACACCCATAGTTACACACGCACAGACACACACTTCAGTGAGCACTCATAAAAGTTTGGCTCTAAACGTATAAGCCAAATTCTTGATGTTTTTAAAACATTTTTAGCATTTTTGTCATTTTATTGGTGTGTACAAACAACCTGGATACTAACACAAATGCGAATTATAAAACGGGAATGTAACAAATTTCATTACCAAACACACACACACACACATATACACACAGCAGTGTAAGGTAAATAAAAATCCGACCGCTATGCACGTTATTCCGACGACGATCGCTTTGAGACTGACTCTTGGGAGCTTTGAGATACGTATAAGCTTTTAGGCCGAGTAACGAGCTTTTTTTTCGTTGAATGATGTTAAGCAGTGTTGCCAACGCCTCTACTCAAAAAAGAGGCCAGTTAAACAAAAAATAAAAGACAATAAATCTGGACAAACAATGTTTTCTTATTAATACATATAATAAAAATAAATAAATTAATATCATAGCTTTAAAAATAACTCCAATATTGAAAGGAAATTCATCAATTTTTTTTTTATAATTGCAAAGTTATTCTGCTATCCGAAAATAAATATAATAGATGACAAATAGTTGAAATTGATAATTTATATGAGCGACTTAGAAAAATAAAAAAAGGATGAATGAAGGACAATGTAAAATATATTAAAAAAGGCATTATTTCCAGATAATTTAAATACTGAAAGAGAAAACATTTTATTTTCAACTCTTAATAATAACAATCTGACACAGAAAGCGATACAAAATGTAGAAGGCGAGTAAAATCCCGACAATTCGAATACAATTTATACAAAAAATAACCAATAAAACAGTGCTGTAAACTACAATTAGTATCGATTATAGGCCAGCTGACTGGCAGGTGCTCTATCGAACGACCGCCACAGTCAGTCTATCGACAAATTCTCTACAAACAACAATTATTGAGACAATTGGACAAAAATTGCATTTCGTTTTGGCTTTAACAATAGAATGGGTAATTCATTGGGCTTCCTAAGCGACGATGACGACGACCTATGGGATAATGGGGATTATGGCATGGGCTACAATGTTATCAATTTTACGGTTAATGCCATGGATGTGCAATTGCGTCCCCAAGATTATCAACCAAACAATTTGCCAGTGATACGTGAAAAACCAAATCTGGACAAATTTCAAGTGAGCACGAAATTCGTTTTTGTTTTTGTAATCCAACTAAAAGTGTAACTGTAATTACAGAGCACAGACATGTACAAACAGATAAAGGCACGCAGCAGTTTGATGAACAAAGCAACCGAACAGCGTTGGAACTTAATGCAAGCGCTGCAACAGCGTGAAAATGGAATTGCATCGCCAGGCAGCGAATCATTTTCACCAAATCAACAGAGATATTTCGCCAATTTGTATATACCCAATCAGAAGGCAATGCGTCTGATGTCTTTGGATGCCAAAGTCTTTGTCACCAAGTTCAACAAGAGCGGCAGCAAACTTTTAACAGCTTGTCAAGGTCACACAAAATCTTTCTTTGTTTACCAGTTCTTTTTTTAAATAGTTGAAAGTTAATGCGCAGTTTCTTTCGACTTGCAGATGGTTTTGTACGCATTTATGATGGCTCCAAGGGCACTTATCATCTTCTTAATCGCATCAATGCACGCGACGTACAGTGGAGCATC
Organism: Drosophila limbata; assembly: GCA_963924055.1. NCBI lineage: Eukaryota > Metazoa > Arthropoda > Insecta > Diptera > Drosophilidae > Drosophila > Drosophila limbata. Next base: position 23,668,798 of record OZ001355.1, on the reverse strand, counting down.
ACGGACGCGGACTTTAGTCCCAATGGACAGCATTTCGCCTACTCCACCTGGTCACGTTCATGTAAGTTGGCAACGCGACTTTTCGTTCACTCCTCCACATACAGTTGGTCAAGTAACAAGTTGGCAACTCCTCCACATAACTCTTTTGACAACACAAAATTTCATATTTTATTTTACAAAAAAAAAGTGATTTTCTTGATATTTTTTTAATATTTAGTTAGATTTCATAATTAAAGCATTTTCTAATTTTGTATTTCTTTTGTATTTTTAAATATTCTTTTAGTCTATATAATGCCAGTTAATGGCTCAGACGACGATTGCCAGTGGATCGATGTGAATGAGACCTCCAGCAGTCGCGTCGCAATTTTCTCGGTGCGCTTCTCGCCAACAGGTGATAAAATCATTGGTGGCAGCAACAATGCCACCGTTATTGTGGGCGATGTTGCCACACGTGCCACTCAAATTATACGCACACATCGCACTCCCATAACGGACGTGAATGCGGTCAGTTATGTGCACGACAAGGATCCCAATATGATAATCGCTGGATGCGATGATGGCCTTTTAAAGGTCTATGATTTGCGCACTTCGTTTCGCACACGCAATCTGTCCAAATCCGTGATGTCATTCATTGGACACTACGATGGCATTACGTACATTGATTCACGCAATGATGGCTACCACGTGCTCACCAATTCCAAGGACCAAAGCATCAAAATCTGGGACCTGCGCCAGCCCAGCAATCTGCGCAATCGCGGCTGTGCTCGCCAAGCCCAGCTATCGAACAAGTGGGACTATCGCTGGGATCGCGTGCCACGCGAGTGTAAGCTCCCTTTCCTTGATCTTATTTTATTTATAATATATTTTATTAATTTATTTAATTATTATTTATAATTTATTTGCATAATGATATTCAAAATTACTTAATTCATATTGAGCATTTCTATTTATTTATAAAAATTAATTTATTTCGAATATTTTTTTATTGTCTATATTATATTTTTATACTTTTTATTTCACTCATCATCACACAATATTTTATTTATTGTATCTAAAATACCTAAAAGAGATTATATAAAATATTTATTTATTTAGAATATTTATTATTCGACATCTTTTGTTTATATTATTCTATTTATAAAAAAATTATCTAATCTCTATTAAGTATTTTTATTTATGTTTTTAAAAAATATTTACTTGCTTCGAATATTTATGTGAATTTAATTTGATAAGCATTAAAATTCATTGCTTCCCTTCGATCTGTCCTCAGTTTACAATCCACACAAGGCGCTTGACGGCGATAGCAGCATCATGACCTTTCGTGGCCATCGCGTCAGTAAAACTCTGCTGCGAGCCAAGTTTTCGCCACTGGAGCAGACTGGACAACGTTTCATTTACACCGGCTGTGCCACTGGACGTATTATAAGTAAGTAATCAATTAATGTATTATTAATTCAGAGCTTAAGGATAAACATATCCAAACTTAAGTTAGCTTAAACCTTTTCAATTAGTTCAAGACTTAAATATCTTCTTTTTGTTGCAGTCTATGACGTGCTAACTGGACGAATTCGCGAGGCTATTGAGGGACATCGCAATGTCATACGTGATCTGGACTGGCATCCAGTCCGCTCCGAGATTGTATCCAGTTCGGTAAGCAAACGCAGCAGCTAAACAAATATTATTTTACAATATATATGAACATTTTCCTCAATTATTTAGTGGGACTCGCATGTGCATTTGAACAATTACAACCGGAATATGGCGCCGCAGTCGTTGAAACGTCGCCGTAGCTCGACGCAGGACAACCGACCGTTGCGTCGATCGCGTCGTCTGGCCAAGCGCAACATAACGCCGGACTAGATGAGAAGGGAGATTGCAGGGTACAAATCTACAGGCATGTCCAATGCCCAATGCTGTCTAAAATATAAGAATTGCACTTAGCATAAGTTTTACGTTAATTAATTTTTGTCCAGTTTTTTTAGGGCTATGCAGACGAATCTTACACATGTTATTATAAATACATATATATATATATGTATATTATAAGTAATATGCTAACCACCAACGCTGTAAACCAAACAAAACAAGTCCCTCTTGGTTCTATGAACAAGACTGAAGACATGGCACACAGAGAAGAGCTGTTGATTCAGCCCTCAACCAAATCAAAAGTTTCAATTCCCTCACTTAGCATACTGTTCTCCATCCAAACAAAAAAAAACATCATTCAACTTTCATCTTCGAGTTTCCCAGTTCCATTTATATTTAAATAGTTATTTTGATTTATTGTTGTACTTTATTGTCACAAATTAAAATGTAAACTATGTACAAAAGCTAATATAGTCTATACATTTAAGAGTCGAGTTGAATTATTATTATTATTATATTTTCTGTTTAATTTGTTAAACTCAAGGATCGCAAATAAGAATTGTCGGTTTAAAAAACGAATTATAGCCCGAAAAAGTGACTTAAATGAATGAGAAAAGCAAAGATACCTTAATTTTGTGTGGGGTATTTTGCAAAGGTTTTTAATTAATTAATTATTTAAAATTGTTAAGACTATGAATTTTTTTGAATTAAAAATGAAATTTCATTCGTATTTAGACCCGGAAAAAAACTTGTTTACTAAATTTATTAATAAAATAAATAATTTTGAATTAAAAAATGATATTTAATTATTGTTTTAAATAATATTGCAAAATTTACTAAATTTACCAGTAATAAAAAATGAATTTAATTGTGTTTTGTAATTTTTATATTTTATTAAAATGTTAATTGTTACAAGCTAAATTACTGAAAAGACTTGACGTCGTTTATTGGCTCTAATCGCTGCTTTATGTTTAGTTCTTTTGAGTTTGTTGGCTGCATCCTTATCCCTGGTGTATTTGTTGCTTGTGCCCTCCCAGAGGCTGATAATTCTCAAAGCATCGTTATTGGTTTGCACAACATTGAGTTGAATATTTTCATCGACATTATAGCCGACGATTTGGGGCAACGATGAGTTCTTGAACGCCTTCATATCAAAGAGGTGGAATTTCTCTGCGCAAAATGAAGAAATTGTGCAAATATTAAATGAGTCGCGTAGTTGAATTAATTGCTCATAGCTTAAATAATTGTCAGGGTCGAGTTTTAAATTTGTTGTATCACATTTAGCACTTACATTGGAATTGTGCTTCTTCTGTGAATTCTCCGCTGAATTTTCCTCAAAATTTAAATATTCTGTGTCACGGGCTTTCTTCCTTTTAGTTTGCTTTTTTTTTTCCTCAGTTTGTGCTGAATTTTCATTTATATTCTTGATTTTTTTCTGCTTTTTTGTCGTAGTTTCCTTTGCTTCCTCCTTTTTCAAATGCTCAGCTTCGTCTTGCTTGTCCTTCTTTTTCTTTTTGCGCTTTGGCGGATTGGTTTCCTCGGTTTCCTCCTGAGGAGGAGGAATTTCCTGCTCGCCAGCTCGCTTGCCGATCTTTTTTGGTGCAGCATTTTCATCCGTCTGCTCAGTTTCCATATGCAATTTTAGGTTTTTCTTCCCCTTCGTGTCCTCTGGTTCAATAGCTTCCTTCTTGGCCCGCTTGGTCTTCCTTTCCCGTTCAATCTGTTCAGTTACTTCCTTGTCCTGTTCGGACTTCTTTTTCTTCTTTAGCTGAGTTGAAGTCTCTGTGACTTCCTCCTGCAGCTCATCCTGGACATCCTGCTTAGACTTGTTTTTCTTCTTCTGCTGAGTTGATGTTTCTATGATTTCCCCCTTCTTCTCCTCTGCCAGCTCCACTTCCATCTCTATGTCGACTTCCTTGGACTTCTTTTTCTTCTTCTTCTTGGGCGCTTCCTCCTGCTCAGCTTCTCCTACTGCCATCATCTCTTCAGGTACTTCCTGCACAAACTTGGACTTCTTTTTCTTGGGCGCTTCCTCCTGTTCAGCTTCTCCTACTGCCAACTCTTCAGTTAATTCCTTGGACATATTTTTCTTCGACTCCTTGGCTTTAATTTCTATGACTTCCTCCTGCACTTCAGTCACTTGCTTCTTGGACTTCTTTTTCTTCTTTTTGACTGCATCATGGTCCTCCACCTGCTGCTCCTTGTCGTCCATGTCCTCAGTAGTCTCCTGCTTTAAATGATTTGCTTTTGACTTATTTTTCAAGGCCTCCATTTTGAGTCGAAAATAATCGGTGACAGACAAACCAGTGCTCACAGTTTGTACGCCCGCAAAGTTGTCATTCACTGGTTTGTCCTCAGGCTCCTCAGTTGGCTCTATTGGAGCTATAACTGGAACAACAAAATCTTCGGTTGCCTTCTTGCCAAATATGTTGGCCAAATCCTTTTCGCTGTATTGCGCCAGATCCTTGCCCCGCGTGAATTTCTTATAGTGCACACGTGCCTTGCTAATCTTGGACTTTTCCTCCAGCGAGACGCCGCTGATGTTTTCCTTCAAGGTCTTCAGTTTTGGTGGCTCCGTTTTTGGCTTTGGTTCCGCCTTGAAACCAAAGCCCATGGGACGTGTTTCCTCCTCGGACTCAGATGCATTGCCATTTGTCTCGTTTGTTGCTGGGTTCTCATCACCATTCAGTTCCTTAAGTAGACCATTGAAGCCCTCCTCGTGAATTGTCCACTGATCGTCGCGATTTTCATATCCCAAGCCTTCGGCGTCGTTCTTGAAACGAATGCGCACAAATTCCTGGGAGCCGTCCTCGTTGGCGCCCAAGCCGCGACCCTTCGACCAGCCCATTTTCTCCAGCATTTTGGTGCCGAAACGCGAATCATCTGCAAATTAAATCAAGACATTTGAATTCTCACATTTTTTTCATTTCCTTTTCTATTTCTCTTTCATATTTTACCTTCGTAAAGCGCCTTGCCGCGCGGACACAAATTGTATCGTTTGCGGCGACGCGGTTCAGCGAGCATTGCCATTATCAATAAGAAATGCACACAATTGCTTATTTTTAAGAATAAATTTTTAAAAAATAAACTATTTGCTGCATTAAATGCGTAGCCGATGCTCAACACGTGCAGAATAAAGAGAATGGCAGGGAAGCGAAATCAGCTGTTGACGACGGTGGTATGCCAATTGTGTCGTGTGTGGGCCACAGTAGAATGAGAGAGAATTGTAGCGAAGAGCTATCAGCTGTTTGCAACGGCTGTAAGCAAGTGTGTCGTGCGTGAGACGCGGCTGTTTTTGTAAGTAAGCTGTCGTGTGTGTTCGCCCAACACAGCTGATACAGCGGTGAATCTTTTGTTTGTGTTTACTTTAGATTTATGCAAAGTTTAAGCATATAATAGCATTTTTGAAATGGATACAAGTGCAGATGTGGCTGCCATTATAAAGCAGGCGCCGGATTGGAACTTTGCAGGCGATTGCGCGCTGCTGGAGCTGATGAAGCGCATATCGCAGGTGGGCGTGGATTCAACAAGAAAAAAACATTATTAATCTTGATGTTTTTTATTCAGAATCTGGAGGAACGAGGCGAGCACACGATTAACAATTTAAATGCATTCGAAACGAATGTGAGGCGTGCGGATATTGCACTGGATAATGCGACAAACAGTTTGCGTTCCTTGCAATTTGGCCAACAGTTTGTGGAATATCGCGTGGAAGAAGTGGACGACGATGACTTTTCAATGCCCGAGGAGCAGCTGAAGGAGAAGCCCGAGGTGTTGTCGAAGAGCGCCCAGGAGATGGCCAAGGAATTTCTGCAAAACAATCTGCAAATGTTTTGCAAGAACTTCGAACCGGTTACCATTGAAGTGCCCGATTCCGACGACGACGAAGATGGAGCTGTGAATACTACGTAAGTTACGTACAGTGACTCAAATAACTCTTCTAACAAATGTTAAATGCAGGACCGTCTTTCGTGCTAAGAATCCCTACGATAGCATACCATTGCCCTATATTATTGGCTCCAAGGATTGGCAGGACCACAAATACGCCGGACTCTATGACAGTGCGGAGAACAGCGAGGATGAGCAGCCGGAGGAGTTCTCCTCGAGCTCATCGGATGAACTGGAGGATGTTGGAGGTGCTGCCCAGCCAAGACGGAAAATGGAGACACCACAACAATCGGACTCCTCTTCGCTGACCTCGCTGCCAAGGGATCAGCCTCCTTCTCATCCTCATCCCCAACCTGCTCCTGTTGCTGCTCCTGTTGTCGAGGCAGTTGTTCCAGCCAAGGCGCAACCACGTCCCATTATAAGCAGCCGTCGCAATCCACATGAGCGTGATTTATTCAATGCCTTGAGAGCTTCGCCGCCTAGCGATGATCCGCCTTCAACATCATCCTCGCTTAACTCGGGCACGGGAGGAGCCACTGCATCCAGATTGCATCAGCACGTGGATGCCTCACTCAGCTCCAGCAGCAGCGGCAGCAATGTCAAGCAATCTCCAGTCATTACAGTGGCTGCAGTTGCTCCAGTTCCAGTTGCTGTTGCTGCTCCTGTGCCAACTCCGATTCGCACTGTGATTCCCGCTCCGCTTAAAGAGGAAACTGTTCAAGTCACAGCTGCTCCAGCTGCCAATCAAATCAAACGACCACCTGTTAATCTTTTCAATGATGATGCATTTAATTCCTTCATGTCGGAAATTGTGGACAAGGTGCAGTCGAAATCAGGCAAGGAATCCATCAAGGAATCCCCTCAGCTCACCAAGAGTCTCAATCTCTTTGACGATAGTCCACCAGTGACTCCAAAAGTCACGACGACAGTTAAAACTCTGCCCACTTCCATTTTTGATGACAATCTGGATGATGACGACGATTTTCTGAGTTCCTTTGCGTCCAAGACGCAGTCGAAGACACAGCCACCAATAAGAAAAACCACATTATTTGATGATGACGATGATGAGCTGGACATTAATGATATATTCAAGAGTTCCAAGCCAAAGCCAAAGGCGGAGAACAAATTGTTGGCCAAAACTTGGCTGTTTGAAGATGATGAAGTGGAGGACAAGGATATGTTTGGAGCTGAAGCTGTTGTACAGCCGGCGAAGGAGCAACGGGGGCGGGAGGAGGAAGAGAAGAGAAAGAAGGAGCAGGAGGAGAAGGAGCAAGTGGTGAGGAGGGAGCAGGAGCGAAAGATGGAGCAGGAACAGGAGGAGAGGAAGAAGCGGGAGCAGAAACAGAAGGAACAGGTGGAGAAGAAGAAGGAACAGGAAAAGGAGGAGAGGAAGCAACAGGAGGAGGAGCTAAAGAAAGAGCTGGAACAGAGAAGACAGCAGGAGCAGAAGATGGAAGAGAAGAGGAAGCAGGAGGAGAAGAGGAAGCAGGAGGAGAAGGTGGAGCGGGAGAAGGAAGAGCTGGAGAAGAAGAAGGAACAGGAAAAGGAGGAGAGGAAGCAACAGGAGGAGGAGCTAAAGAAAGAGCTGGAAAAGAGGAAGCAGCAAGAGAAGAGGAAGCAGGAGGAGAAGGTAAAACGGGAGAAGGAGCAAAGGCAGGCGCAGGAGCAAAAGGAACTGGAGCAGAAGAAAAAGCAGCAGGAGCTGGAAAAGGCGTCGGAGCTGAAGAAAGATCAGGAACAGGATCAGAAACGGAAGCAGCAGGTTTATTTTTTTTAAATTACCAAATTATGAATATTATTAACATTCTGTGCCATTTTTAGGAGCACCAGGTGGCCACCAGAGTGCAGCACAAAAGTCTCTTTGATGATCTGGACGATGATGATTTGTTTGGCACGCCCAAGACCAAACCAAAGGTGTTTGAAGATGTCCGGGAAGAGTCACCAAAGGATGATCATGACGTAGTTTCCAAGGAAGTCGAAGAAACAGCTGAAGATCAAGTCCAGAACAACTTGATGGCAACGCAAGAGAGTCAAATCTCTGTACCCAAAGCTGAACTGTTCAGCGATGACTTTAGCGATGATGATGAATCCCTCAAGGATTTAGGTAAAGAAGCAACAACGGAAATTCCAACAGATCCCCGAGAGAAAGATGTTGATTTCAAAGACAAATCAGATGATTTACTGGGTAACTTGAGTGCAACTCCCGATGCTGCTCCCGATGAGGAGCAACTGCAGCAGGATCCGATACTCAGTCTGGTGGCAGACGCCGTTAACAACAAGCAGAGGAATCCAAGCGGGAATCCAAGAAAACCAGAGGAATTGTTGCAGAACTATTCGAGTCTCTTCTCGGATGAGCCGCCGGATGACAGCGAGTTCTTTCAGTCCCTGGGCTCGAGCAGCTTGAACAGCTTAAGCAACTCCAAGATGTTTGAGGAGCAGGAGCAAGATCAGGATTTCTTTGAGCCCAGTTTGCCGGATTTGCCGGATATGCCCAAAGCAAGTGCAGAACCTGTCGAGGATTACGGTGGCCTGCGTCTGTTTAGTGACGTGCCGCCCGAGGATGATGGCCAGGATGAGCCTGCCTCTCCTGCTCCTGCTCCAGCTGAGTCCACTCCAGCTGTGGGAGCAGCCACCAAACGCATACACACGATTTTCTATGATGATTTCAGTGAAACTGCGCGGGCACAATCCCAATCTCGGCCAGCTGCAGCAGCGGATGTGGTGGATAGAAGCATGGCCAAGACCACGTCGCCTGTCAAGAAACTGCAAATGCCCAATATTAATATTAATGTCAAGGCCTTGCTACCTGGAGCTGGAACTCTGCCCAAGCTGGTGAGGTCACAAAAAAGGGAGGAGGTGCAGCAGCAGGATCAGCTGAAGCGGGAGCAGGAGCAGGTGAAATCCGCCTCCAGTGATGCGGACAACATATTGCAGTGCATGGCCAAGACACGAGCTCGTGGTCCTGCCCATCGTCGTCCCTCGACGCGCCGAGCGCGACAGGAGAACTATGCCAAGTCCCTGCGGGATGAGGTGGAATCCACCTCCAAGCCAACAATTGATGCATCTTCATCGAAGGCCACTTTGGGCATGCCAAGCAAAACAGTCCACTTGGAGCATGAGCAGAAGCTGGCGAGGAATGCACCGAATAGTTCAGGAATCGCCACGAAAGCAGCTCCGCAATTTCTGGAGAGTGATGATGATGATGCTCTCTTTAAGCCAGCAGCTGGTCCAGTTGCTGCTCCAAGTATTCTTTCAACTATTCCACCAGTTGTTCCTCCAATTGCTGCTCCAGTTACTCTTCCTCCAGCGGATGATCATGAATCTCTGGCCAAGACAACAACAAAAACGATTGCTGCCTTTTTGGACAGCGATGATGATGATGAAAACGATTTTCTCTTCACTCCAACAACTTCAACAAATCCCCACAAGAAATATGTTTCATTCTTGGACAACGCTGATGAGGATGACGACAAGCAAGCAACCAAGTCAGGACTGGTTAATCCAGGGAATGCGCCTCGAGAGGAACAGCAGAAAAAAAAGCTGACTTCATCATTCCTAGATAGCGATGAGGATAATGATGATAATTCACTCTTTGTAGCTGTGCCGCCAGAGAAAACCGTTAGGGAGCCGCAGGAGGAGCAGCTAACCAAACCAACAGCTGCTCCAGTTGAAGTCCAGTCTGCAGCTGCCGCGAATCCCAGCAGAAAATACGTTTCTTTCTTGGACAACGAGGATGAGGATGTTGATGTGCAGAAACCACCTCCTAAGTTTAATCCAGCCAAGATTCAGTCCAAATCAAAGGCAATCCTCGCCAGCAAACTGTTTGATGACAGCGACGATGATGATGATCTGTTTGGCAAAGCGAATGCTTCCTCCAAAGTTAATCCCAAATCCAAGCCAGCTTCCTTGTTCGAGGACAGCGATCGTGAGAAGGAAACGCGGCCCAAAGTGTTGAGCATTAAGGCCAAGTTGCCGGCCAAGTCAAGCAAAAGTCTCTTTAGCGATGATGAGGATGATGACGATCTCTTTGGAGGAGGCGGCGCAACAAAGCGCGCTGCTGTGAGCAACCAGGCGAAGACCAGGCCTTCAAATCCTGTCAAGACTCCGGCCAAGTCGCAGCCCAGCTCAGGAAAGTCGGATAATCCTCTGGCGGATTTGTTGGATCCGTAGTTAAAGATTTACAAAATCAGTAACTCAACTTGTACCCAAATTCCCGCAATTTGTTCAGTTTTTTGCAAATTGGCCTTACAAAGTCGCCTTCTGGTTCGTCGACTTGCAAACTAAAACAAGGCGCTGAACACATATGAATTTATCTACCCAACCCATATTAAAAATGAAACATTTGATTACATTTTATTATACATATATTTTAATACTAACAGTATGTATTTACAGTTATTCATTTGTTGTTCTTGTTATCGAGCACACGTAATTACACTATGCTACACAAAAAACCAGTGTTTTTAAACTCCTTAAGCTAAAATTAAATTATCTTTGCCCTTTAAGAGCAAATTTAAATTTTGTATTAATTTGGGAATTATTACTAAAATATTATTTAGTTAGTTGCATAACTTCAAGCAAGTTTAAACTATGAAACCATAAAAGAAGTTTCCATAACGCTTAACTAGAATTTAATTGACGAACTGAAACTGAGTTAGTTTTGTGGCTCTTTGGTCGTTATATTTAGCGATGCCTCGGAATGTCGTTGTTGTGATTCTTGTCGAGCTTTGAATTACAGCTAATGAGTATATGATAAATATGCGTATGCGATGCACAGAGTACGTTTATGACTGGAGCTCTTAGCCTTAATATTAGCCACTTTCCACTACAAAATATATATGCCTATTTCATCAAAGTTATTACACATTTGTTTGCCATTAAAATTTATATTTTTTAGATAAGTATTTGACAAAGAAATCTGTATATCTTAATATCAGAAAAAAATTTAATATAAAAAGAGGGAATTTTAAGAATTTCTTATACAAATGATATTAGAAAAAACAGCATGCTCATCTTTAAAAAAAAAAGCATTTAAAAATAGAAGGTTAAGAAATAAATTTTTTTGTGGAAAACAATTTTTAAGTGTTTTTTTTTTCTCATCTGTTGCAAATTAAATTTGGTAGACGTTACCTAGTGTAAGGGCATAAAAAATGTGTAAAAAATCATTTTTCTTCTCCTTTTATTTTTACACATAATTTATCATATTTATGAATTAAAATTTTGCTTTGAGCTTGTAATAAACAAATGTAAAAATTTTCGAAATGGATCAAGAAGAACAAGAAATGGAGCAAAAAAAATTTAATAATGTTAAAAAAAAAAATTACATTTGTCTTTTTTTATTTTTGCTTTTCGAAATAAAACATTAAAAATTTTGTAAAAATCGAAAAAAAAAGTTTAAAAATAATATTTTTCTTTTTAATTTGAGCACACTTTTTTCTTCCCTTATTACATATTACTTTTTTGATTATTAAAAAAATATTAATTTTATTAAATTATTAATTTTATTAAAGAAGTGGAACCATTAACATTTTTTTTATCATGAAAAGATGAATTTTTAAATGGCAAAAAAAAGTTTAATAATGTTGAAAAAGTTTTAAAAATAATTTTTTTTTTTCTAATTTGTACACATTTTTGTCAATATAAGAAATATTAAATTGCTTTTCGAAATAAAACATAAATAATTTTGTTGTGGCTAAAATTGTGTAAAAATGTTAAAAAATAGTTTTTTTTCTTCTCTTATTTTTACACATTACTTTTTTCTTTACTAGAAATTGGCTATAGATATAAATGTTTTTAAAGTGCAAAAATAATAATTTTATAATGGCAAAAAATGTGTAAAAATATCGAAAAAAGTTGAACAATTTTCTATATTATTTTAACACATTTAATATCACTATTCTCAATTGAAATTCATAATGTGTAAAAATATCCAAAAAAAGAATATATATTTTTGTGAGTGAAAAGTGGCGAAGAGTGTGTTGGGATACCTTAGTAGTTGTTAGAGGGCCACGTCGCGGTACTTGCGGTAGTCGTCGGACTCGTTGCCCAGCGACAGCTTGCTGTTGGCCGTGACGTAGGGATTGGCGTAGTTGGCGTAGCCAAAGCCGCCGTAGTACTGCAGCTGCTGCTGGGAGCCGCGTCGCTGGAGCTGCATGGGGATCTGCTGAGCTGGGAGCATCGTGTGTCCTGTGGCGCTGCAGGCGGAGGGACGACGATAGAGACCAGCGGCAGCTGCAGCCGCCGCCTGTTGCTGGAGAGGATTGCTGAGGAGCATGGCCAGGTAGTACTGCTGCTGTTGTGTGTAGTTCTGGAGCAGATTGTTGCCATAGGCGGCCAAGTCATTGTGCACCTTGCTAATCCCATCCAGGTTCTCCAGCGAGATGCAGTTCCTCGACAGCTTGGCGGGAACAGCGGACTGTTGATGTGGATGCTGATGGTGCTGATGGTGTTGATGGTGCTGATGGTGCTGGTAGTGACGCAGCTGGGCAGGAGGCGGCGTCAGCTGCTTGGGCTCAATGGAGCAATAGATGGGATCATTGCTGGCGGAGCCAATCAGCGACGGCGGCGACGCTTTGTGTGAATCCTGCAGATTATTTTTCAAGTCATCGATGGTGATGTTAAAGTACTTGGCATTCTTGTCCTCCGTCGTGTCCAGCACATGACGCGGATTGTACATGCCGGGCAGCGTGCAGCGCAGATCCATCAAGGATTGGGCACGATGTGCTCCAGCTCCAGTTGCTCCTCCTCCTGCTCCTCCTCCGCCACGCTGGAACTGCTGTGCCATGGCGGGAGCAAACATGCTGGCATTAAACTCGTTCTGTGAACCAAACTGATTATTTAACCCGGATCCCAGTTTCGTCGTCGTCGTCTCGTCGCACAGCTGATAGCCGGCATTCTCGAATCCGCTCATCCTCTGGCTGGAACGACGCGAGTCCGCCTTGGTCATGGGCACACTGGGCGCCGGCGTCTGCAGCGAGAGGCGCGTGGCGAGTCCCTGGAGCTGATTCAAGACCTGCGTCTCCCGGCGCCACTTGATGCCCGTGGGAATCACACAGATCAGGGCCAGACAGTTGATGATCAGTCGGATCAGATAGGATGTCAGCTCCGTCAGTCCGTGCACCGATTGCAGACCCTGTAAACGAGGATCGCAAATAAAGCGTAATTTAATTAATTAATTAAAAGAAAAAATAGTAAAAAATATATATCTGGATATAGAGTCAAAATTTGCAGACCCTGTAAACGAGGACCACAAATAAAACGTAATTTAATTAATTAATTAAAAGATAAAATAGTAAAAAATATATATCTGGATGTGGTTATGCTATTTTTAATAGTGTCCAAATTTGCAGACACTGTAAGTGAGGATCACAAATAAATAAACAATAAAATTATTTATTTAAAAATTAAAAAAGACAAATTCAAGTGAAATTCAAGCGAAAGCGATTTCTGTGGCACCACTGTATAAATGAATTATCCAAATTCGTATTTTTTAATACAAAAAAAAAAAATATACATATGTATTTAAAAAAAACATTATCAGGTGTGCTACAGAAATCTCTTCCACTTGAATTTGACTTAAATTCGTATGAAATTTATGTAATTTGTCAAGTGGAAGAGATTTCTGTAGCACACCTGTAAAAGTTGCTTACAATGTTAAAGTTTTTAAAATTTGTTTTTTAAATTATTAATCTAAATTAATAAAATCAGAAATAATAATAAACTAATTATTAATTTTAAAAAATATATATATGGAAGATTTAAGACATACATATTTTATTTAAATGGAGTATATAAATTTGTATTTTTTAATATAAAAAAAACTTTTTTAATTTTTTAATCTAAATGAAATAAAAATGTGAAATAATAGTGACACAACTATTAATTTAAAAATAAAATAAAGATGTTTAGATAAAGTGAAAGATCTTAGATATATTATTTATAAATAAGATAAACCAATTTACAGATCCTGCAAACTATGATCACAAATAAAATATTATTTATAATAATAATAATATTATTTATTTTAATAACTATACATAAGTTCCTATTAATAAAATAACTAAAGACTAGAGTACTAGATACTGGGCCATTGACTAAACAAATAAAATAAAATAGTAATAATGGTGTTAATTAAAAAAAAATGTATCTGCATAAAGAGGAAGATCTTAGATATACTATTTTTAAGTGGCTTCTACAGATTTGATTATTTTTAAACAAGTAAAAAGAATAAATATTTATATTAAAAAATATAATACTATTTAAATTAAAAATGTAATCGAAAAAGAAAGTGCAAATGTTTATCCCTATCAACAAGTGGTTACTCACCCAATGCTGTGTGGTCATGAGCATGACCAGAACGAGTTCTGGAATTGAGAGCAGTCCGATAACCGCCGACCAGGCAAACAATGGCCAGCACAAGCCGCTGACCAGGCCGTGAATCAGTATCGTTGTGGCCACAAACATCACGAAGAACAGAGTGCACAGAGTGTAGGCGGCAACGGGGAGTTCCCCGTGCGCCTCCAGCAGCCAGGAGACCTCGCAGGAGAATGCACCCAAATAGACGATCTGTGTGATGTGTGACGGGTGAAAATTGAAAAGGAAAAGCCACACACATAAATCAAATGACAATGAAAATAAAAAACGAAATGCAAAAAAAGAAAAAACGGAATTAAAGAAGAAGTTGGAGATGAAGTTGGAATTGCAGTTGCTTAAAAAGCGGAGACACTTTTGCTCCGCAACCATCCATCAATCAATTAATGAGCTCGTCTGTGTGTCCGTCTGTCTGTTTGTCTGTCAAATTGTTGTCACGAACATCCGAATGCATTCCACAGAAAAAGTAAGAGTGTTTGTTGTGCAGTGCAATGGCTTGGAACATACCCTACATTGTTATTTCTAAATCATTTTTTTTAAATTTGTAAATTTAACCATTTGCCTAATACGGTGATGCAAAAATAATAGAAACGATATTATTTTTTCTATTATTAAAATTGCTTCGAAAAAAAATTTGGTTTTGTTGTCATAATTTTTACTTAATACCTATTAAGCAATTTTTCAAAATCGAACAAAACAATGTGATTCTATAATCATGCGCTGCTTTTAATCATTTAATCATACCTGTTAAACTTCGATTAGAATTACTAATCAATTAGATTGTTTTTTCTGATTATTTCTGAACATTTCTGATTATTTCTGACTATTTAGTAAAAATCAAATTATTTGAAATTTTCACAATCAAAAAAGCCGAAGCCTCAGAGCCATTGAATATATGTTTCCCTGATTATTTTGAATAATTGTAATAATTTTAGATTATTATTGATATTTTGTAATCGTAGTCATTAAATAATTGGGCAAAACCGAAAATAATTGTAATTTAATCATTAGTTCGACTTTTTAACAAAAATATTCTAATTTCTAATGATTATGATAACTAATTATTATTTAACAGGTATGCATAAAAATGACTGTCGTTTCTATAATAATTTCTATCACTGCATAAACGACAATCTCAAAGATATATACAACAAATAGACAGATTGAATTTAATTTTATTTTCAGTCTATCTTCCATATAATGAATTTTTTGAAAATAAAAAAATATTTGAACGCAATTCAAAAAATTTCAAAGTTTCAATCAATTTACCAACCAAACTATCAACAAAAATAATTTTTGTTATGAAATCGGTATGGTTTTTGCAAAGTTAGGATAGTTCAAAACTTTTAAAAAAAACATGGAATGTGGAAAAAATTAAAAATTTTGAAAAAAAAAAATAAAATTTCTGAAACAAAAAAGTTTTCAGTTCAGTTCAGTTTTGATAAAGTTATAAAAGTTGCTCTAGTAAACAGTATGTATTTCTAGTATTCATACAGTATATACCAGTCCAATAAACCTCTTCCATAGCTGCATACAGGGCAAAAAGTAAAGTCGAAAATCTTAACAACTTTTTTTGTGTTCGCAACGATTTCATTTCATTTTCACTTAATGGCACAAATAATGTTTCTCGGACCGAGAGTCTGTGATAACGGTACCCACACCAGATACCAGATTTTGTGTTGAAAAACTGAAAAACGAAGTGTAAATCACGATTGGTTTACTTACCAACAAGAGACCAGCTGCCACACAGCAGATAATGAATAGATTCGCCTTTATAAAGCGTTCCATGATGCGTTCGTTCCAAAAATTTTGTATGCCACTGTTGCTGTTGTTGTTGCTGCCCGTCTTCTTCGTTGAATGCGTTTCACTGGCCTTTTGATAATTCATTATTATCGTTTGTTTTGTTCGTTTGGTCAGAAAAGAAAAAAAGCTTCTTAAATTTTTATTCTTTTTTTTATTTTTTTTTTTTTTTGTCGATTTTGGCCAAGTTCTTTACAGCCGGCCTTGACTGAGCGCAAGTTCGAGTTCTACTTGTTGTTGTTCTTGTTTTTCGATGATGCTCAATGAGTTTTCAGTGCGAATGGGAAAGCGTTAATGCGGCCTAATTGAGCCTTGTCATGGTTGCCAATCTTTTGGGTTCTTTTGGCGTTTGCTCTGAAAATGAAAATGGAAATGAAGATGTTACCAATATCAGTGAGTGTATATGTATATATGTGTGTGTGTGTGAATTTGTGTTTGTGTGTGGTGAGTGAATAAAAGCAAACTGAACAAAAGACTTAGGCAACGAACTTGTTTCGCGGTCAGTTAACGGCAAACTGAAGATGTAAAATACTTGTTGTTGTTGTTGTTGTTGTTAGATTCACATTCACATTCAGATTGAAGAGAACTGTATTTTGAGATTCAGCTCGAAGCTGGCAATACAACTAACTATTGACTAGAAGGTTTTCACTTTTCAACCAGTTTTCAAACTCAGGCTCAGGCAAGTTTGTTGCCTAAGTCTTTTGTTCTTATCAAATTGGGTCGGCAAATAATTAACTACTTATGTCATCAAGACGTGTGTAAAACTACAAATTTAATTAATTAATTAAAGAAGTAGCCATGATTAATGAATTTAAGAATTTTTATAAGTAATACAAAACATACACAAAATTAGGAACTGAATTAGTAGCACGAAACTAGAAAACTCTTATCAAACAAAATTTGATCACAATTTTAATTGAATTTGAAAAAAATAAAGATTGTACAAATTTAGAAGCCAAAAAGTGGGAAAATATTTATAACAAATCTGATAACCTAAATTTGATTATTTATTTATTTAATAAGTATCAACTTATAATAAAAATAAAATAAAAAATTAGAAACTTAATATGATATTAAATTATTATGAATCATATATTCATTTAAATTTAAGCCAAAAAAGGATAGAAAAAACCGATGAAATATTTCCTAATTCTGGCAATTTAAATTTTCCATTACTATTAAAAAACATTTCGCACAATTAAAATGAATATTAATATTATATGTATATCAATTAATATCAATATTTATTGAATTATTATTGAATTAATTTAATTATACAGTTGAACTTCCATAAGTCGAATTTCTCTCTAACTCGAGCTAAGTGAGTAGCAGTAAAATTAATAAACTTAAGACAATGAACGCTATAAGTCGAATAACTCCATAACTCGAAACTTTTCTTTGGATAATGGTTATTCGAGTTAGGGAAGTTCGACTGTATTAATAGCTAGCAAGTTTGCTGCCTAAGTCTTTCGTTCTAGTCACACAAATTGTGTCAGCTAGTCAGCAAAATGATTAACTACTTATGTCACGAAGTCGTGTGTAGATTGTAAATAAAATTAATCAATTATACGACACACACACACACACAGACACACACACCCATACAAACACTTAGTCAACCATTTGGTAATCTTATTATCTTATAAAAAAAACCTCTTTACGAGGTAAAAGTCTAGTGACGAAAACATTTTAATGCACCAAAATTTCTGATATCCAATTTGGTGACGAATAATATTAAGTTTTACTTAAAAATTACTACAAAAAAATTTTTTTGTCACTCGGCACTGCTCAAAAAATATATATTTATTAGGTATGAAGAAATTAGCGCAATGTGCCGAGTGACAAAAAAATTTTTTTGTAGTAATTTTTAAGTAAAACTTAATATTATTCGTCACCAAATTGGATATCAGAAATTTTGGTGCATTAAAATGTTTTCGTCACTAGACTTTTACCTCGTAAAGAGGTTTTTTTTATAAGATATCAGAAATTTTGGAGTAAGATATCAAAAGTTTTGAAAATTGCAATATATTTAGACGGTACAATTTTGTCAAAATCTAACAGAACTCTCAAGCTCTGGCTGGTACGACACGTTGTTGCTGCTGTCCTATTCCAATTCTAAGCAAAACGTATATATTCTGTTAACAGGTAATATCTTCCAAACACATCGAAATTTTACAAACTACAATATACTTAAAATTAGAAAAAATCATTACTTGCGCTTTCACAAAAATCGCCTTAATGTGGGAAAAAATACCTTATTTCACCTGTTGCTGTTTACCTTTTATCTAAAAAAAAACACTAAAGGTATTCCTAAGAGCCCTTTAAAATACCTTTTCAACGATATATATATCACATCTGTAGCTTTTATCGTTTGGATGATATGGGGGTTCCAATTTTAGCGGTTTTTAGTGATTTCCCGCTAAACTAGCTATTTTTCGAAAAAGTCGAAAAACAAAAGTTTCTATATTTTTGATTATAAAATGATTTATCTGCCGCAAAAAGAATTGACCACTTGCAAGCAGTATCTTTCCACATGCACTGCAAGCAGTGTACATACTGCATATGTACATGCAGTAGTGTAAAGGTGTAAGGTATATTCAGTTAATAGGTAATATCTTGCCCAAACGAATTTTGACAGATATGTGTTATATGTCAAAAAACGCGTAATTGAATTCTCTACAACATGCAGTATATTTAAAAGTGATTTGATGTGTAGATTTTTCTTAAATCGCCAAAATGTGGAAATAAATACCTTATTTCACCTGTAGCTGTTTACCTTTTTACTTAAAAAAAAAACTTTGAAGGTATGCCTAAAAGCCCTTCAAAACACCTTTCCAACGACATATAGAACAGATCTGTGGCTCCTATCGTTTGGATGCTATGGGGGTTTCAATTTTAGCGGTTTTTAGCGATTTCCCGCTAAACTAGCGATTTTTCGAAAAAGTCGTAGAGCAAACGTTTCTAGATTTTTTATCGGGAACAAGTCCTCATTCAAACTTTTAAGCTAAATCAACGCTTTGATCTATACAAACAAACAAACAGACTGACTTTTCATCTCGTTTTGAAAAGGGCACCAAAAATTTCGAAATTAATTATCTTCTGAACCAGTGGTCGGATTTTGATGATCAAGGTGTCATTCGACGCGTATTTTTGATAAGTATAGTGAAAAATTATAAAAAAAAATCTAAAAGGCTCCAACGGCCCCATTTGCTCCAATCATTTAAATTTTGTCCCTCCCACTTACACCTGTTTATCTCACGAACCATGTAAGTTTTCAAAAGTCTTAGTATGCACATTTTTAAGTTAGATTGATACCTTTCGATCGGTATATAATTCGAGCCGCTCGGACAGTCATAGCAAATTTTCCATTCTTCCTGTGTATATATGCTAGTCGCCTTTCGCACCCTTCGTGCTGCTTTCGTCACTAGCGCGGACTGCCGTCCGCAGTGATAATAATCGTAGTCAAGTGACAGACGCTCGTCATCAGAATGGAAGCTACAGTCAATGCCATCGACAGGTGCGCCATACTTGATCATCATGATTATCATCATGATCATCATCATGATCATCTTCAGATTAAGCTGTGGTGTGGTGCGTTGTGCGTGGTGCGTGGGTTGAACCACCGTCTACAGTTGGCTGCGATTGTGGTTGTTTCCATATGTTGTTGTCATTATTGTTGTTGTTCTTCTTCTTGTTGCCATATACAGCATTTTGTCAGCCTTTTTGTCATTGGCCGGATATGCGCGCCTTTAACAATTTTAAAACCTCTTCTTCGGGTCATTGAAATTCCGCTAATGTTGCGTTGACCGTTGTCACTGTGCCACACACTTTTTTGAGCGCTTTCTTTTGGCCGGCTAGCTCAGAATTGCAAGTCTAGAATTTGCCCTCCCCTCCCCGCCCACTTCCTTTCCTATTCCAAGTTTTTTTTTAATTTTCCAGCTATGCAAACATTGCGAACGATTCACAAATTTGTCCGCTTTTTTTGGGCTGTTGTTGAAACGAGTTTAATGGCGAGTTACTCGCTAGGTGCCTATTATTAGCACCACCAAATGCCCCAACAACAACAACAACAACAAAACAACAACAACAAGAGCGGATACAAATTGTTATCTCGCTTTGCGTATTGCTTAAAAATGTGTTAAGTGATAGATATATAACTAAATGGGAAACGAGAGATAGAGTGGAGAGAGGGGAAAGAGAGTGAAAGATAGAGACAGAGAGACGCAGATAATGGTTGATCACTTTAATCGTTATCATGTCGCAGCTCAAATGCTCTGAGGCAACCGATAATTATTTTTTTGGGAATTTTTCATAAAGTTTATTTGCTATCAAATTTATTTAAATGCAATTAAGACACCAAAATTAATACTGATAAAACTGAATAAAAACTACATTTCTGTTCTTAAAATATAAAACATCAACTGAACATGCAAATGTAAACATTATGTAATAAAAATCTGCATTAACTACAAAAATATTATTTAACAAATGAATAAAAATAACATAAAATACATAAATACAACAAGTTAATAAAACCGAAATACAAAAATAAGAACATTTTATATCATATCATAATTTAAATATATACATACTTATAAATCAACAAAATAATTTAACAAAAAAAATTTGCAAATAAATAAAAAACAAACGCAAAAGATTAAAAATAATACATATAAAATATAATAATACTATTCAACAAATTAATAGAAATGAAATAAATTACCAAAAAAAATTTGAAAATGAATAAAACACAAACGCAAAAGATAAAAACAAATACATAAAAATAAATAAATTAAATATAAAAAAGCAAATGATGGCTCTTTAAATCGCTTCACTGTTACTTTAGGAAGTATTTATAAAAATTTAATTGAGTAACAAATCTGGGGATAAGTTCAGATTAGAAAGGTTTCAGAGTATCTCACATTCGTTGAAATTATGCAAAATAAAAAAAGAGTGTAAATTAAGTGCGCCCTTGACTGCCTCGCCCACTTGGCGGCTGCCTTTCAGCAGTTCAAAGAGTTGGGAGCAAAATAAAAGAGGCAAGTTAAAAGTTATGCATGCTGGGACCGAGGAATTGGGATTGGGAATTGGGATTACAAAATTATGTAGATTCCGCATAAATTGCTGTGAAATACGCGGCCAAAACATTTCGAAATAATAACAACAATTTGCATTGTATTCTGCCCAAGTGTGTGTGTGTGTGAGTGTGAGTGTGAGAGTTGTTGTTGAAATTATACATTAATTTTATTATTATGCATGACGACTGCAGACAGAAGCTGCTGTTATACGATGATGGACAAAATAATAGAAACGAGAGTGATTTTGATAAAAATTAGGAAACTAAAATAAATTGAGTAGCCGAAGCAATTTTGAAAATACAAAAAAAATATATATCAGTTTCTATTATATTTTCCAGCACTGTATATGCGAGTTGAGGCTCTAAATGTTGGTTGCATTTGCCGCGCAGCGTGTGACTGTGGGGAGTTCAATAGCATCGACAACAGCAACAACAGCAACAATAAATAAATAAATAATGGTAGGCATAAGTAATATTAACAATAACAAATGGAATGGCATGATCAGCGCCAATGCATGAATAGACAACAATGCAATCAAACAAATATGTAACTACGAATATTATGCAAATGCAAAATGTTGCAAGCAAAAGCAAAAATCAAACAAATAAAAATTACAAAAAATAATCGTAACTTCAGGAATTCGTATACGAACTCAATAAATTAAATAAAAGCGTAAATATATGAGTGCGTTGCCGTTTCAAAATGCAATAAAAAAATTAAATTTGGTTTTATATATTGAGATAGCTTAAAACGCTTTACCTTTCACTTGATGCCAGCGGGTGTTGGGTGGGGGGAACTTGGCATTAATCCGGCATAAGTCACAGCAGCTTGCACTGAGGGAGAAGACAAACACACACACACGCACACACACACGAATTGTAGAAATTATCATTGAAGCAAGAAATGATTTCACATGCGCCACAGAGGCCCAACCCGACCGATTTCAGATCTCACATCCACTCCCAGCAAAAAAGTGCTTACAACAACAACAACAGCGACAAAACCAAGAAAGGAAAGTTATCTACGACACGCCGAAGATTTAATGCCCTAACTGATTGTTAATATTTTTGTAAAACTTAACTTCAAATCAATTCAAGACAATGCAATTTTAAAAAAATTCTCATACAAATTCAGAGTTACTTTCCTGAAAATATAAAAGATTTTAAAACAAAAACTTAAAACCTAACTAAAAACAAAATTTTTAAAAATATTTTTATTTTTAGTATTTTAATATGATTTTTTGAAAATTTGCTTGAAGAGACTATTTTAACCCATTTTTGCTCATTTTCATGCAAAAGGTGTTTTCAAAAAATCATGAAAAATACTAACAAAAATAATGTTGAAAATTTTTTTTTGCAGTCACTCTTAGAATTGTTTCAAAAAGTTTTTTGCATGAAATATATTTTTTTTTAAGTCGAGGAAAAAAGTTTTGAAAAGTGGCTTTTACATTCGAAATGGGCTGAGGAAAGTTTTCTGTCATTCAAACGGAATTTAAAATACCTTTCCAAATACATTTTTTTACTATGAAGACTTGACTTACATAGCTGTTAAAGGAAAAAAAAGGGTGCATACTTTAAGCTGTGAGCCACTGTATTCATATTATAATATTAAATAATTGATTGAAAATGTTAAAATGACTCTAGTTTCTATTATGCTTCCCATCTCCCATATATTTTTAAGAATTTCTCAAAAAAAATTATTGTTATTTATTGTTTCAAACTACAAAAGGGAATAAAATCTGCTTTTATTAAATTTGTTTTTAACAAAAAAAATTAAATGAAATTGATATTAACACGAATGATAACATAGTCATAATGTCCCATTGCAGGGTATGACAGCAAACGACAAAAATTGTTCAGCGTTGAGTCATGCCGAGGGAGAAGTCGCAGTTTTAGTTTTTTTACGTTGCTTTTTTTGTCGTTGTCACATGCAAATTGCTGACTGTATTTATGCGGGCACAAGAAACAGACATCAAATGTTGACATATGTGTGCCAGGAAAATGGGGGAAAATGATGGGCAAAAAACTGCAGCTAATCGAGCTCAGCCGGCAAAAGACTCGCACTTGTTCTAACACTTTTACTAGCAAGAAACAAAACAAAACTCTTGGTTAATTATTAAACGTGTTTCATTTGTTGTTGTCGCTAAAAGCGAAATGCACTTTAACATAATTATGATAGAGCTGTAATTGTTGTTGTTTAATTGCCGTACAACGGTCAACAACAGACGCAAGTTGGCCAAAACGCAGCTCTGGGTCAAGTCCGAGTTGAATTGAGACGTGAGAACAACAAAGACAACAGCAACAATAACAATATATATATGTATAGATATATATATATATACACACACACACACACACACTTTTCAACACTTACACACATTTATTGATGGCACCGTAACCGTGCACGGCGTAACGGTTAACGGTTAAAGCAGCTGGAAGCGCGCGCTTCCCGCAAACAGTTAAAAGTGAAAATCAAATGACTTAGGCAACGAACGCGATCGTCTCAAATGACTTAGGCAACGAACTCGATGTCAGCGGCGACGTCAGCTGAGCTCAGCGGCTGCTCAACAACTGAAACATGCTCAAGCTCCAGCTCCAGCTCGCTCGCGTCTCAGCTGCGCTTGAATATAGAAGAAGAAAGAAACTTATTATCATATTTATTTTGTTTTTTCTCTCCTCTCTCTCTCTGGCTCTTTGTGCAGCAAGTTGAGCTCGAGCCCTAGACCTTAGTTCGAACAATTAAAAATATGCTTAATTTCCAGAGAGGGTCAAACTCTTCTGCATTTGCATAATTTGATGCGCCGCACAGTGGTCAATTTTGTCAATTTAGCTGGGTCTAAATTAAATTATTAAATAAATTTTGTTTTGACTTTTTTTTCATTTATCTAAGTAAACAAATTAGGAAAAATTAATAAATTATCCAAATGATTTAAAATCTATTACAAATAAAATTAAAAATATTATTTATAAAAATAAAGGAAAAAATTTAATTTTTTCTCCCACAAAAGTTAGTTATTAGTAAATTTCAAAACATATTAAAAATGTTATTTTTCCAAAATATAGAAAAAATGAGTAATTAGAAAACTAAAGTCACAAACAATTCATAAAGTATCTATAAATTTTAGAAAAAACGAAAATTGTAAAGTTTATGTTCCGGCTTAAATTAATTTTCAGAATAATATTATTCCAAACTAAAACGGCCAAAAGCTCCACTGTGCTTCGAGTCAAAAGCCAAAACAATACTCAGTTCAAGCTGCCTAACGGTAACACATTTGTTTCTTGGCCACTCCGGTCTGTAAAAAAAAGGTTGTTCTAATTAAAAAATACACGTTCAAATGTGTTTTCTTCTTCTGCTTCATTTTGCATCTTTTTATTTGCTTTCGTTACTAACTAAAAATCTTGCCTTGGACATTTTCTTGTATTGTAAGTCGTATATAAATTCTTGTAACGTTTTTCTTTCTACTTTTTAAATCGAAAGTTGAAACGGTATTAAAATTAATTTAAAATTTGTTGAACATGGGCAACTTGATGCTATTGTTAACTTAAAACTTTTGTTTGTTTTCCACTTGAGTGACACATTAAATCATTAAATGTTAATGCTCTTTCTTTTGTATTGTTGACAATGTTTTGGGTTAGCTGCCTGGCTTAACTCATCAATTAGTTGTTAATTAATACAAGTTTTTCTGAAGAAGCTCATTTAACTGTTGCTTACATTTAAACTAAAAACTAAGTACAGCCTGTTGTGTTTTTGGCCACTGGGTAAAAGGGTTTTCTTGAGGCGTGTTTATTCTTTATCGAATTCCTTGCCAGCTGAACCATTTTCTGCTCTGTCCAGGCAGCCATCATCGAAAAGCGAGCCGAGTTGTCCAATGCGCTTGATCTGCTCCATTAGATCGGCTATTTGCGGCGTATAGTTGCGGAACTTACGCAGATACGTGAGGCCACGCAGCATCTCATTGTCCAGTACGCAGCTAGAAGAGATGAGTTAGGAAGATTAATATAACAAATGGGATTAATTTAAAGCAGGAATTAAAACACTAACGGAAACCGTAACCTTAAACCAAAAAAAAACCGATTGATATTTAAAACCGTAAATAAAAAAATGTTCTTTGACCAAAACCTTAAAACCGAGATTCTGTAAGCCGAAATAACCGTTTAGTAACCGTTTCATTTATTTAATTTAGGTTTTTCATACATTAAAAAAAAAAATTATTTTCCATTTTTAATTTTGACTTTTGATTTTTATTTTGAATTTTTATCTCTGATGTCCATGATCGAATTTTGAAATTTTAACTTTTAAAAAAAACTTGTTAAATAAAATATTAAAATTGTTAAAATGTAACTAAACTACATCAAACTGAAGAATTTGTGAAAGAAATGTAAGAATGAAAAGCTAAGAAAGTAATGATTTTTAAATTATTATTATTAAATTGTTAATATAACTAAATTTTTGCAAAATAAAATTTTTTTTGTGAACCGAAACCATACCGGTATTTCAAAAACCCAACATACAAAAACCGGTTCACCGTTACGAACCCTTTATTCAAAGATGTTGCGTAACCGATAACCCGAAAACCGAAACCGTAACTAAAACCGATATTCGTATCGGCTTTAAACCCTGATTTAAAGCGCACTCACATCAAAGCAGCCGCTGCAAAGTTGCCCGTTTTCTCCAGCTGTTCCAGCCACTTGTTGATAATGATCTTGATCATGGGATCCGTGGCCGGCAAATGGATTCGAGCATTGGCCAACGCCTCCCTGAAGTACTCATGTTTCAGCAGCAAATTGATGGCCTCCGTTTGCATATCAACCGCGGAGAGATAAGTGGCAGCATGTAGAATAAAGCCCTGCTCCTCCATTTGCGAGGCATAGGCCTTGCAGCACTTTTGCCAAAAGCTGATCAAAATGGAAGACGGAATTAAGCGAGGGCAGCTGGAAAAACTTGCTGGATCTGGACTTACACGTAGGATACAGTGGGCGCTAAAGAGACGTGCCACTCGTTGAGCGTTTTGCTTTCGATATGTTGCTTCAGCTCGTCGTGCACTTTAAAGGTGGCCACTGAGAGACAAAGCGGGGCAATGTCCTTGTTGTTCGAATGCTTCAGATTTGTTACTGAAATGTGAACAATTTATGGGAAATTTTATTAATAATCTTTATATTTTAGGGGGTTTTTTTGCTGGTTGGAAGGCTGTTTTTGGACCTTTTTTAAAAGAAAATCTTATTTAAAAAAGGGAATAGCTATTTAAATTCTGTTTTTTGTATTGTATAAAGAACATATTGAATAAAAGGGCTGTTCAAAAAGTTTTCGGCCCTTAAAGCTGGACGTCGAAAAAAAGGTGTGCTGCTGGCGGCACGGTTAACTCCACTTCGGATCATTTGAAATGGAAAAAGTAAACGGCGTTAGATTCAGTACAGATGTAATTAGGGCCCCTATCTCAATCATAATTATAAAATTTTTTTTTTACAAAATGGAGGCTTTTTAAAGAAGAAAAATCGATTTTGGGAAATTTATTTTGTAGTTTAGTGTAAAAAAAAATAGTAAACAAAATTTTAAAATTATGATTAAGGTAGACGCCATAATGGTGACAATTCTGCGTCGATTGCACTTTGTTTCGTCAAAATCGGTTCAGAACTACGGGCGCAATCAGTGCCGCCAGCTCGAAAATCGTGGTTTCGAGAAAAACGCGTTTAACGTTTTGACTCCACTTGCATTAACATTAACATTGCTGGACAAAAAAGGCCATATCTCCTAAAGAGTTTCGAATTTCAAAAAACCCTCTTAGGACGATATTCTCAAACATCCAAGCTATAAAAATACGCAAAAAAAAAAATTTACCAACCAGCAAAATCCCCTTAAATTAATTAATTGTGCGACCTACACTCGGTGGCAATCAAGTCCTTGGCCATCACTTTGGTGCTAAACAGCTTGGACATGAGCACGTCCTTATCAATTTTGGCTGCATCCTCGGTGAGCACAATGGCCAGCTTCTCCAGCGCATGCTTGTTGAGCTCCTTCTGCGTGAGGCAGAGACAACTGCGGCTATGCTGCAAGGGATTCAAGATCATGGTCAGCAAATGACAGCCTTAAGCTTCGAGTGCACAACTTACGCCCAAAAAGTTGTCTGGTTTCAGCTCCTTGCACTTGCTGCACTCGACGGCAGTTGCCTTCTTTGTTGTTGTTGTTGTTGTGTCCAGTTGAAGTGCTTCGAGCATCTGCTCAATTGGTGGTTCTTGTTCCGGATTCTTTGGCTCCGCTTTGCGTTTGTCCCGTCGCTGTCGCTTCTTTTGGGCAGCACTCAAGGCACCAGCATTGGGTTGATTCGGGGATTTGCTGGCCCATTTCACATTGAGCAGAGCATCGCATTTGGAGCTTATGCGCTTGTCACCCTTGGACAATGCCTCCTTGATGCTAACCTGTTCCAGGGACACGGCTTTGCCGCAGCACATGATGATGTTCTCGTCGGAGGGCAGAAACATGCCGCACCACATGGGGCAGTGATAGGTGATGGTCAGTGGCGGCTGCTCCGGCTCCTGGATGTTCCACAGACACACCTTGCCCTCAATGTGAAAGCTGAGCAGCAAATGCGCCTGCAAATTACTCCACTTGACCGATGCTATCGATGCCTTTGCATCGCTGGCCATCAAAGTCAACAACTTGGTCCAGCCACGTTGTTCTGGCTGCAATTCCATGATGTGCAGCTGCTTGTCATGGCCCACAAGCGCAAACTGACGGCGCTTGAGCGGATTGAAGACAATGTCCGTCACATAGCGGGACAACAGCGCCGTCTGACGCACACACGACGTGTAGGCCAACTCTTCCTGGCCAGGCTTACGCTCATACAGCTGCAGGAAGCCATCATCGGTGCCGACCAGAAGCAAATTCTCATGCAAACTCAATGAACTTGCGCGCTCCATGTGGGGAAAGTAAATTGGATCTATGGGATTATATAGAAATATATGAAAACTAATTAATGATATGATAAACATAAAGTGAAAATATTAAAATGGATTTAATACATGAATAAGAGTTGAAATAAAATATAATTAAGAGTTTAAACAGTAGATAAATAAATACATAATTTATGGTAATTATTAAACATAACTGTTTGAATTGACTTAAAAAACTAAAACGCATTAAGAACTCTAAGAAATTCAATCAATAATGTTATAAATATAAAATACAAATATTCAAATTGAAAATACATGAATATATATAATTTATAAATACTTAATAATTATTAACAAAACTGTTTGAATCGATTTAACATTTTTATACAAGAATCCAAGATCTAGAAGACCTAGAAAACTCCTTTCTGTAACCAGGGGCAACTTGTCAACGGTTGAAATAACAAAGCTCCTAATAAATACAAATACATTTTGTTTCATCTAACAATTCTTTTTTACGCCAAGAAAAAAAAACAAATTAAATTGAAGGTAGATTGATTGTTATTGTAATCATCATGTCGCATGCACATCAAAAGACTTTAGATAACCTTGGCCAACAAATCATGGCCAAGTTGAGGGAACGCGACGCTGAGGTGGATGAAAAGTTTATCAAGTTTATGGTGCATCTGTTGGTACGGGACATGCGACTGGGACTCTTAAAAGCGGATCTGGCGGATCCCAGCAAGTGTAAGGTGCATGTCTTCCTTACAAGTACTGTGGCCAGTTATTTCAATCCGAACGACACAACGATGGCCAATTTGCGCATGTCGTGGATTATGAAAAACGGACATGCCATTAAATTGTCTCATGTGCAGGAAACATACGAGCAGAAGTTCCAACAGGAACTCAAGCTGCTCATCGATGACATTTTGCGTTATCCGGAGACGTGCAGCAAGCTGCAGTTGGATCAATTGTTTGCCAAGATGCAGGTCTTCATTGTGGCCAGCTATCATCTGGGCTGTCCCAAGAATCACGTGCTGCTCAAGCTGACTGCTCAGGCGCTGCACAGCGTCATCGGACGCAGTGATCTGCAAAACTATGTGCTCAAGAAGAAGTACCATCGGCAGGAGTATCTGCAACGACTGGCGGCCACCGTCGCCGGCATTGTCATCTACAACAACGACGGACCCGACGGAGATCGCGAAAATGTGCGTTTCGGTGAGTTTGCCATCTTCACTTTGACTTAAAAAAATATATTAAATAGGTATTAAATTTTAGCTGTTATTTAAAAATCGTAGCCTAACTCTTATTTATTTGTTATCAAAATTCAACTTGAGAAAGAATATGAAATAATTTTTTAATTTCAGTTGATTTTTTAAAATTATTACTATTGTAATAAGAATTTAAAATTAAAATTAATTTGTTTTTCGTCTTTACTTGAACTTGAGAAAAATAAAATATTGAATATTGAATAATAAATAGAATATTGAATGAAATATTAATTATGAAATAATTGTTTAATTTATGATATTAAAAAATCATAATTACTTTAATAAGAATTTTTTCACATAACAAAAATAAATAAATTTTTTTTTGATTACATTTTCAGTTTAAAGAATTTTTAATTTGTATAAGCTTTTTAAAAACAACGAAATCGTTGAATTGAAATTAACATTTAAATATTACTTCATAACTTTCTTATTCAAATCAAAAATTAGGAAATATTTATGAATTTTTGATTAAAATAAATAAAGTATTTTTATTTTATTTCTTTCAAGTGATCAGCGATCTGGAGATGGCGCAAAGGAACACCTCGACTGCTTTTGACAAAGTCCTGGAGCGACTAAAGGCATTGAGTGGAAGTTGCCAGACGGCAATCGCCGAACAATTAGAGCTCGACAACGAGGCGACGATGCTCTATTATCGTGTGCCCCTCGAGCAACTGCAGCGAATCAATCAGTTTACAGTCACATTCACAATGCTGCGACGTTGCCTGACGGCGTTGAAGCAAAGCTATGAGCACACTTCGTATCTGGTGGGCGTGGAGAAGGATCGCTACGACTGTGTTGTGGCCAAGATCAACGACACTCTGGCCATGCGCACGGCCATCGACTCGGAGCTGATCTTTGTAAGTATTTCTGTTTATAATCTGGATGTGTTTGATTAATATTTAAACATGTTTGCAGCCCCACTTTGTGTACCTTTCCAAGGTGTGGAGCACTCTGAACCACTACTTCAATCACATTGTGGAGCTGAATAAGCTGCGTGAGCAGCTGGAACTGCAGGTGCCGCAAACAATGGCGCAACTGGCAGACGAGATCATTGCCGAGATTCAGGTCATGTCACAGCGTCACAAGGTGCCGCATCAACGCAGCTACGAGGAGCGTTTTTCAGCCTTGAATGAATTCCACACGGATGCGAATTTCTGCAGTCTCGCCGAGACGGATCTTAAAGAGTTTTGTGGCCTGACCTTGGCGGTGACAAACGGGCTGTTGTTGCCAGCAAAGGTGCTGCGCAATCTCTGCCATAATCTGGACATAAAATTTGGATTTCAGGATCAAACCTATGCACGCATTGGAGAACTGTGGTTTGAGCAATTTATAACCGCCTTTAGACAGGCCATATTCAACAGCGCCAATCTCTGTTTGCTGCTCAATTTGGATGAGAAGCTGATAGCCAAGGAGATGCAGTCGGCCGTGGTTGAGCCGCCCAAGAAAATGGATTTTCAAGGGCAAACCGAATTGGTAATTGCAAACGATTTATCGCCCGCCAATTGGATAAATGTGACGTGGAATGCCTGGGACTATCATCGGGAGACAATTCATCTGGCCGAGATACGCAAGTGTCAAACGCGCGATGCACAAACCAAAATCAGCTATGGCCAACGCAATGCCCAAAACCAGGCCTACAATACACGCCAACATATGTGAGAGTCGTCTCTTGGATTCTTAGACACTTGCCTTTCTTGGACTGCACGTTGTAGGCGCCCAGCAAATGATTGGCAATGAAATAAATGTATTTATCCTGCCACATCAACGAATACACTTCCTTCTTCTGCACATGGCGAAACGTGGTTCGAACTCTCATGCTCTCCACGTCCAGAATGCCCACCTGCAATGTGTATTGTAATTTTATTTTTATTTATAATTAAATAAATACAAATCTCAGTTTAAAAACACACTTACCATGCCATCGTAGCAGCCAAATGCGAGCTGCAAACAGTCCGGACTCCAGGCCAAGGTGTAGATCGCATTATTCACGTGCACTATCTCAATGGGAATGTACTGGGACGACAGCTGGGATATGTCGAGTATGGCCAAGCGTTTGTCCGTGCAGCCCAGAGCGATTCTTTGGGCGGAAAGTGAGAAGTGAGTTTAATAAAATTGGAATATTTCTACTTCTATAGGTGGATTTGTAAATAGTTTTAAAAAATGTATAGTAAATTTTAATATAATGTACGCATTTTATTAATTTAATTTATGCATTTTAATTTAATAATATTGGAATATTTCTATTCCTATAAGTGCTATTTATAAATCCTTTTGAAAAAAAGAAGTAAATTTAATATTGGGGTAAAATTTGTAAGAGAAAGTAAAAAAACCTACAAAATAAATATCGGAGTCTTCAACTTACTTGTTCATATCGTCCGGACACTCGGCAATGGCACGTATGCCAAAGGCCAAGCAACCATAAATAGCAGTCAGTTGTCCAGTTTTGGAATCAAAGGTGCCCACACGACGATTCCTCATGCACAGCCAGATTTTGTTATCAGCACTCGGTACAAATGTTGTAATCTCCTGTGGCGTGTTTTTGTAACCCAGACTCTTTTGCAGCTTATAACGACGCATCTTCGGATCAAAGTCAACGGACCAATAGACGAGCTGCTGGCGGCTCAAGCACACAACGGTGTTATCATTTAGCCAGTAAACATCCTTCGATCTGCCTGTAAGATTATGATCAGGTTTCGGTTATGATTACGGTTTTAATCCCTTACTACTCATTTCATATTTCCCAACTACCTGTTGCATTGCCTTTGCTGTAAGTCTTGCCGCAATTTGCGCCCGTGAGCGTGTTGAATATCATGATGACATCGTTATCATTCAAGGATACCAACAGAATGTCTGGCCGCGTCGTGGAGGCCGTGGTGGAGCAAATGCTCAAGGTCTCAACGCTGGCCTCCTTCTTGACGGTCAATTTATCACTTGTTTGTGGTGGCTTTGTCAGCGTCAGAGATTCGGGTGCATCGTGCACCTCGGCCTGGTGATAAATGTGATGCAGAACTTCACGTTTGGGCTTGGCAGCCTCCCCATCCACAATGACAGCGTCATCACTGGACGAACTGAACTGTATGACCTCCAGGCTGCCCTCGCTGGATGTGCTGATCCGTGTGTCGGCTTTCTGGGAGTTATTGCTGCTATCGCTGCGAGGACCACGCGTTCCCGACACCAAGCAATCTTCGAGAGTGACCTCCACCTTGGCCTCCTCCCGCTCGTGCGAATTGTGAGCGTTTAGTTCCTCCTTCATGTTTTTGCAGGCCTCCATAAAGTCCAGATTGACGTTGTCTGCGGGTTTTTCCAGGCCCACAAAATCATCGACATAGTTGGATGACTTTTTAACTGGTTGACGAGCTGGCGCACCAAATTCGCACTCCAGATGATCCGTATTGTAGATATCAAAGATGTCATCCGGCTCAGCTGCCTTGGATTTACATAATGGTGCGTTGCCTGCTTTACTCTTGGAGGAATTCCCCTTTGAAGGTTGCTCCATGAGCTCCATTTCAGTTGGTTTCTCCAGGCCCACAAAATCATCGCAAGAGTTTGACGACTGCTTGACCGATGATTGCTCCAGGGGTTGGGGCTTTGGTTCGCTGCGCCATTGATCCGTTGCATGGGGATCTTGCTGGCTACTGGGCATTTCACGCCAGGCGAGTCCACAGATGCTGCTCTGTTGACATGTAAACTTGTAAACGATGCTCATTTTACGCATATCGCAGACCATGACAAAGCCTGCAGTGGTGCCCAGGGCAAAGAGATGCTCGTTGTAAGGTGAGCAGCGCAGTACAGTCAACTGGTGATTCCTGGGGATATCGATAAATTATTTTCACTCGATATATTTGACTCAAACTTATCGGCAGTAAAATATTTTTTGATCAACAAGCATACCTGGGTGATATAAACGTGGGACGTCGACAATATGTGTTCGAGGTGACGCAGTAAATAACCAAATCACTGGCATCCATTGAGAGTACGTTACCATTGCATATGTAGCCCATGAGCACATTTATCATGGGCGCTATGCGCAAATCGCGCGCCTCGTGCTGATGCTGATGCGCCTTGTGTCCCATGATGGCTTCGCCGAGCGCACAGTCCCAAACTTGCACACTCAAGTCCTCGGCGACAATGGCAAATTGACGATTTGACGACAATCCGTTGTTGTTGTCCTGTCCCCACTGTGGACTCACATCGAGCGCACTAACCGTTATGCGCGTCGACATGGTTTTCACTTCAACAGCCGTTGCCATTTCCTTTGCATTCGCAATGTAATTGATGCATTTGAAGCCGGCATAAAGAATGCCGCCATCGGGAGTTGCTACCGAAAGCGGGGATTTGGAGCAACTCGGCGTCGGCACATTGTTGTAAATTACACTCGTATTCATAGCGTTCCAAAATTGTTAATAAAGCGCAAAAATAAAATGGAGAACTTTGCAGCGAATTTTACTTCTGCATCTGCCGTGATTTCTTCTCCTTTTCCTTTTTGTCCTTGCCATTCACTGTGAAATCAAGTATTGTTATCAGCGTGACCGAAGGCGGTCTTTTAAATGCTAGTTTATTCATGAAGCAATAACATATGTTATTGCTTCATGAGTTTATTTGCGTCCTCCTTGTTTTTGGTATTTTCGTTAAGATTTTAAGGTCAGTCCGACACGGTCACACTGTGTAAGTACTTGATTTTACAGTGAATGGCAATACGCAAAAAAAAACGCAATTTGATAGTAAATATTTATTGAAAAAGATTGTTTGAAGACTATATTTAATGAATTATGGAGGCCAAACGTGAGAGAAAGTCGTCTTTGGTATGTACACAACTGCGCTTGCATCAAAAAGAGCGCCGCTGATTGGTTGCTACACGCATTTATAATTTTCATTGTTTTTTTTTAGGCACCACTTTCGCCATGTCCATTTCCCGACATTACGGACGATGAGCTCGTTACAATTTCTGTACGGGATTTAAACCGTACACTAAAGATGCGTGGTCTCAACCGGGAGGAAATTGTGCGCATGAAGCAAAGGCGTCGCACGCTCAAGAATCGTGGCTATGCGGCCAGTTGTCGAATTAAACGCATCGAGCAAAAGGATGAATTGGAGACGAAAAAATCGTATGAATGGACTGAACTGGAACAAATGCACGAAGACAATGAACAAATACGCCTGGACGTTGGCAACTGGAAGAACAAGTACAAGGCATTGTTGCAGTTTGCCATTCAGAATGAGATTCCCATACCGAGTGAGCTGGAAGGCTGCTAAGAAGAAATACTGCTCAATTACTTCAATCACATTCCAGTTGCAGTCGCCAAAAAAAAAGAAATTAAATCAAAATCAAAACACCTGTCATCATAGTACAATAGCTGGAATTTGATTTGTAATACTTATCTAACAATAACCACTTGACTTAAATTTAATAAAACACTTTGTATACAAACAACTAAACATATATTGAAAACCGAATATTGGGGTACGCTTTTTAGAATATTATTTTTATTATTATTTTTGACTTGTTTTTAGATTGTTTTTTTTTGTCAACACTGACGTCTGGCAGCACTGATGACAGCGCTTGAATGTGAATGTCAAAAGTAGTTTGGAAACAGCTGACTGTGTGTGTGTTGCGTATGTATATATTTATGTTATGTATTCATTTGCAAAGCGTATCAAAAACTAATTGTTATTTATATATGTATGTACACAAATATATGTGACAGCCGTGCATTGTATAGAAGCTGAAGGCATCACCCGTATCCAGCCAGAACTCACAGAAGTCACAAAAGCCATGCCGTCATGGCATTTCGTCGCTTTGCTAAATCCCTGCTCTATGGATTGCCACTGGGCATAACGTTCCTCGACTGCGTCGGTTATGTGGCACGTGTGGACGGTAAGTAAGCCCAACACCATATAATGCTCAACACTTTCATTCATCACTACATTCAATTTGCAGGCACTTCCATGCAACCCGCTCTAAATCCCGTGGCCGAAGAACGAGATTATGTGTTCCTGCTGCGCTGGGGACTCCACCAGAGTGCCGTGGAGCGTGGCGATATCATCTCCTTGATCTCACCCAAGGATCCTGCGCAAAAGATCATTAAACGTGTCGTTGGCATGCAGGGCGACGTTGTCTCCACCTTGGGATATAAGCATGAAATTGTTCGTGTCCCGGATGGACATTGCTGGGTAGAGGGAGATCACACGGGTCACTCGCTAGACAGCAATACATTTGGTCCCATCGCTTTGGGTCTGATGTCCGCCCGTGCCGTTGCCATTGTCTGGCCACCGGAACGTTGGCGATTGCTGAAGAACGAGCTGCCCAGGAGACGGCGACCCATACAGGTGGCCAAGGCTAATTACTACAACTAATTACAAGGAAGGGAAATGAGGAAGACTGTGTTTCCCACATTGTACATATACATTTATGTGTGTAATCATATATATTTTATTATTAACTCCTCGTGCTGTTCACCAAGCGCATCAATCATGTTCAAAATTGTAAAGATATAAAGTAGAAACTGAGTTTTAAACATATAATATATTAAATATTTTGTTAACACTTTATCGGGGACCGTAAATCTGATTTAACAAATCAATATTAATTATCAAAATGTAAAGGGAAAGTCCCGCAATTAGTTTCTTGGTTGGCAAACAGAATCAACAAGTTAAATTATATTTTAAAAAGATCTTAATTAAATCTGCGTCTTGGCCGCATAGCCGAATTCCTGGAGCACCTGCAGCGTCTCCTTGAGAGCTACGCCTTCGCGCACAATCTCGTAGCGTCCCGGCGTGACCAGATCAATCACAGTCGAGGCCAGACGTCGCTCCTCCGTGAGTCCAATGCGTCCCGCATTGAAGACAGCGCCCAGTTGTGGCCAAAGCGACTGGAACTCGCTGACCTGGAGGCTACTGGGTGCGCTGGAACGATTGGCACTGGTCAAGGCCAGCGGCTGTTCGTGCCAAGTGGCGCAGAGATCACGGATGAACTTAAAGTCTGGGATGCGTATGCCAATTTTGCTGGTTCTGGGGTTGAGAAACCGATTGCTCAGCTGCGGCGTACGCTCAATGATGATGGTCAGTGGCCCCGGAAGTAGGCGAGTTAGCAGCTCGTCACTCAAATGGCTGGCATGACCAAAGCGACGCAGTGCAGCAATATTATTGACGCATATGGCAACCGGTTTGTGTTCATCCCGTCCCTTGATTTCGTACATGTGCTGGATGGCCTCCTCGTTGTTGGCATCACAGGCCAAGCCATAAACAGTGTCTGTGGGCAAGGCAATTACCTTGCCCAGATGCAAACATTGCTCAGCCAGCTTCAGGGCAGCCTGGGACTCTACTGGACAAATGGGAGTGGCATTCTGTTCCGGTTGCATTGTGGACTGGAGGCGTCTTAGGAGTAGTGTTTGTAGATAGCGCATTAGACTCTCTCTAATCCCGCCAGTTGTGACCACACTGATGATTGCAGCACTTGTAGAATGTGGTCATCGGTTCATCCGCTGAACGTG
The DNA here is from genome assembly GCA_963924055.1 of Drosophila limbata. Classification (NCBI taxonomy): domain Eukaryota; kingdom Metazoa; phylum Arthropoda; class Insecta; order Diptera; family Drosophilidae; genus Drosophila; species Drosophila limbata. The sequence goes on along the minus strand of OZ001355.1, from coordinate 23,632,151 downwards.
TTTGAATCTGCATGAAATACGCGCGCTTGTGTGAGCACGCCGGGCACTCGGCGTCAGTGGAGTCCACGTTCTCCCAGGCCGCAATGCCGCCCAAAACGTGATCAACTTCCTGTCCAGCAGCAGCAAAAGAAGAAGAAGACGAAACGTCAACAACTTTGGAAATTGCATCATGTTTTTTGTGAGTGTAAATTTGAACTTACCTTGAGGCGTGGATAGGTTTTTGTTGATATCTTGCGATTGATTTTGGATATATATGGGCACGTGTTGCACGTGAATCTGTGGCTTGAGGTGTCCTCTTCGATAATTAATATATTGCCGCAAGACGGACAGAAAAACAACATTGCGAAAAATGCGAGCACGTTTGTCTGCACCAGTGCTGCCAGATTAGCTTATTTCAGGCTAGATCTAGCAAATTTGAAAATGGAATAGCTTATAAAATTTGCAAATAGCTTATAGCCATAAATATAGCATATTTTAAAGTTCATAAAGCATATTCTAGCATATTCATGATGATTTTATTGATGATTTGAAATCACAAATTGATCAAATTCATCTTATTAAATGTACTCGCCTATCAAGACGCAGGGAATAATATTCCATTTGAAACCCTTGCATATTTATTTAATTTTAATAAAAACCTAGTGATTTTGTATTTTTTCTTGCATTTGGATATAGCTTGATTTCCAACATATTTTTTTATTTTTAGCTTAAAACCTGGCATCACTGGTCTGCACTTAACAGAATTGCGCTCTCATCTTAACAGTTTCGCTCCTATCGACTTGCCACCACTCTTCTGTTAACAGTCTCGAATTGACTACCGCTTCCTTGCAGAGTAATCGACTTGTCAGTTAACAGTCTTGACACTTAACAGAGTTATCGCCTTTCCACCACCATTAGCAGCGCAACGTTAACCAGCACTTAAAGCAAAAAGTACACAATTTATTTTGTTCGCATTTAATTTGTTTTATTGTAAAACTACAGCATTATGTCGGCCGATGTGCGTGATATTTTAGACATTGAGCGTGCCAATACGCCAGAAATTACCAGAGACTCGTTTCTCGCCACAAAGAAGCGCAATTTCGAGCGGTAAGCAACACCACCATACACACTCACGTACACACATACAATAACAAAGTTTTCCATTGCAGGACAAAACATGCCTCCCGGCGCCCCGAGGGAATGCATCGCGAGGTGTTCGCGCTACTTTATACGGACAAGAAGGATGCACCACCTTTGTTGCCCACGGACACGGCACTGGGCATCGGTGCGGGTTACAAACAGAACAAGGCTCGTCTGGGTATGAAAAAGGTGCGGAAATGGGAATGGGCGCCGTTTTCAAATCCTGCGCGCAACGATGCGGCCGTGTTTCATCATTGGAAGCGTGTCAGCGATGATTCAACAGACTATCCATTTGCCAAGTTCAATAAACAGCTGGAGATACCCAGCTACACAATGACAGAGTATAATGCACACCTGCGTAATAATATACAAAACTGGAGCAAGGTGCAAACAGATCACCTCTTTGATCTAGCCAGACGGTTAGTACGAGAATCTCGTTGAAAACCTGCAATTATATTAATTTCTAACTTTTATAGCTTCGATCTGCGCTTCATTGTCATGGCGGATCGTTGGAATCGTCAACAACATGGCACCAAATCCGTGGAGGAGCTCAAGGAACGTTACTATGAAGTGATTGCGCTGCTTGCCAAGGCCAAGAATCAGTCAAATGAAAAGAAAACTTTTGTCTTTGATGCCGAGCACGAGCGTCGCCGTAAGGAGCAGCTAGAGAAGCTCTTCAAGCGCACCACACAACAAGTGGAGGAGGAACAAATGCTAATCAATGAAATGAAAAAGATCGAGGCACGTAAAAAGGAGCGCGAACGCAAGACACAAGATCTACAGAAACTCATCTCCCAGGCGGATCAACAAAACGAACACGCTGCAAATACGCCGAGCACACGCAAATACGAGAAGAAACTGCACAAAAAGAAGGTGCATCATCAGCCGCGACCCTCCAAGGTGGACTCGGTGGTGAATGCCATTGAAATTGGCAGCAGCGGCATCAAGTTTGCCGATCTCCGTGGCTCGGGAGTTTCGTTGCGCTCCCAGAAGATGAAATTGCCAGCGAATATTGGACAGCGCAAGGTGAAGGCACTCGAGCAGGCCATACAGGAGTTCAAAGTTGGTAAGAAAGCAATATTTTATTATCAAATTATATTATTGATTTCTGATTTTAGGCAAAAGAATAATTAATTTGTTTTCTTTTAGATCCAGCGCCGCCACCCACGGAGGACATTTGCACATCCTTCAATGAGCTGCGTTCGGATATGGTCTTGCTCTGCGAACTCCGAACGGCGTTGTCCACGTGCATCTACGAAATGGAGAGTCTGAAGCATCAGTATGAAGCCGCCTGTCCGGGCAAGACGCTTAACATACCGCCCTCATTGGTGCCCATCAAGACCGAGACGCTGGAGAATAACGCCACTTAATGCAGCCTAATGCGAACACATGGCGTTTCCATAGAATTCATGGAGTCCAACGCAATACGCACGGCGTACTAATCATTGCACCAACAACAACAACATCAACAATAGTCGATGCGTAACCCGTTTTCTCAGTTTTCTGTTTTCCACCATCCATATTTGTAGATGTGCGCTTACTCCCAGTCTAGTTAGCTGTTAGCACGTCTCAAGAATAAACGGAATAATAATAAATAAAACAGAAAAAACAATAATACAGTCATGCTGAAAAGTATTGGGAGTTTGATAGCTTTTTTTCAGGGATCGCCAATAAAACCTGGATGAATGTGAAAATTTAAAAATTACTTTTTTTGCTGGGATATCTTGCAAACAGGATTAACTTTAAATTTTCATTGTTGAAAAAAATTAATTTTTATGGTTGAAAAAAATTTAATTTTAGTGACAACAATTAATTTTTTTTTAATAAATATCAACAACTTAATTATTGACATAAAAATTAATTTTAGTTCTTATTTTCGAATATTAAAGATAATTTTTATAATTAAGGTACAAAATAAAAGTTCACTTGACTTACCAAAAAATCAAACAATAATAATATCAACAATTATCAATTATTAAAAATTCTTTTTTTTTTCTACAAATTTTTGTCTTATTGAATCTTTAAAATTTACATGCCAATACATTTCTCCAGCACTGTATGTGAGACGCAGAAAATTGTTTTGCGGCAGAGATCATATGTGAAAATCAAACGGCCACCGGTCGACATGGCTAACGTGGCCAACAAGCAATTGGCCGCGAGTGTGAGAACTTTTTTCTAGCTGTGATTTATTTATTTTCCATTTCCAGCTCACAAACGTTTGTGCGATCTTGGCCTTAGTTTTCTGTTTGTCTGTCTTCATCTAGAATTTGGGTTACACTCCTGTGTTTCTTTCGGCCAAATATGGCTGGCATGCAATCTTTGGCAAGCTGCCTGCCAGCCAAGTTTATAGAATTGTCCGTCTGCCTTCTGCCTTCTTCTGACTGTTGACTGTTTGTTTGCTTGTTGAATCGAATGTTGACTCTGCTGCTGCCCACACAATTGCAGAGGCGGCGAACTGGCGAACTGGTCAGCGAGTTGCCTTCTTGCCTTCTTCTTCTTGTTGCCTGACTCAGAAATTCGGCCGCAGTCGGGCCGACAAGTATTTGTGAATGAAAATGTACGAATCATTCACGAGACTCGCTTGCCTGAGCGTTGGCTTAGCCAGTGCTGCCACCACTGACTTTTTTCCCGTCAAATGTGGCTTTTTATTTTTTAGTTAGCGTGAACGGAAAAAATTATTTATTTAGATTTTTAAATAAAATGTAAAATCATGTTTGAAAATAACAAATTCTATTTAGCTTTTTTTCCGCATCCAAATTTCTTTCACCATTATCGAAAGAAAAGGTTCGAGTTATGGAGATATTCGACTTATAGAGATATTTAGATTAAGTTTACCTCATTGAAATAAGTATATGTGCATGAAGTTATTCAAATAAAAATACTTTTAACAAAAAAGATTTGATGCAGATTTCTTAAAATAATCTTATCATTTATATTCCGTTTGCACAATTTACAATTTTTTTTAACCCATTAAATACATATGGAAAGTTTTGAATTTTTGTAAAAGTGTTTTTTTCTACTTTTTTCCTCGGTTTCAAACAAAAAATGTTTTGATGCAAAAAAATTTTTTAAAAATTGTTTCTCTGGTATTTTTTTTATCTTTTTTTGAAAATTGCTAAAATGTCACTTTTTGTATAAAAAGTAGGAAAAAAGGTTTAAAATAGTAATTTTTAGCAATTTTCAAATAATAAAAAATACCATAGAGAATTTTTTTAACATTTTTCTTTCAGTTACTCTTAGAATTGTTTCAAGAACTTTTTTGCATAAAAATATTTTTTTTTTTTGAGACCAAAGTTTTTGTAGAGGTTCGAGTTATGGAAGTTCAACTGTAATTAAATTGATTTTTTTTTAATATTTAGATAATTTTTAACATTATTTATTAAATCATAATTAAACCATTTCTCATTATATTAAAAAATAATCATGACAACATTCAAATATCATTTACATATTTAATAAAAATTTAAAAATAAAATAAATTGAATTCAAAGATATTTTTTCTTAAGAAATTTAGCTCTTTTTTTTTACTACCCAAAATTTGTCAGCACTGATGGTCAGACTATTGTCTGCCTGCCAAACGATTTCGGGATCGCGTTCAGTCGAGTTTTAGTCGTCGGCGCGCTCAGTTGTGTGTGTTGTGTGTTGAGCAGCCGCTTTGCTGTTTCGCTGTCTCGCTCTATCTGCATCTAACTCGCTCACACGCTCGCTCGTTTGTTGTGTTTGTGGCGGCGGCCGCTTTTGCAACAGTTGTGTCAAATGTAAACAGAAGTGCAGTCCAGTGCAAAGTTCGTTGCCTAAGTCATTCGTTTAACGATATGTAAAAAAATACATATGTGCAAAATGCCAATGTTAATTTGACAATTCGGTATTTGTATGTGTTTGCTAGTTGCTGTTAGGCCTACCTGGAAACGTCATCCCTCTGGAGAATCCTGAAACATAAATACAAAAAATAAATATACACAAAAGGCATCAGCAAGGCGACGTCGCATCCGTTTCCGGCTCTTTGTCTTCATGTCTGCTGCTGATAGGCATATTTGATTATTGTACTCAACGCTTTTCATGAATGAAATTTGTGTGTGTTTCGGTGTGTGTGTGTTATCCATGTGTCCAGCAGTGTCAACTGAGTTGTTACCTACTACAGTTTAGACCCGACCCAGTGCACCGTAAAGATCTTAATCGCATTTTAAATAAGCACTTTACGTTCTGAAGCAGAAACCGTTTTCTCAGCTCTAGCAGGTAGAAGAGACAATACACATTGGGCCAAGTTAATACGGTTTATTTGCCTCGAGTCGATCTATAAACGTCGCGCTGATAAATTTGCCACAAAAAGCGAACTTTTGTTCTGTTTAAGTTTCGCACGCTGATAAATTCAAGTTGGCCCCAAAATAAATAGACTGTCTACAAAATGTGGCCCAAACTGAGGTGAGTCTTGACTATCAATACATATACTTTTTTAACGTCATTGAGCTAATTTTATGGTCAAATACATTTGTGCTTTTTATGCGTTGCTATTTTTATTCACCATTTTTTAGACATTTTTTCTGTCACTTTTAAAATGTTGCCCATTAAATTTTAAACAATGAAACTGCTTTAATGTTATTGCTCCACCCACATGATTAAATCTCATCGCATCACATCTGATCTGAATTCGAAGTGATGCTAAACTTTTTGTTGTGTTTTTTCTTGCTTGAAAATCTTGATTATTGTAAATTGTTTTCTAATTATGCGTTTGGCCTTTAGGCCTTAGGCAACAAAGTTAAATTTGGCTTTATATATTAGTTAATTAGCGTCTTATAATTGCCGAATTAAGGAATTTTAATCTTTAAGTTTTTATTAATTTTTAAATTGTGAATACTTAACGGCAAGGCGTAAAGTGTTTTCCCAATTTATTTGTTTAGCTAGCTACAAGTTGCGGTTGAAATTTTGTTTAATAAATGTAACAAATTGCTAAACAAAATTGTTAAAAAAGGTTTACCAAATTTATACCACACTTTCATGCATTTGAAAATATTTTAAGGCAATTTTATTACGAAATGTGTTTAAATTTATATTTTTTATTTCAATACAAAAATGTTTGATTGCTAAAAAATTGTTAAGAAATGGCTAACAAATTGTTTACAAAATAAAAACTACATTTTTTTGGTTTTTTTTTTATTGTAAGAATATTTTAAGGGAATTTTGTTGCAAAATGTGCTACAATTTTTATTTTTTATTTAAATACAAAAATGTTGGGTTGTAAAAAAATTGTCAACAAATGGTTAAAAAATTGTTTGCAAAATATAAACTACATTTTGATGTATTTTTTATTGTAAGAACATTTAAAGGAAATTTGTATGCTTTTAAAAAAAAAGGTTTGAAGATTTTTATTCGTTATTATACATTTTAGTTTTGATACAAAAAACAAGGAGTTACTTTTGTAATTTTACTTTTTTCTTTCCGTTTATTTCTGTCAAACTTTTGTCGTGTTTTTCACTCAAAATTTGTAATTTTCTTCTTTCTATATTTCTGTCAAACTTTGTCATTCTAAATATTAATATTATTTTTACCTTATACATTTCTTGATTCACTTATTTATTTATTTTTTCAATTTAAATAAATGTGCGTTGCGTCATTTGTCAGACAGTCGGACAGTCGCACTTCCGTTGCGGCGGCAATTATTGCGACTCCCTGCTGTCATTTCAAATCTAAAATGCGTTAAAGTTTTTTTTTAAAATTACTTGTGTGTGTTTTTAGGAAAATGAAAACCTAAACCAAAAAACAGAGTTAAACGTAATGTGATTGTTGTTGTTGCTGCTGACAGCTTGAATGACTTTAAACACAGACATAGACACGAAGTTTGTTCAACCTACGCACCTCACACACACACACACACACACACACACGTACACACACACACACTGGCAGTTTTTCAGTTTAAGCGCAATTAGCGCTTTGTCGTCGTTTTCTTTTCTCTTTCTTTCCTTCTTTCTTTCTTTCGATTCATTTCCATTGTTGTTGTTAACCTTTCTATGTTTTCTAATTTCATAAACATAGCTCATAATTTTCACAGCATGCCCCCTCCACACACACACTTACATACATATATACCTAAGTTTTATTTTCATTTCATTTTCTACGCCTACAACGTTTCCTTTTTTGGCTAGAGCAACAACAACAAGAACGTATAGTAAAAATAAAAATGAAAAAAGCAAAAAAACACAAAATGTACATAATTAATGTTTATATAATTTTTTTTGTTACTGCTTTACATGTGCTCATTAGCCGCTTGGCTTGCTGTTCTTTTGTCGCAGCAGCAGCAAGTTCGTTGCCTAAGTCTTTTGTGTGTGCAGCAGCAAGTTTGTTGCCCAAGTCTTTTGTTTCGCGCCCAGCTCTGTGGGCGTCATTTATAAGCCATCATTTGCTGGCAGCAGTCTCTAAAATACTTATATAAAGAAAGAAAAGTCATCGCAACTGAAATACAACTGTGCTACTTACTTGCCACTGCCGCAGCCACAGCTACTTGCCATTTATTGTTGCCATTGTTGTTGTTGTTGTTGTTGTTGTTGTTGCTCGTTGTTGCTCCATAACAACTTGCCAAATTTGGCAATGAGAGCGCAGCCCACTTGCGTGCGTTTTTATTAAAGCGGGCCACACATAACGGTAAGCAGGCATATCGATAAACATGTCGATAGCAATTATATCGATAACAATGATTTTTCGATTTTAAATTGGAAGTCTCTTAATTTATATGCATTAAATTAGAAAAAAAATTCATGTGTAAATATATCGATAGCAATGTCGATAACGATAATGTCAGAAAGCTTAATTTGAAGTCTCTTAATTAATTTTGCACTTTTAAATGCTTTAAAGTAGCCTAATTTATTTGTGTTAAAATATCGATAGCCATATCGATATCGATAAATGTTAGTTAACTCGTCTGTGAGTCTCTGAAGTCATTTGCACTTTCGACTGCATTAAATCAGCATAATTAATTTATGTGTCCATATATCGATAACCCTGTCGATAACGATAACTGTCAGTTAACTCAATATGAAGTCTCTGAAATTATTTGCACTTTCGACTTAGCAAATTAGCATGATTAATTTATGTGTCCATATATCGATAGACCTGTCGATAACGATAACTGTCAGTTAACTCAATATGAAGTCTCTGAAATCATTTGCACTTTCCAATGCATTGAATTAGCATAATATATTTACGTGCCCATATATCGATAACCCTGTCGATAACGATAACTGTCAGGTAACTCTATTTGAAGCCTGTGTGCTGTGATCTGCACTTTGTCTGCATTGAATTAGCGTAAATTATTTATGCGACAGTTGGCGGTGCGCAGTGGGCGTAGGAGGCGTGGCATTTGCTTTGGCTAATGAACAGAGCACATTTCTCGCAGTGCAGATAGATAGAAATAAAGCTAGAGACCCATTCACTTAGCATACTCCTCCGCAGCATCCAATACTCGCAACAACAACAACAACAACAACAATGCGAGCAACAGCAACAATTTCTTGAGATACAAGTTAAGCGGCTGCTGGCATTTTGTGTGTGGGTTTTTCGGTGCTTTTTTCATAGACTTCGAATGTTAAAAAAAAAACGACTCAATGTACGCGCTACGTGTGGGCTTCAATTCAGTTGTGTGTGTGTGTTTATTTATTTATTTATTTTTTTTGTAGTCCAACATGCTTGTCTTTGTAACTTTAATTTTTCTTTGGTTCATTTGGAATCTACTTCCGCAGCTAAACGCCACATGCCACGCCCACATAAACAGCTCATTGATAACAAAAATGCATTCGAATTGCATATTTTACATATTATTTATTTAATGAAATTTAAGACATGAGCTTTTTTCTTTCGCCTTTATTTGTTTTTCGTGCGCTTTAAATTTCATTTATTTTTTAGAGTCAAAATGAGAAAATTAAAGATTTTTTTATGAACTCGACGAGCACACTTCGAGTGTTTCAAGTGTGTGTGTTGAGTGTGTGTTGACTTTCGAAATGTCGCAATTAACAGGCGATTTAGCATTATGCACGTGCGTTGGCGGCATCATCGTCGTTGTTGTTGTTGTTGTTGTCGTTGTTGTTGTTGCTGTTGTTGTTTTCGTCGTATGCCATTGGCGTGGGCTGTGAACTTGGGTTGGTTTTCAGTCGCACTGTCATTTCGTAGGGCATGTTGAGTTAATCAAGCTGTTTGACAGTCAAACATCGTGATAATTTGCATGATATCTTCTGCTTAGTAATAGTTTATTTTTATTAAAATAAATTTAAAAAAACCTATTTAATTTTTAATATTGAAGTACAGAAATGTGTACAAATTGTGAAAACACATATTATTTTTTTTTAAGTTTTTAATTAAAAAATTAAATAAACAAAAAAATTTAAATAAAAAAATGTGTAAATATTTAAATAAGAAAAGAATTAATTAATAATTAAATAAAAAATCAAAAAACATTTAAATAAAAAATATATAATTAAAGAAATAAGTAAATCAATAAATAAAAAAAATGAATTAAAAAATGAATGAATAAATAAATAATAAAAATAAATAAATGAACCAATAATTAAATTACAAAATACATAAATTAAGCCAAAAATGCTCTCTATTTAAAAAGCTGATGGAGCATAAACACTTGCAAATTTCAGGCGATTTCACTCACAATAAGATTTGCATATTATATAGCTTGAAATTGGGTTAAATTTCTAATGTGTAAGCTATTAAACTTTAACAATGCTTCTAAATAATATACAATTTCCTTTAAGTTTAAATATGAAAAAATTTCAACAATTTTTTTATTTTACAATTTGTCTGAACTGATCAAAATTTCAATTTATATGCCACTGTGCACACTGTAACTACATCTCCAACTGCGTCTGCATCTGTTTCCATATTTGTCGCTTTATTAATTTCTAGTTTAAAATTACGGGCAATATTGTCAAGCGGCTGCAAATTAGTTAAAAAACTTGTTTATATTTTTATTTGTATTCAACTGTGTTAAAAAATAAACTAAGCAATAACAACAACAAAAGCAGCTACAAAAATTGGTAAACATTATTTTGAGAGTGGGCCGAGAAACGGAAATGTGTGGGAGTCGTCGTCTTTGAGATGTTGTCTCTCAGTTTCTCAGTTTCTCTGCCTTTTCAAGTTGTTGGTTGTTAGGCAAATTACTTTTTAATTGAACAGATACATACATATAAATAAATGTACAAACATATATTCGTAAGTAGGCGGCAATAAAAATAAGAAAATCAAAAGCACTTTAACAATTAAAAATGCCCAATAAGTGACAGCAATTTGAGCCAAGAATCAACTCGAGTCAACTCAATAAATTGAGTCAATAATGTAGCTATAAAACATGAATTATGTATCCGAAATATAAACAAAATAAGTACAAAAGAAATGCGATAAATACGGGCAGCAAGTTGGCTAATCCCGAAAGGTAAACAAACCATTTTTGGTATGACTTTAAGCCGGGATTTGTCTGCAGCACGTTGTCCCAAAAATCATTCATTTTATGGTCACTGGAACCTGCTACAACAACAACAGCAAGTGGCAAACAAAAGGCAGCTTAGTTCTTGAAAGAACTTAGCCTCGAACTCGTTTGAGTTTTTTTTTCTTTTTTTTTGGAAGCAGGCAAAAACCGAATTTCATTTAAATTAAATTGGTTTATTCTTTATTTTTTCATCTTGTTCCTTTTTGGTTGCTTACGCTGATCAGGCTGCATTTTTTTCATTTTTTTTTGTTTTGGTTAAATGCATTTTATTTTGTGTTCTACATTTGCATATGAATGTTGCCTTGTTTTGTTGCCTGCGGCATTTAAAAGTAATTTGGCATCAAATTTATGAAGCTGCCACGGATGCTTATTTAAGCCTTATGCTGCCTTCTGGCCAACTAACATAACTAATTAAAAGGAACATTGTGAACTTCTTGGCCAAGCTGCCCACAAACTGAGACAAGGGTTTGTTGCCTAAGTCTTTCGTTTTGCTGTCACTTAATAGGCTTAAAGTTTGACACATTTGCGTGACGTTATTGTTGTTTTGACACTGGCTGAGCTCATTGCCAAAATAGTAGAAATTGATTTATTTTGATACTCATTTTGTTCACCTAGAGAAAAATGTCATTAAAATTATTAGCGCAGTTTTTTCAAATCTCCATATAAAAGAGGACATTTTATTAAATAAAATTAATTTTTATAAGTCTACTGTATTTATATAAATTTAAACTTCCTTTTTACTTATAAGAAAATTTTAATATCGTAATAGGTAAAACCAAATTTATAAATATTTTAAATTAAAAATTACAAACTTCATAAAACTTAAACCAAAGTCTTAAAATCTTATGCAATTTAAATAAGTATCATATTTATTTTATTTTAACCCATTAAATTAAATTAATTTGTTAAAGATTATTGTATTTTTATAATTTCAAACATGAAAATTTTATAGTAATTATAAATTCCCTATTTAGTTTAACGTTAAATCATATTCATTTTAAAAATTTCTTAAAAGTAATTAAATTTTTTCAAATTTAAATATGTTTTGCATATTTAAACAATTTTCTGTGGCTGTAAAACTAAAAGAAAAATTCATAGTAAATTTAAAGTGAAAAACATTTTCAATTAAAACTTTCAAATTATTAATTACTCAAATTATAAAATAAGAAATATTTATTTATTTCTTTTGTAAATAAATTTGAATCAATTTAAATATATTTTGTATGTGTATTTAAATCATTTGCTCTGCTCAGTTTGTAATTCAATCGCATTTCAATTTGATCCCCGAGAAATGTGTGTGTTTGTTTTGCTTTATCGCAAGGACAACATCCGCTTCCGTCTTAATCGCACAATACAAAGGAAGGTCTCCATCCTTACTCAGTACAATCAAATCCCTTTTCTGCCGATTCCCGCCTCTCTTTCGTGCCCCTGTTGCATTCCTCTTGTCAAGTTCACAAAGCAACTGCAGCTGCTGCCTCGTTGTCTTTTGTTTGTTGCACGTTGTTGTTTTGTTGTTGTGGTTGCCACAAGCAGCAGCTACTTAAACACACACTAACCACATGTGTCTTTCTCTCTGCTTCTTCTTCTCCTCCGCCATCTCTATTTGTATTGCGTGACATTTTGACCTTTGCCTGGCTTCAGACTTTGCTGCAACTTTTACTATTTTCACGCGCTTCGCATAAATTTCATTTGCCACACTTGCTGAGATAATAATAGAGAAACACATACATACATACATATGTGCACTGGCAACTCATGCAGTACACAAGTGCTGACAGCAGCGTTCACACAAATAGAGAAACAAATTGATTTAATGAATTAATTATTAAATTCAATCAAATTTGAATGCGGAATGAATTTAGAGACCAACTGATAATTAAAATAACATTCCGCTTGTAAATCGCTTCAGTTTTGACAAAGTTTTGTAAGTTTGAAGTTTTTCAAACCTTTTTCCTACCTTTCATTTCATTTTGTCATGGTTTTTTAAAAAATTTAAACGCTTCAGAATTATGTTTTAAGTAAGTTTTTCTTTTTATGATGTGATTTATATTGAAAATCAAATTAAAAATAATATATAAAAAAAGCAATTGTAATAATATAAATTATAATACAAGTAACACAATAGATCATTAAAATAATTAAAACTGTAAGCAAAAATTATATATGTTATTTTATTAAAATTTTGCTTAGTTTATTCATTTTGAATTGTTTAAACTGATTCATAATTGAAATCGATGTTTAGTGACAAGTGCCTTAAATAATTACAACTTTGCTTTCATCACATTAAATTTTCAAAAGAACAAACTACAAAGTTTGGTGTTTCTATTTATATGCGCATCGGTGTAACAACAGCTTCATTTCGTTGCGCTTTCGAGCGTATTTCGTTGGCCAATTTCGGCACACGGTTTCGGCGTTTGGTCAAGCGATAACAATGCAACAACAGCAGCAACAACAACAGCAACAACAGCAGCAACAACAACAACAACAGCAGCAACAGGTTGATATTGAATTTTGCAGCAAAGCCAAAAATGGCCCACAACAACAAGCACTGCAATGTCTAATTTAGCCTTTGGCCTTTCGATTTGCGGCAACATGTTGCTGTCATTATTAGCAACATGTTGCCTAATTCCCTGCTGCAACTTTTTTACTTGCATTTTAATTTGTACTCTTTTTTCCTTTGATTTACGAGTAGCAAATTGTGTTTAGCTAATGTGCCATGTGGGCTGAGGTACAAAAAAGAAACACAGGTTCAGTTTTTAGTGGCAACAGCAGCTGCAAGTGACAGTCACTGACTTTTAATAGGCACTGTGTGGCAATCAAATGACATTTTCAGCTCGAAACAAAATTCAAGAAAATTATAAAAATATTTGTACTTGATACACAAAAAAAATTTTAAATAATTATAGAAATATTTAAACTTATTATAATTGTTATTTTTAAGCGTCCAGAGCATTCAGAATTCGTTGCATTTACAATTATTTTGTCTTACATATTTGCAGCCAAAAAAGGCGAAATAACAAAAAAACGCGTTTTTAATTGTTCGGTGGCTTATCGCATGTTTTTGACCATTTTTGGGTGCGCAAAATTGTTGAAAAAAATATACAAACAAAAAAACGAAATAAATAAATAATAAATGTATGAAGACAAATCTTTTTTTTATTTTAATGTTTTTTAAATATTTTGGAGCTCAAGTTATCTTGAGATTATAGCTGAGTTTTACAGGTTACAGGTTATAAATATAAATCGGATATTGAATACAAAATATCGTAAAAATATACAAACAAAAGAACGAAATAAATAAATAATAAATCCATAAAGACAAATAATTTTTTTTTAAATTACTTAAAATATTTTAAAGAATTTTGGAACTCAAGATGTGATTTTTAATTATTTGCTGGTAATAATTAATAGTAATAGCACTAGAATATAAGTATTTTTAAAGTTATCTTGGGGTCATAGCTGAGTTTTTCTGATTGCAGGTTATAAATATAAATCGAATTTTGAATACAAAACATCTTAAAATATTTTAAAATTCAAGCTATTATTTCTCACCTTATACACTAGCAACATGAGCTTAAAAAAGATTTGATAATATTTTCAGCTGTCTTTCTTCTTACTCCTTTTAATGCCTTGAGTTGGCCAATAACTTGGCCAATTCAGTCAGCTGGAGACGTTGCCCGAGACAGCAGCGATTATCGCCTCTGTGTTTGGCCATTGACAGCCTGTTGCGCAGTGGGCGACATTCGACATGGAACGCCGCATGTGGCCAACGCCTTTGTTGGCCGCAGCGCTGGCATTGCCAACAGGTCAATACAGCTAGTTGTATTCAGGCAAAGATGAACTCATAAATGTAGCAAATTGTAAAACAGTTTTGCTAATGATAGACAGCTAAATTTTTGCAGAGAAAAGGGCAGAGAGGGAGATAGGGATAAAGAGAGAGAAAGAGAGACCGTCAGTTGCACGTTGTGTGTGGTGCTAAGCACAAGAAAAAAGTAAAATACAAAAAAAAAAAACACCCAGCTGGCATTCAACGTTTCAACATCATTATCATACGTATCTGTATCTGTATTTGTATCTGTATCTTTGCCAGCATCATCAGCAGCACATCAAGAGCATGTCTGCAACCAAGCAACAACAACAACGCTGCAATGCCGTTAACAACAACAGCAACAACAACAACACATTTTGACTCATTTCGCTCTGCACATACAAAAAATAAACTTAAGGAAAAAAGGTTTATTTCCGTTGACGTGCCTTAATTTCAGCCAGTTGTGGATTCAGTTTTGGATAGCGTTGATTTGGCTCTGTGGATGGTGGATGTTGGATGGGTTTTTATTTTTCTCTACGTCGCGACGCGGCGTTAAAAGCGGCGCTTTAACTGCGCCCACATAAAGAGCTGTGTATACTCTACTCTAAATAGGGCTGACTTGACTTTAACACACAGACTGTGCAGGAAATAAATAACTTAAATTTAATTAAATAAAAATAAAATGCTAATGGGCATTTAAATACCCAAGAAAGTGTTGACACTTATAAATTCTAGCACGGGGCATGTGAGAGATATCGAGGCTAAATTTATTTCATAGTAAAGGGAAATAACAAAACTATCAGAATAAAAATCTAACAGTTTTGTTATCCTTTGTATACCTGTAGTTTTTTACAGGCGAATATCTAGGTTTTTTTCTCCATAGAAAATGTGGACTTAAAAAGCTGAAAAATGTTTTGAAATGGAAAATATAAAATTTGAAAATACAATTTATTTTTTGCTTCTATCAACTTCTTTGGTCTTCCAGGCACACAATTCAAAATTTCGTCAAAGTCGTACCAGCTTATCTATGGT
Source organism: Drosophila limbata (assembly GCA_963924055.1). Classification (NCBI taxonomy): domain Eukaryota; kingdom Metazoa; phylum Arthropoda; class Insecta; order Diptera; family Drosophilidae; genus Drosophila; species Drosophila limbata. The sequence goes on along the minus strand of OZ001355.1, from coordinate 23,616,708 downwards.
CAGCATTTAATGGGTTAAATAGTAAAGAATACACAAAATTTCATATTTTCTTTTTGAAAATAATTCTTAAATTTATTTATTTTATTTTGTATTTTTACAATTGCTGGAACAAATCATTTTTTAGTTTCATAATTTTTACTTAAGACCTATTTAGCAATGTTTCAAAATTTAACAAAAAAATAGGAATCTATATTCAAGCGCAGATTTTCATCATATTATTAATAATTTGTATCAAAATGTCAAAATGACTCGCGTTTCTATTATTTTTGCCATCACTGTAGGACAATTTTGATTAGAAAAATAAGTAATTTTTTAAATAAAGTGAGTTAGAGTATTTACAGTTCGACTTGATGTATAATTTGATGACTGTGCAGTGTGTGGGTGACGCCTTCAGCTGCGACAGAGGTCCGAGGAATGTTAATGCTTAAAACTAGCGTCGTCTCACTTGAAGTTGGTTGGCGGTTGGATTAGCGAACGACTGCTAAAAACGGCTAAGAACTGAGCTGGCCAACTTGCCAGCTAAAGTTAACAAGTTGCCATTTAGAACAGCTTTTCATTCATTGTAGCAAAACAATTCCTTTAATTTTTTAACAAGTTTTCAACAGTTAAATACATACATAGACAAGCAAACTTAACTTCACCCTGTGAAATTATGTTGCTTGGAAATAGGAATCAGAAAACCAAAATTAATATTGCAAAGACAAACATTAGGAACTTTTTTTTATCATGTGATTTTTATTTAATTTTTTAAATATTTTGAATGTGTTTCAGAAAGACTCTGAATTTCTAAATTTTGTATTTCAAATGTTTTTCTTAGATAAATTTCTTTATTTATGCTTAACTTTTCTTCCAGCTATTTAAAAAAAATATATTTTCTTTCTTTATTTTTAACATTCATTTAAAAATATTTGGAATTCGTATGAGTTTACTATAGAAACTTGTTGAGTCATCAAACAGGATCCGCATAAATTTGAATTTAAATAATAATTTTTGTGTTGTTCCGTTGTAGTTGATGTTGTTGTTGTGTGTTGTTGTTGTCAATGCATTTTATGCATAATTAGCTGGGCAGAGACAGTGACCAAAAACAGCGACGCGACGCGACGGCAGCAGCAGCGGAAATTAAACGCACTGAAACGTTTCGAATATTACGAGCATTTGCCGCGTTGTTGTTGTCGTTGTTGTTGTGGCCAGTTTAGCGTGACAACTAAAGATGCAGAAGAAGCGGCAGTTGGACAGGGATAGACATAGAGCGAGAGGATGTTGTTGTTGTTGTTGTTGTTGGTGCTGCCTTTTGACCAAAATGGGGAATGTACGCAGCAACACTTGTTGCTGTTGCTGTTGCCGCTGTTGGCCAGTGATTTATTTTGACCACGTACATATGCAAAACGCATTCTAATGGAACAACAGCAACAACAAATCAGAAAACTACAATCAAGGTGCTCGACTTTTAGATGCCAAGTAGCCGTACATTTTCAGTAGTTCGACTCAAGCACCAAAAATGAAAAATATAAATTAAATAAAACATAATATTCATTATTATTATTAAAAAATAATAATGCAATATAAATAAAAAATAGTATTATAGTAGTCAACTATAATAAAATAGAAAGGTTACCAAAAAAAAAACACATCTACATAAATAAAAGGTATTATTAAAAATATTACATTTTAAAATGTTGAATTTGGTGATTTTAAAATTTTTGCAATTTCCATAAATTAACATAAATAAAATAAAAATTAAAGAAAAAATAATATTTGTAAAAAGAAAATAATATTATAGTTAAATTATTATAAAATTAATATAAATAAAAAAATACAAAAATAAAAAAAAAGATTAAAATTTTGTGTTTTTAAAATTGTTGCAACTGCAAAAAATTAAAAACTTGGTTTAAAACAATAAATCATTATAAAAAATTATTAAAATAAATATTAAATCAAATGATTAAATTATAATTTAATTCAATTTTTTTAAAAATAATGCCATTTAAAAATGTATTTGTGTGTGTTTTTCTTTAAATATTTTTAAACACAAAATAATAAAAAAAAACTATGGGTTTAATGTCACAAATTTATCAGCCTGTCTGCTGTTTAAGTACTGGGCTAACAGGCACTGTCTATGTTTGGCCACTGCGCATTGTAATTTGTAGTTACGCTCTGATTTTTGAGTTTCATTTGTAGCTTCACCTGTTACTCACTTGTAGTTATTGTTGTTGCTGTTGTTGTTGCTGTTGTTGTTGTTGCTGTTGCACGCTTAACTGCGGCAGTAGAACGTGGAGATTAGTTCATTGTTTCGCTTTTTATTGTGTGCTGTGTGGCAGCTAAAAAGCGGAAATGCCGCTTTTGTTGCAACGGAAATGCAAATGATATTGTAGACATTACCAGGAATTGCATTACCAAAACAACAACAACAACAGCAACTGAAGTGGCTATCAATTACAAAAGTGAAGGCACAATCTTCTCAACTAAAGTAGTTCATAGAACCCGGCCCAGAACACACTCCTGATGTCAACTGAAACTGTTGATGTATTTTTTTACTTTTTACCTACAGCAAACTGCATTTCATTAGACACAAAACCGTAGGTTGCCCTACGCCCTTGCAACCAGCTGACAACAACAACAACAACAACAACATCGTGAATTCACAGCATGAGGCGTCTAGAAATGTCGCCAGAGTTGCGTCTCTGATTTGATTGCCGAGGCGTTTTCAACTACAGTGCTTAAAAAAAAATAAAAAAAATCACGCCCACTAACTGAAGTTTGTGCTTAAGACTACAAACAAGGTGTGGGCGTGGTGCCAGACTAACTGCACGTACTGTAATTCATATCAAATATATATACAGATAAAATCAGCTGGAAATTTGAGCGAATTTTCGAGGGCGTTTTCTTTTTAAACTATCTAATAACATCTTTAGAAAGTCATGAATATTTAGTGTCTGAAATTATACAAATATAAAATGTGAACTTAACAACTATTTAAGCCACTATTATTATTTTAAATGTGATTATAACTGTGCAACAACTGCAAATTTATTAGTTGTTAATTAGCTTTAGTTTTTTTCTAAACATAGTTTTATTACTGCAATGATAATTCTAATGAAATAGCTAATGTAACTAAAATGTATAAAAAAACTTTCATAAATAAAAGCTAATTATTATTGCACAAAAATATACTTTTTAAATTTACTTCCTGTAAGCCAAAAGCTTAGCTAATGATGTTTCAATGAACATCCCAATAAAATACGCAAGAATATATCTTAAACCTGAATTTTGTATATAAAATATATTAATCAATATTAATATCAAATGAATTATAAATTTTTAAAGAACTTTCTAAAACACATTTTTTATTTAATGATAATAATAATGAAATACCTAAGAGTAAATTCTTCTCCTAAAAAAAATCTCTTATAGCCATCCCCTCAAATTAGTTTAAAATAAAATATTGTCTTCACATCATAATATGAATTTTATTCATTGTCTTTCACTAAATTTAAGTAATTTTGCGCCAATGTAAATTCTAATGAAATCCCTAATAGGAATTCGGACTTCGAAAGGGCGATAGCTGACTCAATTTGCAGGTGACATCCAAATTGGGCAGATTCTGAGTATTGCGACAGTATCGACTCCAGCCCTTCCAATATTTGAAGCCTTCGCGCTGCTGAATTGTCTTGGCACAGGCAATATCATCGGAAATATCATCATTAGATAGATCTAAAATAAAGCAATTTATATATACTTATAAATAATTAAATGAAACGAGTTCTTGAACCAACCTTCACACTTCATATTGCACTGTCCTCCCTTGCGTCCCTCTGTACAGTAGTCCTTGCTGTTGATTTGAAACAATCCATAGTTTTTGCTATTGTTATCATTTCGCGTCACCTTATTTGTATCCAAGTTGCTCTCATGCTCCACCAAACAGATCCCTAAAAATATAGTTTAAAACGTATTTAAATAAAATTACGTAATTAAATATATTGTAGCTATGACGACTTACAGTTGGACATTAGTGTCTTCTGGAATCTGTAGTTCTCCACCATCACTCGAGTCAGCTCGCAGCGCATATATTTCTTGGCCTCTACCTGAACTCCACATAGCATTAGGCACAACAGTCCCAGCAAAACCAACAGTCGCATTTTCAATACACTCGACATATCTGACAGGAGCTGGAAATAAAAATTAAATTTATTAAGTGGTAGCTAATTTTTGTTGATAATAAAAGTCGAGCTACAAATAAATTATTTTATTAAAAATTATTAAACTTACTCAAATATAATATAAGATATACTCGAAATTTCTGACACAAACTGGGAAAAACATAACAATCAACACATAGCAGATACATTTCTTTGGTAATAAAAGTCAAAGTTAGAATTTTTATTAAAAATTTAAAATAAGAAATTAATTCCTTTCCAGAATATCTCATCCAAAAATCAATTATAATATCTGAGATCTTCCCATTAATCTACATTATTTTTCTTCGCAATCTCTCCTTAAATCTATTCCTATCTAAGGACAATAGTCAAAAATAACTAATGACTATTAAAAACACGCACAATGCCGGATAACACTATACAGTATGCAAATACTTAGTATAGAGTGTTGCATATATTTAGAATAACATTTTAAATTCATTAGTACTAGGAATGGGCGTTCCATAGACCTAATTAACTATGGGCATTTATTGTGGCTAAACACGAATAGTCAATGAGTTCAAATGTTTTGGTTGTGTGTCCAGATATACCCTATAAAAAATGTATTCGCCTAACTTTTGCCTTCTTGTAAACAACTGTGATATCTTATCTTTGAGGATTTTTAATTAACTTAGTAATTTTGCAAACACGTCATAAACATAGAGAGTCAGATCTCAGCTTGTGAAGCTATAATTGAAAGGTACTAGAGATCTTGGCCCCCTGCTCGTTTCGCTCGCCAACACTCCGCTTTTTATAAGGTACATAAATCAGTAAAATTTATATATTTATTATTTATTTGTATTATTATTCGAATTATATAAATCTTTTACTCCTTTTGCTTAAAAAATATTTTAAATGGAGAACTGTCTGATATCCAGACTTGCAATATTGATTTATGCTGAGTAGTTAATTAGCATACTGCATATTATTGTTAACAACAAATGTAATAATAATTTATGCTGTTATTCTCACAGCAAGTTCGCTTAATGCCGCTCACTTATGCAAACAAAGTTAAACAAATAAAAGAAAAAACATCTGTTGTCAAAACTTATTGCCTATAAGAAGCAGTGAAGAAGAAAGAGAAAGACAAACTTTGTTGTTGGTATCTCAAAAATATTTCTCGACACTTTTGCTATCTGTCAAATGCCAAATTGTTAGAACAAAGTGTGTAAAGATAAAGCTCAAAAAAAAAGCACGCAAAGAATTCCATTTAATTAATGTTAAATTGCAGAAAAAACAAAAAAACCGTAACGAAAATGTTAAATGGGTTTTTAAATATAATATGCAAAGCATAATAATTTATTTGTTACTTTTTTTGGAAATATTATTTCCCAATAAATTGATTATGCAGCAAACGTAGGCAAAATGTTTTTTTTTTTGGGCAACTTTTTCAATTAGGTTTTAAAACTTTTGACTTAATTACAAAATAATTACAATGTTTACCTTTTGTTAATTAACTCGGCAGAGTGAAGCACACGAAGCAGCAGCAGCAACAACAATAATAATAAAATAATAATAACTAGTTTATACACGTTTACTGAGCGAGTACAAAAATGTATCTGTCTTTGTAACCGTGTCGTGCTTTGTATCTGTATCTTCTTTTGTATTCGAGTTGGCGAGATACACAATATTTCAATGTGAGCTGGCGCTTCACATGTGCGACGCTCTGGGCCAGAGCTGGGCAACTAAATAAAAAATATAATACATTAAAATGTTTAAGTATTCTTACGTTGCTTACGCTGTCCAAAAACAAATAAAGCTCGAGAGAGAGAGAGAGAAAAACAGAGAGAGGAAGAGAACTTGTGCTCAGTTTGTGCTGCGTTTTATATTGTTTATATATGTTAATTACTTTGTTGTTGCCAAAGCTGATTAAATGATAAGCCAGACATGCTCATCTCTTATCAGCTCGAATTCCTGGAACCAGACTTAATCTTAAATAAATACAAAATGCGCCCTAAGTTTATATGTGTATATTATTGAGTAGAAATGCAATGAAACCAATGAGTCGAGTCTTAAGCCTAGCAACTAAAATATTGTACATATGTTTGATTTTGGTTTAGATTTTTGTTTGGGTTTTCCCCTTTCTTTGACGCCTTTGTGGCTTTAACAACGCGAAACATCTGGCAACGTGCGTCCACGACATTTGCTCATCCAGCCGGGCCAGGCCTGAAATCCATGGCGGTTGAAGATCTGCATTGCGCAGCGCGAGTCGTCCGAGATTTCATCGTTGAGGAACTCTGGAAAAGTATTAAGAATAAAAAATAAATATTTATTTTATATCTTAATAAGTATGTTAATGGATTAAAATCGCATTTTTTAATGCAAATCTTTTAGTTTTGCATCATAAATCTGAATTTAATGCAACTCAACTCAGTTTAAAATTATTTAAAATAAATAAAAAACCCAAAATTAGTCTAAACTATAAAATTAGTTTATGTGAATTATAAATAAATAATAAAATATAAATTCAGTTTATTTCAATATTTGTCTAAAATATAAAATAAATTTCCTGAGCCTAGATGACTTATTTATCGTATTATTATAATTCAAATAATTTAAAAGTCACTTATGTGTATTTTAATAATTAAAATTATAAAAGAAATTCTAAAAATAAATTAATATTTCAAAAAAATGCTATTTACTTTTATTATCAGACTTTTTATCTTAAAAATGCGTCAAGAATAAAATATTTTCAAAATAGTAATTTCGATTGTAAGCACACTTATTTTCTCTAAAGGTTGTTGAATTAAAAGTAAAATATTCTTGATTTTAGAAAACTGTCTTATTTTTATCAGTGTACTTTTGCTTACCTTCGCATTTGATGTTGCAAATGCCACCGCGACGTCCCTTGCGACACCAGTTTTTACTGTTTATCTGTTGATTGGTTCTGGTTGGAATAAATCAATGGCACTACAAACATCGATGGCTAAACATCGATGCACATACCTGGAATAAACCGTAGCTAACACTCTGATTTGGCAGCTGCATGGACTTTGATGTGCTCCTGCCGCTCTCCGATTCCACCAGACAAACCCCTGAGGAAAATATTGAGAAATTATAAGCAATAATAATTGTAAAAGCAAAAATAAATAAAAAAGACATTTAAGACAAAAAGACATTCTAAAAAAACCCCTTTACAAGGAAAAAATCTAGTGACGAAAACATTGACTGCTCCGAAATTTCTAATATACATTTATGTGACGAACGATATTAAACTTTATTTATTAAATATTCTTAAAAAAAAATTTGGTATTTGGCACTGCACAAAAAACAAATTAACATTAGGTAAGAAGAATTGGGACCTATTTGAGCAGTTAGACGATTGCCAAACTTATTTTTAAGAATAATTGATGATTAAAATTTCTTATCGCTCGTTACAAAATTTGATAAATTTTGGGATATGGAAATTATAAACAAAAATAATTTAAATAACTCAAAATAAATAAAAAAAAATTTTAAGACAAAAACATTGTCTGTCCCAAAATTTCTAATATCCATTTATGTGACGAACGATATTAATCTTTATTTATTAATTATTCTTTAAAAAAAATTTGGCATTTGGCACTGCAAAAAATACAAATTAACATTAGGTAAGAAGAATCGGGACCTTTTTGAGCAGTGTGACGATTGCCAAACTTTTTTTTAAGAATAATTGATGATCTAAATTTCATATCGTTCGTCACAAAATTGGATGTCAGTAATTTATGGGTATGTAAATGTTTTCACAAGATTAGTTTTGATCAAGAAATGTGTTTGCTATCTTTTTATAACACAAAATATATTAAGCTACTTACAATTGGATAAATAGCTGCGCGGGAAGTCGTGACGCAACAGCTCCTTGGCCAGCTGGCAGCGTGTGAGGAGCTTTGACTGCGTCTCCGATGGCGACAGCGACAGCAGCAGGACGAGGATCAGGACAATGGCGCTGAACTTGCAGTAATGCGGCAGAGCCATTTGTTGAACGGATTAAGGACTACTTGGACTTGGACTTGGACTTGAACTTTGTGATCTCTCTGACTGCCTGGACCACTTTAATCCTAAAGCGCTTCCCCAGCAACTGGCCAACTACAACTAAACACGCGTAGCTTCACAAATCTGGGTTTTTAAAGCCTCGCACGCAATTCTTCTTCATCGCATAGACAAAACGACAAAGCGACAAAAGTGACGAGCTCGTTATGTCGCAGACAAATTGACACACATTGCAACAACAAATGGAGCAACTACAACAGCAACAACACTAAATTTCAATTAGCATGCAACAACAATAAGAAGGCGTTTGTCACATGAACAACGTTGTTTACGGTCTCGTTCTCGTTCTCGCTTTTGGGTTCATCGGTTTCGCTTTCGCTTTCAGTTTGCCCTATGAAACGCGTGAAAATTAGAAAATTGGAAAATGTGTGACAAGGAAATCGATGTCAGCAACTGAGAAGCTAGACTATACGCCTGAATCTCGCTAAAAATACAAAAGTATCTCAGAGATACTTTGTTAAAATATTGTGTAATAAATAAGAAATTGGGAAAACTAACCATAGAACTATCAATTTTAAGCTGAAAATAAAAGCAGAAGTATCTCACAGTTAAAAAAGTATCTTAAAAATAGGAAAATATCTTACAGATACTTTTTCTAATATGTGTAAGAATTTAAAGAATTGGAAACTGAAGTCATAATCTTAAGAAAATTCAGTTCCCTGCTGAATATACAAAGGTATCTCATAGATACTTTCCTATTGTAATGCATTATAATTAGGAAACTCTGAATTCGTTGTCATAAGCCTGAGAAATGATTAATTATCGCACAGATACAAATGTATCTTACAGATACTTTCATATAATACTGCGTTTAAATTGTGAAATTGTTTAATTCGATGTGCAATGTGCAATTCTTGCAAAAGATACAAAAGTATCGCACATAAGCAAATGTATCTTACAGATACTTTCTTATTATATGCATAAAAATTACAACACTTTTAATTCGATATCAACAGTACTCAGTTAGTGTGATAAATGTCTAATTCTAGCTAAAGATACAAAAGTATCTCACAGATAGCTTTCCAAAAGAATGTGTTAAAATTAGGAAATTGAGTTATATGCGTATTTAGCTTGAGAATGTCGCCAGTATTTGCATTTCTCACCAAAAGATACAAAAGTATCAGAGAGATACTGCACGTATCCAATAAATCGCACGCCTTTGATTGCGTTAAGCGCTTAATTGGCAAATTGTCAGCTTGCACATCACACTACACACTACACAGAACACACAACACTATCTTGATTTGTATCTGTAACTGTAAGTGTAATTGTATCTCAAGCTGCATATCTGTAGTTGGAAATTTATCTTGTTTTGATCTTTTTATTATTCTGAGTGTGTCAGAGTGTCAAACGCTGCTTGACCTAAAAAAACGCACAATTCCAATTCAAATGCAATTTGCCACAAATCTACGAGTATCTTAAAAAAAAGAAGAAAAACAACACGAAAAATGTTACCATGAAAATTAAATGAAACTTTTCCATTACCTTTTTACAGTTGTTGTCTACTTTTATTGTTGTTGTCGCTCTCGCTGCTGTCGGCCAATGAACTCAAGGATCTATTAGAGGATACCACAACCACAACAACAACAACAACAACTGCAGCAACAACAACAACTGTGACCACGCCCAGTGCTTATGTAATTTCGGCAGCCGCTGTGCCCGCCTCCGCCTTTAATGCTGCCACGCCCAAGATCACGTCGAAACTTGCCACCGCCAAATACTTCAACAAAAGTTCAACCAAGAAGCGCAAGGCGGAGGAAGTCTCCTCGCTGCCCCTCCCCGTGGACACCGACGGGCAGCTCGAGTGGAAGTGTCCCAACATCTCCGGATCCCGCAACGCGGAACTCGAGTGCGGCTGCGACTTGCCGCACACGCTGCGTTGCAACATCGATCTGCACGGTCTTCTGGTGAGTATATACTATATGTTACAATAACTTTTAATTTTATCTGAACAAAAATATTTCAAATATTTTGATGCTAAGAGTTTCTGCAACGTTTTCTCTGAAAACAGTTTTCATATTCAAATCATTTTTTTAAAAGTTTTTGAGATCCACTTCAAGGACTTGATTTTATTTATATTTTTGAGAGGAAAAATGTATTAAAATATCTTGTTTATTTATATTACAAATATTTTAAATATGTATTTTGATGCTTAGAATTTCTGTAAAGTTGATTTCTGAAAAAGCTTTTATATTAAAATAGACTTTTATAACATGTTTTAAAAAAATTGATTTTTTTGTATAATAGAATTAATTATAATAAACTATTTTTCTTTATTTAAATAAATATTTTGCAAATATTTTGATGCCTTGAATTTCTGCAGTTTTGTTTAAAAAAGCTTCCATGTTCAAATAAAACTATTAAAATATATTAAAATTGACTCTAACATAATGAATTTGTTAAGTATCTAGTAAAGTGAAACTGTATCTTAAAAAAATAATTGTAAAACGTATTTTTTGTCATAAAGTTCATTTTTATTTCATCTTTAACTTGTGTTAAAATATTAAACTAATATCTATTTCAAATTATAATATTTAATGCTCTTCTTTTTAAGAGGAACATTGTGCATAGTATCAACAAATTTAAAGTTTATTTTAAAATTCTTTTAAACACTTTTTAAATATACTTGCTATAAATATTATAATATATTTTTGTGTAAATTGATCACATAAAGTAAAAAATTAAAATCTATGCATAATTATTTTTCGTAATACTCTTTTAAATTGAAGCTCTTCTTAATTTTTAATATATTTGAAGATTTAATAAAATGATTTCATAATTTTAAAATAATGCTGGCATGACTTTTATAGGGAGTTCATTTCATTAATTTTTGTTTTTCAATCGTAGCTTCAAATAAAGTTTCAATTAAAACAATTAAGAAATATTTTTCAGAACTTTTACTAAATATTTTTTAATATGCTATTTTTAACCTCAACTCTGACCTCTTTGTCCTTACAGCTGCTGGCGGATAGACTGCGAAGTTCTCCCTATTCCATCTCCCTGCTGGACTGTTCCCTGAGGAATGTCACGTTTCTGAGTGACGCGAAGATCTTCGAGGGCATCTCGCTGCACGGTCTCGTCATCTCGTCCGGCGAGATCAAGCGTGTGCACAAGTCCGCCTTTGTGGGCATCAAGGGACCTCTGCAGGCTCTGGGTTTGCCCGGCAATGCGCTGCTCTCAGTGCCCTGGAATGCGCTGTCCACGCTGGGCGCCTTGGAGCGCCTGGATTTGGCCAACAATAAAATCAAAGCTCTGGGCACCGCAGACTTTGTCAGCCTCGGGAATCTCGTTTATCTGGAGCTGAGCAGCAATCAAATTTCCAGCATTTCCCAGCGAACATTTTTAAGTCTACGCAAACTGGAGGTTTTAAAACTAGGCGGCAACCGCCTCGGGGATTATCCACAGAGCTTGAAGGCTCTTAGCCAATGTTTGGCACTGCGTCAACTCGACCTGACGGCCAACAATTTGAATGGGCCACTAAGTGAACAAACTCTGCCGGGTCTAAGGAACTTAGAGCAATTAAATTTAAACAGGAATATGATTAAGAGCATTCAAAATAAAGCGCTGGCGAACTTCTCCAGACTCGTGAGTCTCTCGCTGCGTCACAACCAAATCGATGTCCTGCAGGATCATGCCTTTTATGGCTTAGGTAAGATAACTCTTTTATTTAACTGAGCTTAACATTTCTTAATGGCTTTGAATGGTAAATCTTTTTTTTTTTATCTGAATTCAAAATTTATAAATTATTCTTCAGGGACCAAAAATATTTTAGCTTGCAAAATTTAAATCGTTTGCTGACATTTACCAAAAATTTAAGAATAACTTTATTTTTATCTGAATTTTAAATTTTTTTACCTACCTACATATATATACATACATGTATTTAGTTACTTAATTATATTTAATTATTTATTTATTTTCATATTTATTTATCTACGAGCATTTATAATTTTTAAAAAATGAATTAAAATATATGTGTTTTTTGTTTGAAATTAAAATTTATTTATTTATTTAAATTATTTGTTGACATATATTAAAAATGTAAAGTTTACTTTAAAATGTATTTACTTGCTTATTTATTTATTTATTTCTTTGATGTATTTATTTATTTATTCATTTTCACATCTTTGATTTACATATTTTTATCTATTTAATTATTTACCGATTTATAAATTTATTTATTTATTTGCCTTTTTAATTAAATGTTTATTCATTTAAATATTTATTCCTTAACTTACTTTTTTATTTTCTTGTATTTAGTTAATTATTTATACATGTATTATTTTTTATTTATTTAATTATTTTTATATTAAGTTATTTATTTATTCATTTATTTATTTTTATATTAATTTATTTATTTACTTATATTTCTTTTTTTTATTATTTATTTTATGGCTTAGGTGCTCTGGACACTCTCGATCTCAGCTACAATGGCATCGTGGCCATTTCGAGTGCATCCTTGCAGCATTTGAGCCGCTTAACAGTTCTCGATTTGACGCACAATTTCCTGCGTGCTCTCACCTCGGACTTGATAGCACCATTACCTTCTCTGCGAGAACTCCGTTTAGCCGGCAATGACATCTCCATTGTGGCCCGCAATGCCATGGATCGTGCCCAGGAGCTGCAGAGCCTGCAGATGCAGGAGAATCCCCTGTCCTGTGACTGCAGCATTCGAGCGTTTGCCGAGTGGCTCCAAGTCTCCAAGTTGTCCTCCAGCTTGAGTGCATCCTGTGTGACGCCACCGCGACTGGAGGGCGCTCCGCTGCTCCAAGTGCCCGTGGAGACGCTCACCTGCGACATGGACAATGTGGAGAAGGACAATGCCAACATCATGGAGCATCTGGAGACGCTGGCCAAGCCAAATCAAACCACATCCCATGTCAAAGACTTGTCCGAAGAGGTAAAAAACTAACCACTAAATTAAAAAATAAATATCTACCCTAAATAAAAAAAAAATATATATAATTATTTTTATCACTACAAAAAACTACATTATATATTAAATGCTTAGTAAATTTATTATTCAATATTAGAAAATGGTTTTTAATAATAGAACAACAATTTAATTTTTTTATTTTTGATTTTTACTTATCGTTTTCTCTCCTGCAGAGCCCATTAATATTGAAAATTTTAGAAATATAAATTATTTGTTGACTTTCATCAAAAGTTAAAAGATAACTCTTTTTTATCTGAATTTAAAACTTATTTATTAGCTCATTTATTTATTTATTTACTTATCTAATTTTAATTATTTATATATTTATTTATTTTTATATTTATTTATTAATATGTTTTTTTACTTATTTATTTATTTATTTCACTTACTTTCCACAGATTATACTCCATGAGCTGCACTACTCGGCGGATTATGGCCTCATTCTCACCTGGTTGCTGAATCTCAGCAAGAAGGATTACATGTGCGATGCCATCTTTGTCTACAAGGAGGAGAACATCAACGAGATACTCATAGACAATTCACCCGTGAGTACACTGCTAAAAAAATGATGGGTGTTCAAAATTAATCTGAATTTCTGATACAGATCCATTGCGAGAGCAAGGTCGTTAATGGTCAGAACACAGTCAGCGTCATAGTGCCCGACAGCTCCTCCCTGGACATAGGAGAAAGGTGGGTTTTAAGCCTATATTAAGCTATAGTTACTCGGTTTTCTATAAGAGCTTTAACAAATTATATTAAGAATAACAAAATAGTGGAAAAAAGTAGAAACATAAAGCTAGGTAATAACATTTAGGTAACTAACAAAATTATTTAATTTGAAATAATAAAAAAATAAAAGAAAAAAGGGAATTAAAAACTATGACACTTGTAATTCAATTGGAAGAGAAATTTTAAAAGATTAAAGTAATTTTAATTTCGGCCTTTTAAATTTTCTCTACTAAAATTTTTTTATATTTTTGTCAAGTTTTAGAAATACTGTAAAATGAGAAGAAATTTGTCGTATTATTTATTGAATCATTTAAAATCAATTAATTTACTATTGAATTCTGTATTTTTGGAAAAATGTAACAAGTTCGCACAATAAAATAAAAATGTACATTTATCTTTAAAAAAAAATATTCCAGAAAGTCTGAATATTAAAAGGGAAAATTTTTCAAATTTTTGTACTCCGATGTTTTTTTAAATTTTTTTACTCAACAATTTTTTTTTTTTATTCTCTAATATTTGATTCCATTTTTGCCAATCTTATGTTCGTTCTATTAAATTATAAACTTAGTTTTCTGATTTTTGCTTTTATAATTCCCAACTTACTCGTTTCTTATGCCTTTCAGCTATCGCTTCTGTCTCGTGATGGTGCAGGAGCAGAATCCGAAGGCGGAGCTCAACATTGGCTGCTCGAACATCACGCAGCTGCAGCTAAGCAGCTCCGGAGCGGATTCAGTGCCCCGGCAGTATCAACGTCGACCGTACTACACGGCCCATGAGGACGAGGTGAATCATGTGGCTGGAGGCGAGGATTATTCGCTGACCAAGCGGCAGTTTACTAACATTGCTGGCAGTCAGCAGCAGCAAACCAACAATTTGCATCAGGCGACGACGCCAACTTTGCTGCACAGTTACAATGTCATCGATTCGCTGAACAAGAGCTTCTTGCCGGGCTTGGGATTGGGCGTCCTGGTCACCTCGGTTGTGGTCTTGATTTGGGGCGCCACACGTATCAGAAGAAGTGTTGGCCTTAATAGTGGCGGCGATACAAGTCTCAGCAGTCACGGCAGCATTCACAACAACAGCAATAATAACAACAACAATAGCAGCAGACCTGCCACGCCCACTGCCACTACTTGCTACGCCGCCTCCGATCACATAGCTCGCATGGCGGATGCAGAGAACGGGACACGTTACCTCAAGCTCCAGGCAACGACGAGTCTCTGAAGCTCTCGACTCCTCAACAAATTCGCGGAATTGCATCTTGTGATAGTGCAAGCAACAAATATTTTATATATATATTGCTTGTGCCCATAATTATATAGATACATAACTATAAGTATCTTTACTTGTAATATTAGAGCTTAGAATTCCTGCACTAATCCAAAAACATGTACTTGGCCTAATCACTTACCCAATTGTGCCATAAACTAATAACTCACAACTCATTAACTATAATTATTTTGAATTATTCTCAATTTTGGCATATAGCTAAATCTCTATATTATCAATATTTTAATGAACACATTTTCTATATCTATCTTAAATATCTATATCTGTACTTTAATATACGAAAATGCGAAAATGTTTTTGAAAAATGTTGAATATAGCATCGGAATATTGAATCGGAAAAATCTTATAAGTATTTATTTTAAAAACAATCTTTCTTATTAAAAAACAAGCCTACACAAATTATTAAAATGTTTACATTTACCATTTTACAAAATAAATTTTTAGAATTTCTTTCAAAAAAAAATACTTAAAAATGATTTCAACTTAAAAATTTCATAAAAAAAGAAATCACTTTCTAAAAAATACTTTTGAAATATCTTTACTTCTTTGGAATACTTATAATATTTTAAAAATATTGAAAATTTGAAAAATATTTGCAAATTTTGTCCTCTTAAATATCAAAAAAAAAAAATTATTTTCTATAAAACACTTGAAATATCTTTATTTCTTTGGAATACTTATATTTAAAAATATTGAAAATTTGAAAAAAGACTAATGCTTTTTAAATATTTCTTAAATATTTCTTAAAAAAAAACATTTTCAAAAAAACAAATTTGAAATACATTCATTTCTTTGGAAAACTTATAATATGGTAAAGATTTTTAAATCCATAGGCATTCAAAAAGTTCAGGAAGAATAAATCAACTTCACAAATTTTTTAACTCATCTACGAGATTTTTGAGACTTAATAAAAAACTATTGTAATTAAGGTGCAAACTGTCAATCTATGATTTTTAAAAGAATTAAAAATTATCCTATCAATAGCTCTAAAAACAAAGTCAGATTTTTATGTAAAAAATATTGAAAAGAATTTAAAAGGAAAATATATAAATATTCGTTTTAAACCTGATATATTTAATACTTCCAAAATTCCTGTATTTTCTCATGTATCATTTAGATCTTTCTAACTATAATATCTAGAGGAATTTTATAATTTTTCTACTATAATTTTGTACTCTTGGCGCCACTTTAAATGCCACTTCAAAGAACATAAGTTTTGTTTTGAAAGAGTTACGCCCCCTTTTAGGGATTAAGAATTTTGTAAGTCATGACCCTAGATATAAGGCTTTAAATAATTTATTAACCCACAAAGAAAGCACACAAAACAAATTCCAACTAAGCAACAGGACACAATAAATGTTGAAAAAAGAAAAAAAACCCAATTGTTTATTTTTTGGGAGAGAGTGAGAGGGAGAAAGGTCTCTCCTAAGGTCAACTGAGCCATTTCGTATACTATTTTTATACATGCATTTTTTATATAAGGTAACAACAACAATAACAAAAAGTACGCATAATGTTAAGTGTTGACTATTAACGTTATTTTTATTATGTATGTGACGTCACACATTTGGCCAACGCAAATTAGCCAATTATACAGAGAAATGAGCTCATGTCCCTGCAGAGAGAGAGAGAGAGACAATGAAGTTGACAGACGGACAGACAGACAATTTGAGTGGAGAGTTCATGAATTTTAGACTGCAGGGAGTTTTTAACTCAAAGGATTCAGTTATTTATTGGATGTCATTCAAACAGAAATCAAAGTTGCCACTGTGACCTCTTTCCCCTTTTCCCTCTCCTGCTCCACGCCTCTTCTGCTTTTGCCTAGTACTCACAGAGTAGACAGGCTTATGAGTGTGTGACAATGTCTTTTGCCTGCGTTCCGTGAGGTTACTTTACTATTTTCAATATTTATCTTTAATAATTTGAGTTTAATTTATTATTATTTTTTATTATCTTCTTTTTTATATATTTTTCTTTTATTGTTAATTAATTTTATTTAATTTATTATTTAAAATAATTTTTTATTATTTTTTTATTAAATTCTTTTAAATGCTTTTTGTATCAACATAATTATATTTGTGATCCGTAAAATTATTTGAAATATTTTTTTTTTATTATTTTCTTTTATTATTTGTAAAATCTTCTTTTTTTATTTTATTCTATTTATTATATTTGTTTATATAATTTTAGCGATCCGTGAGATTACTTTATTATTTGACATATTTATTTTTTAATTTATTTTTTGATATATGCTTTTTTAATTTTTCTTATTAATTTTTTTAATTATGTTGTTTTTATATTTTTGTTTCATTTATGGTGATTAAAGTTACGGTTACTGGGCATCTCACAGGCAAGCAGCTCGACTCTAGCGTTTATAAATGATTCCCTGCTGTTGCTCCGACTTGTTTCAGGTTTTGTGTTGTGGTCAATGGTGATATGGCGACGCTTTTGCCAAAGCCCAAGCGTTAAGACCAACATTGCCAGCAGTCAGTTTGGCCAGAACAATGAACAGGGCCAGAACAACGTTGGCCACTCGACAAACTGAAGAAGCACTTTCCGCCAAAGTTTATCGATTTTATTTGATAGGCATCAGCAAGCGCCTTGGACACGCCCACTACTTGTAGGCCAGCAGATTTGAAGGGGAAGGGCCTTGTTAGCCTGGCTCCCTGGTCAAAACAAAAGGCCAAATGATGAGCATGCTGGGCTTTGTCTACCTGGTGCTCATACTCGGCTGGATATTGATCGTGCTGTTTCTCAAGTGTAAAAAATCGTTGGCAGCGCCATTTCGATTTGGCGAGAATTACACGGATGCCATTGCCGAGCGGGGAACTGGAAACGTCGAGCGTCGTCCGTCCGTGCATGTGATACAGCTACAAAACGAGGACATTGAGCAGGAGGATCAGTACATGGATAGTTTTCATCGACAGTCGGACAGTTTGCAACGTTATTCGCATCGCTCGACGCTCGAGGAGCGAACGATTGAACGCACTTATCCCACAGATGCCGTCATTAATCCCGCCTTCATGCATGACGAGGACTATGTCATCAATGGTGAGTTTTACCGTTTAAAGCCGTTACCGTAACCGTTAACCGGTATTAGCGGTTTAAAATTGGTAACGGTAACTGACACCGTAACCGAAACAAACCTTTTTTACGATACCGATACCGAAAAGTCGAAATTATTCCAACCGAAATAACCGTTTAGTAACCGATTCATGCATAACGATTTATTTTGAATCGATCAAACATAACATTTAATTATGTAATTAATGTGTAATAGTGGTTTTGAAACGTAATATTTGTTTTTAAAATATTTACATACTTTTTTTAGAATAAACCGATGCATGCATAACGGTTAATTTCGAATCGGTCAAGCATACAATTTAATTATGTTAAAAAGGTGTTAACCAGGTTTTCAAAAAAAAGATCTAAATATTTTAAGTTTTTTAATTTATGTCTTAAATTTTAATTAAGTTTTAATTGTGAACCGAATTCTTACCTGTATTTCGAAACCGAAACGTAAAAAAACCGGTACGTAACCGATACACAACAATTTTTCGAAACTGATATTCGAAAACCTAAGCCTAAACCTAAATGCGAAACCGTATCGGTTATGTATGCATGCTTATATCGTATCGGTTATCAGACCTGATTTTAATTAAATTTCATTTACTTTGCAGCTCCTCCTCCCACGTATGAGGAGGTAATGCGTCAGCCTCAGGTGTATCCCCAGGTGCGACACAATAATCATAAGATTAGCGATGCAATTATTTAAACCTTAAGTTTAGTGTACATACGATATGTAGTTTCATTTTCAGCTGTGATTTTCTCAATTGTAAATACAATAAATTAAATGAAATTACCATCAAAATTGTGTGGCGTATTTTTTTGATATTTATTTCTTGTTTTTTTCGCGCAACAAAATCACAATCAATTCAATTGATTTAAAATAATGCCGCCGCCGCATTACAATTAACATTAATTAATTAATACACATAGAAAATGTACAAAATGATTTTACACATGTGTGTGTTTTTTTTTTCAATTATAAACAAACAGTCAGTCAAAGTGTGAGTTTTAAATAAGTAAATAAATAGTTGATGAATTTTCGTTGCATACAAATTATGTATCAAATATTAAACAATATTAAATTAAATAAGTATACAATGTTGTTGTGTGAGTGTAAAAATATAAAACATACACATGTGGACATTGAAATAGGTATGATAAAATAATTAATTTTTATAAAGTAGACCAAAAATGTAATTTAAAGTATTACATTTGATAAGTTTAGAGTATGTTTTTAAATCATATTTATATTCAAAATCACTTGTAATTATTTGCAGACCTATTTTAATGTCCTTAGGTGTATTTGTTGGCATTTGGCTAATTTAAGTCACTAAATTCGATACACATTTAAACATTTTTTGTTTTGCCGTGACTCCAAAATATACACAGTTCCTAATGACTTGAGTTTTGTTTTGAGTTTGGCCCATGACATTTTAGCCTTGTTTTAGGCCCACCTCGATTATATTTGTTTTTCTTTTGGCTAACTAAGTAAGCACCTTGTGCACGCTGTGCATTTGTATGAAAGCTTCCAGCTGTGTGGGGATCATGCCTCTAAAGTTCAGACGATTTGTGGCTATCGAACGTGCCGCGAGACACTTTAAACTCGTATGCGCATTCTGATGCCCGTGCAGCAAATTGGCCAAGTTAACTGCGAAAATACATAAATTAAATTAGCAAGTATTACGCATGGACATAAAGCACTCTACCTTGCTTGCAAGCTGTGGCTGCTGTTTGTCCTGCCGCATTCACCGCATCCAAATGGGCGCCAGCTTCCACAAACAACTGCAAAATGCGCGCCATTTCACCCTGACGATCCTGTGCAGCGTTTATCTTGGTCACCAGTATGTGCAGCGGAGTGTTCCTGGCCGCATCCACAGCTACAACGGAAGCGCCGCAGTGCACCAAGACCAGAGTGGTGGCATAGCAGGGAAATCTAACAGAGAACTCAATAAATTAGATGCATACTTTTAAATCCAAATTTATTTGGTAAATTTTGGCCAATAAATTAATAAAAATATAAATACTAACTGACAAAATCGAACAGAAAAAATAAAAAATTAGATACACGCAAAATTAAATTTATTTAAATTTCAAACTATTATAGTAAAAATTTTAAATATAATAATGTAACTTTTTCTGAATACTCTACTTAAAAAGCAATCTAATTTATATATATACAAATATATTCTTTAAAAGAAGAAAAACTAATATTTAATTTTCTGTTTTTACATCTAAAACAAAATAAAATTTTACAATTATTTCCTAAAATGTGAATTTCAGACAAATTAATCAAACAATATTAATATAAAAACTAAAAGCAAATAATAATAAATTACACAAATCGTTCATATAAAAAAATTTTATATGAAAATGTATCTAGAAAATTCTCATTTTGGATGTATCTTTTTTCTATCTACTTTTTGAATAACTTTGATTTTCAAGGCCAGCAAAAACCCCGCACTTACTTGCACATTTCGTTGGTATAGAATTCATCCACTGGCGTCACTCCGTTGACTGCCAGATGGAGCAGTGTTTGGCCATCTTGGAGACGTGTGTCGTGCTGTATAAACTTGCGCACCACCAGGAACAATTGCTGTATGTGCTCCTCATTGATGTCCTGATCCTTCTTGCGACGCGCCAGCAGTGTGACAATCTTGATTAAATACAAGGCTGTAATGCAGTTCTGATTGTTCTGATCCTGCAGGAGGCTGGCGCATGTGTTTGGCTTGGTGTTGAGCATCTTATGCTTGTTGCTCTCAATCTCCTGCTGACACTTGACCAGCACGGGCAGCACATCGTCCAGCGTCAGTCGATGGTTCTCCACGCGCAAAATCTGTGCGAAAAGTTGTGCAAAGCGCAGCAAATCACGATCAACGGAGACCTGAAAAGACATTGATTAATTAGTTGCTTCAACTAATCCATTTAACAACTCACATTGTTGCGCATGCGCAGATCGATGGCATAGTTCCACAACACCTGGCACTGCTCGAAGCGTCCCTGATCGGCCATCACGGCGCCGCGATAGATGATGGCCTGTGGCAGCTCGGAATTGTTCTGGCCCAGCACACGCTCCCTGATGGCCAGGGATTCCATGTGGATGGAGTGATGATTCAACTTGATGGCATTCAATTCGGGCAGATTCTCGGTCTCGAACCAGCTGTCGTAGGCGGGCACAGGTTGTTGGACTCGCTTCCTCACCACATGCCGCGAATCGCTGTAGCGCATTTCCATCGCACGCATCAAATAACTGTGCGCCCGCGTCACATCATATTTGGTCTTATCGTTGGCATAGGTGGCACCCATCAGCTCCAAGGCTGTAATCTGTTCCTCTTTGTTCATCAGTCCTGGACGCTGTATGAATGCCTCGACCACATCCTCGTGCAATCGCTCGGCAGCCTGCAGCGCTGGCGTGATTCCTTGGTCATTCTTTTGCAACGTTGCTCCATGATCCAGCAGTGCCACCACCACATCCAGATGTCCACTCTCTGCCGCATAGTGCAGCGCTGTGGCGCCGCAAAGTGCCTGATCATTCGGACGCGATCCATTCTGCAGCAGCGTGTTGACCACCAGATGATGCCCCTTGTAGGCGGCGATCATCAGCGTGTTGTTGTTGAACAGATTCGTGGCATTCACATCGGCGCCGTGCTCAATCAGAAACTCCACAATGTCCAGGCGACCTGAAGGTGCGAAAATATCATTATTATAATTTGCTTTTATTTTACGAGTGCTGCAAGAAAACCTAAGATTTAAAAGTATAAATTATGATACTAAAATATCCAAAGTTAAACCTAAATAATTTTATTATTTATCATTTAATGCTTTTCATTTTTAACTATTTGTTTATTTTTGATCCTGATTTTTTACTTTCCCATATTTATTAGAGCACATATTTTTTTTAGTTTATTTTATAAATGAATGTATTCATTTATAAGCATTATTTTAATGTTAACTATTTATTTACGGTTCATCCTCATTTTCTTTCCATTCACATATTTATTTTATTAACTTATATTGTTTGTTTATTTTTTATTTAGCTAACGATTTATCTCCTATAATAGTTTAATCATTTTTATATTTATCATATTTTTTGCTTCCATAAAATATTGATTTGTTATTTTTTTAAAAATACTTTTTGTATTATTTATTCAGTTTTCTATTTGATTTATTTAATAGCTTTCCTTGTATATTGTTCAGTTAGCTACAATTGTATTGTCTTTATTCATATATTTATTTTATTTATTTATAAGTTTTCTTTAATTATTTATTATACTATATTTTTATGTTCCTTAATTTTCCTTGCTTCTCTAGTTATTTTTTTAATTGCTTTCAAAATCTCGACTCACCTTCGTAGCAGGCGGCACGCAGTGGCGACGATTGCGCCTTGGTGTTGTGATTGATCGAGGCGCCCGCTTGGACCAGCATCTTGACAATCTGCAGATGCCCCATGCCGGCTGCCACCCACAGGGCTGTGGCGCCGTAGACCACGAGTCCATCGAAGATGACATTGCATTCACGCTCCAGATCCACGTCGTAGTGCGACAGAAGCGTCTTCACAAACGTCACGTTGCCGGACATTGCGGCCATGGTCAACGGCGTCAACGACTGTCCATCGGGCTGGTCAAAATTCTGCGGGGTGAGAAGATTATTTTTTAATTATAAATAAATTGTGTACAGTGAGCATTTGATATAGTGAAACAAAAATGTGAGACAAAAATAGTGGAAATTTTAGAAATACTATTTTTTCATGGCGTATCCTGGAAACAGGATAAACTTTTATATTTAATAAAAATTTAAATAATTAATAAATAAGTAATTAATTCACATTTTATTATTTCGTTCATCATTTTTTTTATTTATATTAAAAAATAACAGTTTTCTTTTAATTTGTTGATGCAAATCCACAAAAATTATTTTTTCAATCATTTATATTTTAAAAATTATAACCGTTACCGTTCAGGGTTTATATAATTTTAAATCTAGGTATTTTTTTAAATGTTTAAGTAAAGTTTCGTAAAAAAAACACAAAACAATATATATATATTTTTAGCTTGTTTATCTTTATTATGTGTGTATGCTATAGAGCTTATTCACTGTACTCGAAGCATTTGCATCGCATTTGATTGTGAGCTTATGAGATGTGTGCGCATCTTTTGCATTTCCCAAGATTTTCCCAAGATTTTCACAGTCAAGGCTGATTTAAAATAGTGCGTCGAGCGCTTTTTACAGCTGAAATCTCTGAGGAAAACGTGCGAGGAAAAAGAGCGAAAACTAAAAGGCTTTTCTTTTGTCGTTGCAGCTATTATTGTTATTGGCACAGCAAATGTAAATATTACACACACAGATACACACACACACACAGGCACACTCCCTGCCATTCTTTGTCTGCCAGATGGATGCAGAGGAGACAAGAATCCAGACAAAAAGTGACCAAAGTCCAAGGCAAAAATTGCGTTTCTTTTTAAAATGTCTTTAAATGGTTAAATTTGGGCAACATAAATAGCAACTGGGTCAAGAAACTGACAGACAGACTAAGCAGCGAGACAGAGAGAGAAAGGGAACTCACCGCCGGATAAGTTATGTAGCTGGTTAATGGCAACGTGTCGCTTGCGCCGCGCCAGAAACTTGCTCCTGGCCAGGCGGATTCGTACCATCGCTTGCGTGTACTGCAAAAATGTCTGGATTAAAGTGAATCCCTTAAGCAAATGCCAAGTATATCCTTACCGATATAACTCCGCGTGCATTGCAATCAAAAATTTGTGTAACTGGCAGCAGCTGCCGAACTAAAAACTAACTGACTGTCAGACTGAGAAGGTCCTGATGGCACGAAAAATTCGATAAAACTTCGTGTCCTGCGCGTCCTGCGCCCAACCCCCATGATGATGACAGCCATGCCATGCCAGCATATGCATATGTATCTCAAATGGGGGTTGATAATAAAAGGACTCTCGACAGTCGTAGGGTAGAAGAGCGTGCGCCTGTGCATTTCAAATCCCGCACAGCTGACCAGGGACATGGTGGAATTTCACAAGGTGTCGCTATAAAAGAGCGATCAAAACTGGTACATTCTCTTATAAGTGGGTACATTTCATCACAATTTTCAAAAATGGTACATTTTTTTAGACCGCCACATTTTGTTATGATTGTAATCTTCGTATTTTTCTATTGGGATAATATATTAGTTAATGTTTATTATTTAATTTATTATTTACGCTTTTTTTTATTTATTTTTATTATAATTTATATTTGCCTAATAGTTATTTATATTTATTTATTAAAATTAGTCATCCACCGCAACAAGTAAATGGATCCTAAAAAAATATTATTTGGTGCAATTAAAAAGTTGGTACACCTTATCAATCACACCCTGGACCAGAGAGCAATAGAAAGAACGAGAGAGGGGATGGCAAGAGAGTGAACTCTCTAGCAGTGAGCAGCAGATAAGAGAATAAGAGTGAGCGGCAGGCAGGGGAGCGGTTTGTTTACAGCTCGCAGCTGTTCACATTCACATTCCAATGAAAACAGTTAAATTCCATTAAAATTCAACTGCAAGTTCCATTGATATCCGAGTGTTAAAATTACATGTGTGCATTTTACTTATAAAAAGTGGAAATATTATTCACAAATATAGACAAGTGATTAAACAACGCACATTTCAGGAACTGTTAAAAGTTCCTGGCAGCGGGCCAAGTTCGTGTTAGCCAGTCCAGAAACAAGAAAGATGGATAGAGAGAGAGAGAGAGAGAGTGAGAGCGATCGCACGTTGCAGGCGGCAGCAAATGAATAATTAGTGAAATACTGTGGCACAATCTCTAATTCAACGTGACGCAGCATTTTTCCTACATATGTACATGCAGATAATGTATGCAACATCAATTTGAAAATTAACAACAATTACTGCATCTCTTGACAAGATGCAAAAATTATATACAGTGAATCAAATCAGTAAACTTTAAGAAAATGTATCATACAGTGATTCATAAAATTATTTACTCACATTTACACACTTTTGAGCAAGAAAAAGAGATAATATTTTTACATTTTTTTAACTTATTACATTAATAATAATTTGCTTGTAATAATATATTTTCTTTGTCAAAACAATGTCTAGACCCACTGTTTATAGATGTTACACAGAGAGAGAGAGAGAGAGGGTATCTCGTGTTGGCCGATCGGCCCAGATGAGGCGATAAACAAAGAACAAGCCAAATGAGCTGACCGAGAAATACGCTCTATTCAGTTTATATATATGCACATATAAAAACAATACCTATATATAGGTCGAAATTTTCATTAATGACGCAGTAGTTAATTTTGCGGACATTACGCAAAATAAAATTAACAACTTAACGAATACTGGGGGAGGGGGAGGCGCTCACCAGCATTCACACACACACGCGCAATCACTCACAAACACACACACTCACCGTATTAACCAAGTAAGTTTGAACATTCGCTGAATTAATTGTGTTTAGGGCCTCCACAAATCTTTTCATATGACTACTGCGTGCGGCCAAATAGATTGTATTTAAATCGGAGAAATGAACGCGTCCTTCTTCGCTGGAAAACTTTTCACGCAGCGTCTCCGCAATATCCATCAACATGCCGTTATCCATATTAAAAGTAGCAAAATCAAATATCTTCTTAGATCGTCGTATGCGCCTCCTTCTCCTACTGCTCATTTGGGGATCAACTTCCAGTTGACGCAGCAGCGACGCTTAAACGCAGCGTGTTTTATTCTAATGTTTTTATTTTATCACACTTTTGTTGTTTGATCAACACGCACACCAAAGCAACAGGGCTAACACTGACCGACTACACTCCCACGAGCTGCTGGATGTCGAGAAAAGATATCGGAAATGTAAAATACCATTTACGTTATTAACATAGTGCTGTTGCTGTTAATAACAGCTGCTAGGTTCGCTTTTCTTAATAACATTTAAATATCTTTTTTTGTTTTAGTCAAATAAGTCGTTTAAATTGGCTGTCAACTAATTCAAAATAGATAAAATTTGATCATAATAAATAATAACATTTGATTGTTGCTGTCAATAACATGCTGTTAACTTACCGAAATTATCGATAGTGATAGTGATCGATGTTCCCCGCCGTTACTTTTTGAAATAAGTAATCAATTTGTGCTGCTAATAATTTCATATTTATTGAAATTGTGAGTCAAACTTATGTGCAAACATGAAACAATTGTGTGTGCGTGAAATACAGCTTGAAATAAATTGATGTTGTAGTTGTTGACGTACATAAGTTACTGTAGTTATTTCTGCTCATTATTTTTAAACAATTACATACATATATGCGAAATTAGATGAGTTTTAAGTGCTTAAGTGTTTGTTTATTAAGGATTCAGCTATAGTTTCTTCTCTCTTCAGATTATTTTGATATAGTTTCGTGTAAATAATTGATGTTTCCAGTTTCTCCACTCTTCTCTCATTTAATATTATTCGACTGACGAGACTTGACGAGATTCCATTTAACATTGGGTAACCTTATTTATTATTATGATTTGTAGCGATTTCTTCAGTGTTCCTAGGTTTACCCAATGTTGTTCTAATCGAAGCGTTTATCGGTTCATATTTTCCAATTGTGTATTTGTATTCTATATATGATTTTAATGGAAAATGATGCCCAAAACGCAGCGATCTTTATTATATTCAATTATCAAAAATATATCCATATGGTTGATTCCTTGTTTTTCGACCAAATATACGTAAAGTGTGGATTGGATTTGATTTGTGTTCGCTAATTTGTAGCTTAGTTTAGCTCAGATCGTCGCTTATTTCTCGTGTATTTTGTATTCTTTTCTTGTAGTTTCTACATTTATCCATTCACTTACATGTTTTCAACACATATAGCCACGTCTACATGTTGCATTATTACCAACTTGAAATTTATACGGTCACTCTAGAATTTGGACGTAATTTTTTGTTTCTTATCTGTGTCGTTCTTCAAAAAGGAAAACAGTTCGCATTTTGTTACTATTTCTTTCTCATTTGATCCTTCTGACAATCTAATTGTGTTGATTTATTTCCAATCGAGCTATTTTTGATATTTTCTTAAACGTGGCTGCGGAGAAAGTGAAATTATTAAAGAAAAACTAGTATGTAATTTCATTCTATTTTCTTAAAAATTCAATAAAAATTTAATACAGGCAAAGCTACAAAAGCTTGATATGCTTAACAAAATATATAAATATGTATATAAGTTAATACAATATATATCGCAGCATTGAAAAGCATTAAAATAAGTACTAAAAAGCAAGTAACAAGCTCTAAATTCTACAAAAAGGCAACTTGTAACAGAATTGAGTTGAGGAATTTACTCGGATTAGTTTAGTTTGTGGCTGCAATGGGCACGTAGCTGGACACGGAGATGCTAGCCGGAGCCGTGTTGTTCAGAGATGCCGACTCTGTGGCTGATTTGCCGCCTGCCTCCTTGCCAGCAATTGGACGCGAGTTGCGTTTGCGTTGAGACCTCGAACCGCTTTTAATGGGTGACGGTGTCTTGGTGGTTGAATCCGGCACCGAGGACAAACTCTGCGATTTATCGCCACCGGCGCCAAACTCATCGCTGGCGGAAGCACTCGATGCTGATTTCTGGTTAAGAGCATTACGTTTATTACGACGACGCACCGTGTTGGGCTTGACAATCGGCTTAATCGTCACTTTGTTCGGGTCAAAGAAACTGTCCAGCAGCTCGACCAGCTCCGTTCTATCCTCGGACTTTAGATTGGCGATACCCTGTAATGCCGTGTCCAAGCCGGCGGCATGTTTATCCGT
Organism: Drosophila limbata; assembly: GCA_963924055.1. Classification (NCBI taxonomy): domain Eukaryota; kingdom Metazoa; phylum Arthropoda; class Insecta; order Diptera; family Drosophilidae; genus Drosophila; species Drosophila limbata. The sequence goes on along the minus strand of OZ001355.1, from coordinate 23,588,671 downwards.
CCAAATGTCACTTAATGTGGTCAAATCGAAACCGTTCTCGGCCAGCACAATACGAAATTTAACAGCGCGCACACGATGATAGAGTGTGGTCTTGAAATAGTTTAAGAAAACCGGGCGAAATGAATTTTGACGCTCCAGATTTAGATTCTGTGTGTCTAGCTCTTTGACATCACCGCTAATGGGTTCGGTGAAGGGTTTGAGAGCCTTGAAAAGATTACCCAAAGCCTCCACAGATTCCGGCATCAGCTCATGGGGATTATCCAAATTGCTAAGCTGCAGTGCCACAGTATATGCTAACTTGGCTCGAACGCTCGCATTGCCATCAAATTCATCGCGATCCTTTTGTAAACCGTTTTTAATACGCTTGTTGTTGTTATTAGTTTCGGCCGCATTCTCTTGATTTTCCTCCTTGGTTTTGGTCAGAATCTTTGATAGATTGCGTAAACTGTAATGCTTGGTGTCGCCAATTGAGGTTTTGGCCAAATTGAAGCTGTTTACAAAGGACTTAACCGTTGCGTTGAATCTATCGAGCATGCCGTACTTCACAAGCGCTTGCAATATCATATAGGGTATGAATTTGCGCTCCTCGTGATAAAACAGCACAATGCCATCCACATCGGGATTCTTCGATTTCAGCTCATCCAACCAGTCAAGAAAGTCTTTGAGCGCAGCTACCTCCGATTTCGATTTTATGATCTGTGTATATTCCAGTGCAAAATAAAATTGGATTACTGTCAGACTGGAACAATGGGTACAAAGGTCCAAGGTGTATTTTCTAACAAGGTAGCGTAGTTTGTCAGCATGATAGCAAGTGTTGCCAGAACTGACTTTTTCTAGTCAAAACTGGACTGCAATTGTTGTCAGAAAAGCTATTTCTAGTCATAATTAAGTTTGGACGATTTCTTTTTTAAAATGTTGTAAGCGAATTTTGGAATAAATATACATGTTTATAAACTTAAAAAACTATTACCAATTTCCATCATTTTTTTGAATTAAGCTTTTAATCCATGCTAAGCCCACCAAAATATATTTTTATTTAGAAAAAGCTAACAACACTGATGAATTCATACTTCAACCAGAAACATTCTGTCTTGCGGATACAAGTCTCCTTGTTATAAATACACCAAGGGCTGGTTGGTAATGGAATAATGGAATATATCTCACCTTGTACGTCTGCATCGACTTCAGCATACGAAAAAATCCAATGGAAATGACGCGAACTTGATGGCGCTGTCGAGCAGCTGGATTCAGATTCATATACGGCATAATGTATTGCTCAAAATGATCCGACGGTGTGTAAGCAGCCAATTGGACAATCTTTCGAAGCGCCGGACAAAGAATATGAAAAATTCCATTGGAAAGTGCAGAAAAATAAAGTGGGGTTATGGCCGAACTGAAAAGTTCATTAACCTTCCACAATTTGCCATTAGCAAAAATTAAACTTACCTCGTCTATTAAACGACGTCCAGTGGTGTCTATGTCAACAGAAACCAGAATGTAATTGCCAGTTGGCAGCTCTTCTTTAATGGACACAGACGCGTCCGAGGATTGATCCGCGGCAGCAATTGCAACTCCAGCATTAATATTATCGGCAACCATTTTTGTATATGAACTGTGAAGAAATATACTGTCAGTCAAGTAGGTTTTTTGACAAAGAAAAATTGCACAAAAATTTTTGTTTTTCAAAGATCTATCATAAAATCTAAAATAAATATTTAAAAAAAAATATGCTCTTAAAATTTGTGAAAAAAGTTGATGCTTATTTGGTGAATACAACTCGCACAAAATTCACAATTACTAACAACTTACTAAATAAAAAAAAAAAATCCTTTGAAAAAGTTTTGCTCCGAAATTTCAGAGTGCACTCAACGAACACTGTTAACGAATTGCGAGCTGCTTGGCAAAATAATTTTGAAAAGACAAAACCAAACTTACACACACGTATGCCGCAACTAACGGCACACTTCCCGAAAAAAGTTAAATTCACGCCATGTTTTTTTTTTCGCACACACACTAACACAATATAATTCACTTTTAAAATTTTGTATTCTTTTCTTACCTTTTTACCACTTTCGTTCGCGATCAATTTCGATGAGCTTTTTTCGCTTTTTACGAACTTTTTCCTTTATTTTTCAAAAGGGTAAAAAAGCGAGATTTGCTTCCGTTCGACGAGTTTTCACAAAGAAGAAACAATTCGTAAGACTAACAAAAACGAAATGATTCAAACTAAATGTATTTGCTGTTTAGGTGCTGAAAAATTTAAAAACCAAAGCCTACTACAAATCACATTGTCTAAATAAGTACAATGGGCAACTTGCAGTTCAATTAAGCCAAAAATGTATGATACCCTGTCAACTGCGGATTTTACTTTTGCCACTTACACTATTCACAAAATATTGTGTGTCTTCACTAAAAGATGATTGTGGTTTTATTTTTGCAACGAAAGGTGAAAAGAGCCGGCGCAGCTGTAACATAAAACAAACGAAACAGCCAAATTCAGTAAAAGAAACGGCGCGAAACAAAACAGTTTTATATTTACCAGGGCTGCTCTGTCGTTTTAATTATACTTTTATCCCTTTTTTAAATAATTGAGTAATTATTTTTAGTTTAATCACAAATGGAGAATACACATAATTTATATTTTCTATTTATAAAAGCACATTTTTTATTTTGAATACAAATATGATAATTCGAGCGCATGACGTCAGAGCTGTCTACTCTCTCGGAGCACAACAGAGTTGCGCCTGGCGCTACCTTGAATTTTGGTATTTATATTTGGTATATTCCGATTGCTGTTTGTGCAGCCCTGAAGCGACCAAAACAAAAATCAGCTGTTTTTGTTACAATCGCAGTTCAATTTGTTGAGTTGTGGTGATTATTTAAAAAAAAATATGCAAAGCCATTTAATTAAAACGCCAAAACAAAGTTCACAAAAGTTGTAATTAGAAGCAGATTATGCTGCATTGCACGCTGCGCACAACACACATACATATACAGACACGAGGAACGCGGTGCGACACAATTAGTAAAAGATAAAAAAATAGAGAAGATAAGAGAAATCCAATCAAACGTGCCAAACAGCAACAAACACACACACACATATACACAATCGAGGAATAATTAGAGCAACAACAGAACGCTAAATATGCTGTCTTACATTAAACGCAAACTCTCTGAATCGGACAGCGTCGCCAGCGGCAGCAACAGCAACAGCACGGCTACAGTAGCTGCGGAAATTGTGCGGAAAACAAGTCAAATGTCATTGGACAATGGAGTTATTGCCTATGGCGAGGACGCTTTGTTACACGAACTGGGCTACCGCAACGCAACCGATCTGCAGGAGACTATCTATGGTGATTACATTTTATGTAAACTAACATTATGTAATTTACACTTATTTATTTTTCTAGATCTATTGCGCACCATACGCGACCCGGAGAAACCTTGCACATTGGAGGATTTGAATGTTATCTACGAGGATGGCATTTTTGTTATGACGCCAACGCGCTCAAATGTCTCTGTGGTAAGTTTAAACCGAATTTGTTGATAAAATTAAATTAAGTTATTACTAAATAATTTATACCCAAGGTGCGCATTGAATTTAACCCCACGGTGCCGCACTGTTCGCTCGCCACGCTCATTGGACTCTGCATCCGCGTCAAGGTGGAACGCGGTTTGCCACACAACATCAAACTGGACATTTACATCAAAAAAGGCGCACATCAAACGGAGGAAGAAAGTAAGATTTCTATATTTAAGCAAATCAATTTATTAACTCTACAAAATTACAGTAAACAAGCAAATTAATGACAAGGAACGAATTGCAGCAGCTATGGAGAATCCAAACTTGCGTGAACTGGTTGAGAATTGCATCAAAGATGAGGAATAAATGAAGAAGCAGAAGAAGGAGCTGTGCCCCTTGCATGTAAATAATGGTTTAAGTCAATTTAATATTAAGTTTACCAAGTGTTTGTGGCCTATACTGTAATATCCAGCATTAAAACTATAAGATATTGTAACTATTTGACCTATCAAGTAAAACGAACAACGTCTGTCGATTAAATTTTGTTACAGATCACGTTTATTGTACTGTCTGTTTATAGGCCATGATTAATTATTTTATTGTTGTTGTTATAATACGTTGGCACGCAACGGCACAATTTCTTAATACTCTGCTATCAGCGCTACAATTGTTGTTAATCTATTAAGCAAGCAACCGATCGCACCGTGTGCAGCGTACTATCTTTGCGAATTTTTGTGAATGAATTCTGCAGCCATGGCAGCCATATTGTTTAGGTCTCTCTCAATAGTCAAACTTAATGTTCGTTGAGTTATCAGTGTAAGAGGATTTGCTTTGATTGCCTTTAATGCGGCCATGGCTGCCATGTTGGACTCTCCTCTCTCTCAAACCTAATGTTCGTTGAGTTATCAGTGGAAAGGATTTTGCTTTGCGGTCAAAGCATCTAAATTGGTTTCTCCTCTCTCGAATCGAGAGTCTCGATAGTCAAACTTAATGCTCGTTGGGTTATCAGTGAATTCAACGGAAAACATTTGGCGTTGACTCTCTTTGGACTCTCCTCTTTCGATAGATTCGTTGAGTTATCGTGAATTCAATGCAGTTGATTTTGCTATATTTGTTTTTCTTTAATTACTTCGCATTCTTTGCTAAATATTTAAAAACGTTAATTAGTTAAAATTTTTAAAGTAATCTCGAAGAAAATCGCAATGACAGTGCACATAAAAGAAAACTGCGCGCCACTTATGTGAACATTTTCTTGTCGCGCAATTAAAACAAGCTGCTGCTTGAACTTACTGCACTCAGTGTAGGAGCCAATATAGAAGGGGGAGAGAGACAGAGAGAGCGGCAGAGTGAGCGTGGGAGAGGGAGAACGCTGCGAGGCGACAAGTCGTGAAAATGGAATTTCGAAAAAATAATAAAAGGCAAACGCAGAGGGAAAAAGCATATTGCGAATATTACGCTAATTGGAGTCGGCAATCAAAGTGGACACCGCGTTTCAGGCACGTTATCCTCGTCGTCCTCGTTCCCAAGGATGCAGAGGAAAAAAAAATGAAAGAAAAACAACAAAAAAGTCAGGTAAGAAACGCAAAAAGAATTTCGTTTATTGCCGCCAAAGGCGTCGTGACAAATAGTTAAGCTCAATATGGGCAGTAATCATTCAATTGACGACCTTCAGCTGTCCTACACTGCAATTTAAAGACTCAAAAATTTAGATAATTGTATGTACATATTATCACATGTCAAAATAAGCTTGTGACATTTTTTTACATATATAAATAGATTCTATAAACGAATGTCGAAAAATATAACTCAGAATTAAGGAAATTAAAATTAGAAATTAGGAATTAAAAATTACGAATCCGAAATCAGGAATACAGTTATTAGGAATCCAAAATTAGGAAGACAAAAATTGGGATTTTTAATAAAATATTTTTGATTTTGGCTTTTGACCTTTTTCCTATTAACAAAAAGACAACAACCATTATTTCAAAATCAAGACAATTTTGTTTTTCTAGTTTTTGAACTCTGTATATTTTTCTTAGTTGAAATTCTTAATTTATGATTCACAATTTTTTCTTCCCAATTTTGGATATCTAAAATTTTATTCTTGGTTTTTTCCTCTTTTTTAAAATTTCTTTAAAAAGTTTCGGTACCGTATAAATATGTTATTTATTCTTCAAGTTCTGTTAAATCAGATATCAAAGAAAGTTAAATCCTCTCTACATGACATTTATGGATCTTGAGTCGTTTTTCTTTTATTTTCATTTACCATGTATGTCTTTTACACACACTCGTTCTGTCGTGTTGTGACTGTTGCACAGATTGCGGTCACCGAGATTTACTTCCGATAGGCATTGCTGTGGAAATTGTGTGCCATTATTATGATTGCCGTTGTTGGCTGCACTTCCCTCTCTCCCTCTCTCTGCCTCTCTCTCCCTCTCCCTTTCTACCACACAGGAAGCGACACCACGAATTGCCTTTGCACACAGCTACAGCTCGCAATTTACTTTTAAATTTTCATTGGATTTCAGGCAGTGCTCATATTCCATGTATTTTATTACGGCTCTTCCTTGTTGCGCATTCTATAGAGTATTCCTAAGAGAGATTAACAGCTTTAACAATGAGTTTGTCCGACTTCCAGGCAGAGTTGTAATGGAAAATCTGAAAAGCAAAGCAAAAACTTGTCATTGCGCAATTTTATATTTATTACTATCTAAACTCCAAATTATTTCTGCTTTCTTCTTAACTTATTTATCGATCCCATAAACTTGTCAAAGCTTGAACAAATTCTATGAAAAATGACCTTTAAATTGATTTTGCATCAAAATGTTAATCATATAGTAAAATTTTTATTTTTTTTCAAATTTTCCCTCTTTTTTTTAGAAACTTTAAACTATTTTTATGGGAATTCAACCATAACTTTGTCAAAACTTAACTGATTTTCTTGTGGCCTTTAATATGATTCTTCAAAAAATGTTTTATTCATTTGGAAAATTTTATTTTTCTTTAAATTTTCCCTTAAATTTTTTTTAAATATTTGATATCTAATAACTTTGCCTAGACTTGACTCATTTTGATGAGCAATAAAATTCTGAATCTAAGTTTTTTCGGTTCGCTTTTATTCAGGGGTGCCACAGAAATCGCTTTCGCTTGAATTTGACTTAAATTTGTATGAAATTAATGTCAAATTCAAGCGAAAGTGATTCCTTTGGCAACCCTGATTATTTTATTTCAACAAAATTACTGTTGTTTATATTTGACATTGATATTTTATCGTACGCCGATTACCGATATCGATTATCAGCTTCGTTAAGTTCGTGAGACCGCAAGCAACGACATTCGTTGGGTTCAAGACTTTGAGACTTTTTGAACAAAGAGCATTTAAATTTCGGCTTTTTGAGCGAATAGTTGAACTGCTATTGTTGTTCTTTTGCCTGTCTGCCGTGCATGCAATTGTAAATTGTAATATATAATTGTTGTTGTTGTTGCTGAACTGGGAATGCGCTCATCAGCCGCTTAAAAGCGGAAGTAACACTTGATGTTGGAGCTGCTTACGCTGCGTATGCGCATTATGCAAAGCCAGCAACAGGAAAGTGAAGCTACTGTGGTGACCAAAGGAATACGGACAGCAGGACAACAGACAAGGACAGCAGGACAGCAGGACAACGACAACTTACGCATCAGCAAAAGTCGTGAGCAGACCAAAAGCAGCTTCTCCTCGGGCTCTTATTGTTTGCACTGCACTTAATTTCTGTTGCACTCGGATTGCCATTTATTTTGCACGTAAAATGTGCCAACGTTATGAAAGCAGACCCCAAGAGGGGGAGGGGCTGAAAGGTAACAGGGCGGAGGAGAGGGAGAGAGGGGCAGAGGGGCAGAGGGGGTAGGTGACCCCTTTGGAGCTGCCAAGCGGAAGTGGTCGCGTGCGTCGCATCCTGTCAGCAATTATGCCTCAGGAGCAAAGTCAGTAGAATGGGCAGAAAGAGAAAAAGAAGGAAAGGGAGACGGCAACAACAATTACAGTTACAGCTGTTGGCGTCGTTTATTGTTGCTGTTGTTGTTGTAGTCAGCGCAGCGTTGTAAGCCATTTTAATTGCTTGTCTCTTTTTAATTTTCAGCTCTTTTGTTACTGTCGCCATTGCACTCATACATATACATACACATACACACAGACAAATATTTGACTTTATTAGAAAATGCATTAAATTAGTATTAATAAGAAATAAAAATATATAATTTTACATTTTATATGAGCCACTTTAATTTAACTAAAAACATACTCAAAATACAAAATTTTATAAAATACAAATATGAATTTTAAACTAATGAAAAACATTTAAGATTAATAATGCCTCGAGTATATTTTATACAGAGTTAAATTATGTTTGTTTTTAATATTTACTTACGTTTTTTAAATTGTTTTTATTAAAGCATATTAATATATGAAATACAAAAATAAATTAATAATTTTACGAGTATTTTTAATTTATAGGTAAATTATATTTATTTTATTATTTTATTTATTTTATTTAATATTAATCTAATTTAAGTTAATTTAGTACACTTTAAATCTACAATTATTAAATTAACATACTTAAATACCAAATCTATAAATTAAAAATGAAATACAAAAATAAATTAATAATTTTACGAGTATATTTTATTTATAGTTAAATTATATTTACTTTATGTCATTTAAATTGATTTAGTAAACTTTAAATTTTTGTTATTAAAATTTAATTACTTAAAAGCTAAATCAAAGTACAAAATATTAAAATCAAAGTGTAAAATTCGTAAGATTTTTCTCTGTGTGCATATATATAGGTGTTTGTGTGTGTGTGTGTTGGCCCTTTATTATTCATGCCTGTGCTTCCTGCATTCACACACATTTATGTATGCAGATATCAGTGTGTTGTGCTTCTTCTTCTTGTTCAACTGCTTCTTAAACTGACTTTTGCTCTGTGGCCATCAAAATTGGCCCCGCAACGCCAAGAGCTCGTTGCTCTTTAGACCCCGTAAACCGTTACCCGTAACCCGTAGCCGACACGGATGCGAACACGGACCCGGAATCGGAGTTGGACCCGGAGTTGGACTCTAAACTGAACCTTAAGTCGCCATCTGCAACCTCATTGTCCCCCCCTTAAGTGTTGTTGCTGCTAACGAACTAATGTCGAATGCACATCAAGTGCCATTTGAGCCTTCCGCCCTCGTCCCCTGCCCCTGCCCCGCCCCCTCTCTGCCCATTGACCAGGCCAACAAGCAGAAGACGTTTTGTTAGTGCAATTAACAAAGCAACTGCAATGGCACCACACAATGGAAAATGGACATTGCTGTTGGTAGCTTGAATCTGCCATATCAGATCCTCCTCCCCCTTCTCCTCCTTCTACTCCTTAAGCTCCTTTTAATCGATAACACACATTTGCTAAATGCTGCATACAATGCTGATAAATGACTAAGAAGCAGGTAACTAAATTGAATGCAAGTCCTGAATGGAATTTCAAATATGAACAATCGCACAGCTGAAGTAAAAGAAAAGCTCAATCGAAAGGCAGACATATTTTCATATAACCTAAGCCAATATTTTAATTTATATCTTGGCTAATATCTAGAGCTAATAGTTTAGTCATAGTATCGATAATAGCAGAGACTAAATAAAACTCAATTTCTTAATTTCTTAAAGTGGTTGATTTTTAACCAATATTGAATAAATGTTATTTTTGTAAAAATGTTAAATTGTAAAAAAAATGTAAATTCATAGGTATATAAGAATAAAGAGAGAAACTTTCTCCTATACCTTAGTTCTTCGTAATAACACGCTAATTTATTAAATCTTAAAAAGTTAATCAATTTACTTCGCAACGGGTAATCAAATAAAAATAAGAAGACACAATAAGAAAACCCTGTAAAATATTAATTGCTTAAGTTTTGTATTTTGAATAAAACTATTTTTGAATTGAAAAATAAATTTTTAATAAGCTGCTCTCAAAAATATTTTGGAAAACAAATTTAAAGCAGGGATTAAAGCCCCAACCGAAACCGTTACCTTTAACCGGTAAAAACCGATTGAAATTTAAAACCGTAACTGAAAGTGTAACCGAAAAAAAAATTTTTTTAATTTGACCCAAACTTTAAAACTCTGTAAACCGAAATAACCGTTTCATTTATAAGGGTAATTTTAATTTTTAATTTTAAATTTTGATTTTTGATTTTATTTTTCTTTTGTTTAATTTTGAATCTTTATTTGTGATATTCATGATCGAATTTTCATAGCACTGAATAAGTGCAAATAAAATAAATTTGTTAAATGTAATATTATAATTATTAAAATGTAACTAAACTACATCAAACTAAAGAATATGTGAATGCAAATTAGGAAAGTAATGCCTTTATAACTATTATTATTATATTATTAATATACCTATATTTATTCAAAGAAAAATTTTTAATGAACCAAAACCATACCGGAATTTGAAAACCTAAACATTTAAAAACCGGTTCACCGTTACGAAACCTTTATTCAAAGATTTTGCGTAACCGATACCCGAAAGCCTAAATGCGAACATAACCGAAACCGTAACTGAAAACGATATTCGTATCGGTTTTAGTCCCTGATTCAAAGTATGATAAATTTATATACAAGTGGAGTTGATTGTAAAGTGAAGTTGAAAAGGAAGCCAATTGTGGCATAATGAAATAACCTATTTGCCCAGTTGAATATTCAACTGAATAATCAGCTGAAAGTTTGTTGATAATGCGTCCATTTTATGCCACACAATAATAACAATAAATAAATGAATGAACAATTATTTGTTGGCCTCGTTTGGCAAATAAAATGCGACTAAACAGATGAACTAAAAATTATGCATAAATAATAATAAATAATAAATCCAAATGCAAAATGCGAAATGCAAAGGCGGATTCAACTTTTGCCGCTAAATTGTTTAATCTAAATTCATGCGTCACGCGCTAAATGCACAAAACTGTGGCAACAACCGGCGGGGCATGTGGCACAAATTTGGCGGTCATTTTGTTTAAATAATTGATAGCACAGCAAGTGCAACCGACTGCGGTTAATGCCACAAAACTGTGCCACAAAACACTCCAAGTGCCGCACAAAAAACAAATATGTAAAATGATTTAAATATTCAAAAAACAGCACTCAAACACGCATTTTTGTGGCACGCAAATTACTTATGCAACAATTTCGTATTTCATACATACATAATAAACACGGCCGAAACTCAGAACTCAGTTATTTACTGACCTCCCCTCGCCCGTCCGTGCCACGCCCCCACCGCCTTGCACTTTTATTCTGTGATTCCGCGACTCAAACTTTTAGCGCTTAAATCCACTTTGGCACTGAATTTAAGGCTACTACACTTATTTAAATACACTACGAAAGGCATTAGCTACATCATCAGACAGTTTGACATAGAGCTGCCCACTTAACGTTGAGGTGCTGCCAACTTATGAATTTATTTAGCAAATTATAATTTACATGAGTTAAGAATATGAAGTATTTTTAAAATTCAACAAAAGTTTATATTTAGTTGCAGAAGCCCTGCCAACTTAATGTTAAAGTGCTGCCAACTTATGAATTTATTTTACAACAGAATTTGAATTTAAGTTAAAATTTATTTTGAAGCTAATTTTATGACAAATAAAATTCGTTAAGAATATGAATTTTTATTTAACATTAAAAATTGTTTAAATTATCTAACAGAAGCCCTGCCAACTTAGCGTTATAAGACTGCCAACTTTTACATTTATTTCTTAACAAAATCTGTTAAACTTAGTTGAATTTCATTTGTGAGAAAATCTACGTGAAAAAATATAAAGAAAACAATTAACAATTGTATTTTAACTTAAGCTTTGGTTGAATTCTAAAGCCCTGCCAACTTACCATAAAAGTGCTGCCAACTTTTACATTTTTTGGTCAATATAATATGAAAAGAAAGTCTAGTTGAAGTTCATTTTGATTTTGAAGTTGATTATTTTAAAAGTCAAAGAAATAAAGTAAGTAAGTTTAACAGTAAGGGCATTTAAAATGTCAGCGTGTCCACTTTTCTTTATAATTTAATATGTGTGTGTGTTTTGTTTTTTTTTTTGTAATGTTGACCGCAGGCTGAAATAAATGAAATCATGAAATAATAAACTGAATTAGGTGCAAATTGTTGTGCGCGGTTTTATTTTATTTCGTTACGTTTTGAGATTGCTATTCCGGCTCTTCCTCTTCCTCTGCCTCTGCTCCTTTCGCTCTTTCGCTGGCCGTGCTAATGCAATTTGTCGAGCTCTCATTTCTTTTTTTTTTTGGCCAAAACTGTCAAAAACATTTAATTGCTGGCTCCAATTGAGAGCAAAACTGTTGCAACATTTTAATGGGTTATCGAAAACTTTTGTTTTAAGTGCCTAACTCGCTCTCACTCGCTCACTTTCTCTATCTCGCTCTCTCTCTTTCTGTTACTGCCTGCCTGGCAAATAATTATAAATTAATAATTAACTGCCAAAACTATAGAAAAAAGTCATAAATACTCGTAACAACGTGCATCTCCCATAAACAACATGAACTTCTAAAAGTGCGCAGAGTAAAAACAAGTTTAATGCTCGCTAGGCAGGTGCTTGACTAGAAGATACCCTGTAATATAAAATGAAGCTAAAGTATTCAAAATTTACAAAAAAATTAAATTATATATTACTAAAATATATGACTGAAAAAAAAACTAAAAGTCTAAGGAAATTAAGCTAATTCAAAAATGTGTACATCTTTTTTTATTGCAATAAAAAACTATTAATTATACCCTGTAACTAAAAGAGAGCTTGACACATTTAAAATTTTTGAATGTACAAATTAATTTTATATAATTTAAAATATATAATTAAAAAAAAGATAAAAGTCATCTAAAGTTTTTAAATGTACATTTGAAGAAAATTATTTTTATTTTTGTAATAATTAATAATTGGATTTATTTATTTATTTAATGTCAACTAAGTAGAGTTGAACAAAATTAATCTAAGAATTTAAGCAAAAGTCAAGTTATATAAAAAATTAAGTAATATTAAATTAATTAAAATATAATTTATATATAACTAAAATAACAAAAAATTGAAAAATCAAAAATCTATTATTACAAGCTATCATCCTATTAAATCGTAACAAGATCGGACAAGCAGAACGGTAGTTATGGCAGATTTAAGTTTTTAAGCAAAGCAAGTGCCTGAAAGTATGCAATAAAAATGTTTTATAGTTATTTAAAAAGGTAAGGGGTATCATATAGTCGGGAACTCGACTATAGCCCTTGCCGCTTGGTTTTAATATGTTTATTACATACATCATACAAACTACCTCTCGGCTAAAAACCATATTTACAGGGTATGTCAAAACTCTATGACTGACAAAAAACTAGGCTGCGCCGTAATATACTTGTAAATGTATCTACAAGTTTATGTATCCGTAACATTAAATGCTACAGAATCTGTATTTGTGTGACTTTATGCGTGTCTCTGCCTGTGTGTGTGTAAAGATGTGTGTGTGTGTGTGGGAGAGTAAAATGATTGTGGCATTTGTATGCCGACTTCAGCACAAGTTTCCAGACGAGGGGAAGGAAGACAGGACGAGTATATGTTGTTCAGAGAACACACACAAAAAACTTTTATAATAATTTGCGCTACAAATTTGAAATTGTAATGCGGACTCATTAGAAAGTTTTTCATTCGAATTTGTTTTCTGCTGCGGTTGCTGTGGCAGCCTCGATCTGCCACTGGATTATTTTCTGATTTTATGCCAGCTTCTTTTTTGTTCTTTATTTTTTTTTATGCTCATTTCATGTACAATAAATTGCCTACGATGTGAAAAAGCCCAACCTCCTGCTTCATCTCGCTGCTTAAGCTCAACTCGACTCACCTACAACAGCCGGGAATATCAACAACTCTAAGCAATTTGTAACAGTCAAATAAAAAAGACAGTGGATAAGACAAAGTTATTTAACATGTCAAACTAAATTATATTTAAATGTAAAATTAATAAAAGATGTGTGAATATCAGAATTTAACAGAAAATTAATAATTAAATATTTAAAATAAAAAAATAAATCATAAAAATATACATATTGAGTAAAATCAGCCTTAGCATTTCTAGTTAAATAAATAAAAAGCTGAAGCTTTTAATAATAAAAAATAATATCGGTTGACAAACAAGTTGTTAACCATTTCAAATAAAATAAATAGTATGCATTTAAATTGCCAAGCATATTTATTAATATAATATATTGGATTTAAACTAAATAATAATAATTTTAAATTATCAAAATATATGATATTTAAATAATAATTTAAATAATAATTAATAATTTACATTTATAGAAATAACTCTTAAATCCTAAATATATATATTTAATAATGTCAACTTTTGCATTTGAAATAAAATTAAAAATAAATAAAATCAGCTGAGAAACAAGTTGTTAAGCATTTCAAATAAAATAAATATATTAATTATAACAACAAAATGTATTAAATTTAAATTAAAAAAAAAATCATTTTAATTTTTATTATGTAATAAAAATTTTGTAGCTCATTATCTTATTTTTGTAGTCACATCAGTCGCTTCTTAGTTGTTTGCTTTGAGTTTTTGGATTATTGTCAAATTATACGCGTATTTATTATGGATATGCAAGTTTTCAATACAAACACGACTGTGATTCATGACTGTATTATGAGTGTACTCATGAATATGTTTCGTTTGCCCTTGAAAAACGCTTTTTATTTGTCATGCAAATTTGGATAACGTTTCTTATTCTTTTTTTTTACAGCTTTTCGGCTGACATGGCGTATACGTAATGTGGACAAATTTGAAGGCTGTTGGCTGACAAATTCAATTAGTTGTTTTTTCTAACCATCAACAAATAGTATTAACACGAGAGCAATTTTCATTTTCAGTTGCCAGTTTTTATATATTAGTATTTGCCAGGTAATACAATTTTAATTAGTTGAAATTGCATCAAAAGTTTCGTTGCGCGCATCTTCAATTTTCTCTTTCTGTCTCTGTCTCACTCTCGTTCTCCCTCTCTCTCTGAGCATGTGTATGTTTTTGTGCAAATTAATTACAGAGAGGCTCATTAGCATTTTCGTTACATGTTTGTTTTGGTTGGTGGCGAGACGAGTTTCCCTTTCCCCCCATGAAGCGAGTTCAAAATCGCACACTGCACGCAAATTCCGGTATCTGTATCTGTGTCTGCACTTGTATCTGTATCTGAGACTGCATCTATGTTTTTAGCTGCAGCTACTGCGGGTCATGTTCTTGTTGTTTTTTTGTTGCTGTTTGTTGCCGGTGATGAGCCAAAAAGGGAATTCATTTCAGCCATGTCAGGGATCAAGTTGCTCGTAAAACTGTGATTTCTAGCCGAGTATTTTGAGTGCTAGAGTGAGTGCACTTTAATGAATATTCCATTGATCATGCTCTTAGCAGCAAAAGAAAGTTTAATTTTTGTATACAATTTGTAAGTTTCTTTTTACAATTTAAATAAATGTATTTAACTTTGGCAGAAAGAAATTGAAACAATGGAATATAAAGTTACTATTACTTAATTAATGTAAGTTTATTTTTACAACTAAAATACATTTGTTTATTTATTTCATTTTGAGAGAAAGAAATAATTAAAGAATAAATAAAAAATATTGAATAAGTTGAATATAAAGCTATTAGTTAAATAAAACTATATACAATCTTAAATTTACGACTCCATATATTTGTAATTTAAATAAAGTCGATGGCCCAGTAGCCAGTACTCTAGTCTTTAGTTTTTATATTATAAGGAATTATGTATAAAAATAAAATTAAATAAATAAATAAATAATTTGAATAACGTCATAGTTCAATTTATATTACCTTAAATATATTTTTATTACATTGAAAATAGTTTTATTTTTTCAATTAACGCACAAATATTTTCAATTTAATTTTCATAGTTTCATAAATTCAATTTCTGCAGACTTTGAGCTCATTTAGAATATTTGCCAGGGAAACGTTTATGAAATTGATACATAGACAAACGTTACGCGCACAAGAGAGAGAGAGGGAGGAACACACACACAGAGAGAGAAAGAGCGAAAGATTGAGAAATAAGTGATGAGTTTAAAATTTTTATAAATGTCAATAGGACATATTTTTAAATCGAAAGATTATTTGCCTGAGAAACGTTTACGAAATACAAAGAGGAATAAGCTCTACTGAGAATAAGCTCATCAAAGCGAAAATGATAGAGCGAGAGAAAGAGAGCAAGAGAGAGAGAGACATTGATGCTTGTCTATTGTTGTCTTTGAATTTACTTAATTGTTGTGATTTGATAGTTAATATAGTTATATAATATAGTTATAGCAGTGCCATTAATTTATCCAACTAATTTATTTGCAACTCTCGTTCAGCTGCCACATTTGGTTGAATCAACAAAAAAAGTGCATTAGATTGGGCACACAAGTGCATTGCCATCACAATGATGCAGTAAAAAAGTAACAACAAAAAGCAGAAACTTTTCAAGTAAATAAAACAGAGTGCAAGTGTGAGTGTGAGTATGAGTGTGAGTGTGAGTGTGAATAAAGTGCGCACACTGCAGTTGGTATGCAAAATTAACAAGTTTTGTTCGCAAGTTGCGAGTCAACGGCAGAGTTTTAATATGAATTTGCTCGTGAGATTAAAACACGCCGCGAAGTAGGCAACAAAAAGTCGACAGAATTAAGTCCTTGCTCCTGCGGGCTTCTCCTGCTAACCTGCTCTTTCTCCTTTCCAGCCTGTTTCGACTTTTTCTGCTGCTCTTGCTCCTCTCTCTGCTTTTCCTTTTGCTGCTCCTTCTCAGCTGCAACTATCCAAATTCAGTTCTTAAACTTGTAACCAACGCATAATGGACGAAAAGATCTAAAATTTCGTACTAAATCTTGATTTTCGACTGATCGTTTCTATGGCAGCTATATGATATAGTAGTCCGATTTTACCCAAATTTGGTCAGGATATAAGGGACCATCTCATATGCATATTCTTTCAGTTTGGTTCAGATATCTCAAGCAACAAAAAAGTTTTTCATACTGAGACTTGATTTTCGACTGATCGTTTCTATGGCAGCTATATGATATAGTAGTCAGATCAAAATTTGGGAACAAATTTGATCTTTGCCTGGTATCCAGCAACCTACATAGCAAATTTGAAGTCTCTAGCTTTTATAGTCTCTGAGATTGACGAGCTCAAATACACGGTATAAGAATAATGAGTATAAAATAATTTTTCATTTATTAAATATGAATTATTATGAATTATTATAAATTACTGCTTTTTATAACTATTAAAAAGAGAACATCTTACATAAATATTTTGTTCATTTAATTTGACAATTTTGCCCACTGTGCAGCAGTGCAACTTGCTCTTCAGCTTGTATGTAGTTGTTTACATTGTTTACAGCATTTGCACTCTTGCTTCTTAAGAAATTGAGTCGCTAAAATAGCACACACGCACACACTCATACACACACACACACACACATAGAGCAGAAGAGGAAGAGACTCTCATGAATAATGCAATTATTGTGCAAGCAGCTGGAGCAGATGCTTAATTATGCCTAGCTGTTTGTCTGGCTGAAACCTTGACACCTGACCATATGCTACAGGGTATCTACAGGGTATACATACATAGGGCATATGTGCACTCAACTCTGCTTGAGCGGACAGTAAAATTGTGGTGAGTGTTTGAGAAATGGCAAATTCATTTACGAGTGCGCATAGCAAGCAGCATTTGTCACGCTCCTAAACGGAAAATGCAAAATGAAAAGCAAGTGCAACACAACAGGAAAAGCAGGGGGAAATGCCCGGAAAATTGCATTTTGAGTGCAAATATTAATTTTAGCTGCCGCACAAAGGCAACAAGAGAAAGATATATATAGAGAGAGAGGGAGGGAAAGAGAGTGGGAGAGAGAAAGTGTGGCAAGTGGCAGCAACTCTTTGTTATACCTGATACCTAAAATACCAAGAGGGTATATTGTTTGCATGAATATTAACAATATTAAATTATGTCTGTTTTTGGGTTTTTAAGCAAATACATAAAGTGTGCTTAAATTTTTATGATACAGGAATTTAGATTTTATTTTAATAAAATAAACAAAACTAGATTTAGTTGCCAGTAATGTTAGCAGAAAACCAGTTTAAATAAAATAAAATACACAAATTTTTATGAAAAAAAAAAAATAAATAAATTAAGATGTAACATGAATCATTTAATATTATCAAAAAAATTTATCATACAATCACTTTATTTATAAAACGATTTTTCCTGTGAAAAATTAAACAGATTTATAGGATAAAGAAAACAATAAAATTATATTTAGAGATATATATGGTATAATATAATTCTATAATATAAGATAATATTGACAGGCACTTATTATTGCTATTTGTTAAAGTTTTGTTAAATTTTAAAGATCCCTAAAAAATGATGCGAGTATTTTTATGAGTTTATTTTCATATTTGAATTCGTACAATTTTAAATGAATGTTAATAACTTGAGTATTAAACTAAACTTAAATTAAAATTAAAAAGGATATTTAACTAAGAAAAACATTGAAGGTACAAAATTAAGGCAAAAACTACTCCATTAATATTAGAAAAATTGGCTTTGATTTATATATAGAGCTTCCTTATTCTAAGTAATTCTAAATAATTGATAGACATGATGCTTTGTTTATTTTAAGGGTATTTTTACTAAAGTTAGCAGTAGAAGAAAACATTCGAAAGCCAAAATCAAAATTAAATTTAATTAAATATTTTTGCTTTATATTTTTCCTTATTTTCAAATTAAATTTTTATATCAATTTTTAATAACATTAATTTTAAATTTTTATAAACTAAATGCTGCCAATTCTATTTCCGATTTTCCTTTATTACTATTAATTGTTGGAATTCGTATAGTAGGATTTAAAAATTAATCAAATATCTGAATTTTGTGATAGGTATCTCATAGTCGTGAACTCACGGTCTAAATATTTTTGCGCTTATTCATCTTGTTATTGTAATTGTTGTTGTTGTTGTGGCTGTTGCCACATTGCTATTTGTGTCATGTAATTCAAACGTGCGAGCCCAAAAAACATTTTGCTAAAATGCATTCCACAAAATGACAAATGCAGCGCATATCCTGCAGGAGTGTCCTGTGTCCAGTGTCTTGCAGTGCCTCACGGCACTTAACGTAATGGTCCGCTGCTCGTCCTGGACCTTGAGCATTACAAGTGAGACATTCTCCTCTCTCCCTCCTCTATCCTCTTCGCTACTTCTACACACATTCCTCTGCTGCTTAAACGAATTAAAAAAAAGGCACAAAGTTGAGAAAAATGCAAAAAACTTGACCGAATGTGGAGGACATTCTACACTTTGACAATATGAGTTCTCGCATTTCCGCTTCCGTTCTCTTCTCTTCTTTGTGTGCGTGTGGAGCACAAAGTAAAATCATTTGTAGTATGTAAAAACTAAGCCAAGGCCTTTTTGCTAAATGCATTTTCGCCTCAACCACTCAAGATTGATGCCCACAATTGATAAATGTGAGAGCTAAATATGAATTATAGATTGATTGGAGTGGAATATTTCAATTACAGTCAAATTGAGCTAAAGCATTACAGTGTCTGAGCAGTAACAACTTAGTATAACACTTTTCTGCTAGTTAAAAAATTAAATATTTACAATTTCTTTTTTTTTTTTTCATTTTTATTATTAAATTTATTTCAACAAAATTTATTAAATTTGAATGCAAAACATTTTACACTGATTGTGATATAAGAAGTTGATAATTTACAACAAAAAAAAAAAACAATCTTATTTGAACGAATTTAATTTAACTTGAATGCAGCTCAGTTTGTCTCAGAATAATTTTAAAATTATTATTTCAAACTTGGCTGCAATTCATTAGCCAAATTCATGTGTTTGCTTCATATGGTGGCAACTATTGAAAATCCCGAGAAGAGTTCTCTATTTTCTGTGCGGCTTTCAATATATGTTGGCTTCAACCACACACAACACTCATACCCATACTCACAACACTCAACATCATTCAGTTGAATACACTCAGCCCGCATTTGTGAGTGTCGCGCTGTGAATGCGGCAAATTGCGTGTATTCGTTGTTGTTGTTCGTTGTTGCTGCAACACATTTGCCAGATGTGAGTACAAAACATATTTTCACTTTCTTGCGTTTTGGAACACTGTGAACAGTGATGTGCAGTGTTGCGCATACGCAATGTGTGCCAGCCATTGCAGCGTAAACACGAGGAACACACACCCACACACAACTAGAGGACACAACAAGGGATCACAACAAGAAAAACAACAACATTAGACACTGAGAGAAAAAATCAAGATTTCGTACTTGATTTTTTTCTAACATTGGAATTACTAAAGTCAAGTATTTCGATCTTATTTTAAGTATGATATTTTAAGTACAATATTTAAGTATTTTTAAACTTGATATTAATAAAGAAGTTCTTGATTTAAGAACTTATAACATAAAAATGGTTGAAGTTCTTTTAGTTCTGAGCAACTTTCAAAGTTGAAAACTACAGAAATTATACTGTTAAATATAATTAACAGAAAAGCAAGAACCGTTTGGGAATTCTAAGCATGTGAACGCTAAAAAGATATTAGTACTAAAGAACTTAGTATAAGATTTTAGGAACCTAATCTGTGAGTCCTGAAACTTGAGTCCAGAGCTTATATTCAGAATTTTGGTACTCATTTCTAGTAATTTTAGAGTTTTAATTGATTCACAATTCGTTGTTCTTATGTCAAGATTTTTAGTAATATTAATAGAGATTTATGCTTATTTTCAGTAATTCGAACTTAAAGTACTTAAATTCAAATTTAAAGTATCAGAAAAACTTAATTCGAGTTCTTTCGAACTTACTCTTAGTACGTTTTTTTTTTTCTCTGTGCAGTTGCTGACACAAATTGTTATTTCACTTCAATTAAATGGATGCGCGGGTTGCAGTTGAAGTGACTCCTTTGTTGTTGTTGTTATTGTTCGTCCTGGGTCGACCATTATATGAACTTTTGCTAAGTGGATGCTGACTGTGTGTGGGCGTATAAATGTATCTATATATATATATATATATATGTATGTGTGTGTGTGTGTGTATTGTCAGTCAATTTAGCAAATGCCGGAACCGCAAAAGTTTCTTAACGCGCTTCGCGTTTGCAGCTTCTTCTTCTTCTTTTTGCCGCTGTCTCTAAGCCAGAAGTTGCTGTTTTTCCCAGCACTCAAAGATTACACAAGCTTATGAGTTTGTGAGAATTTTTGTCTGTCTGCATGAACATTTAGGAAAAAGAAATTTAGTCAGTCATTTAATTAATTTTATTTATAAATAAAAATTATATTTTTTTTTTTTATTAAAATATATATTTTTTATGTTGATGTTGATGATGATGTTGCAAAAATTACAAAAAAAATGATGCCAAATTGTAAATTGCAAAAAAATGTTTTCTTTTTATGTTATTATTATATTTTATCTCCTTTAAATATATATTATTTAAAGTGATTGGGGCGAAAATGCAAAACAAATTTGAAATAAGCCAAATCATTTTAAAATTGCGAACAAAAATAAATGTTATTTCAACATTTATTTCAAAATGTTTTTTAAATTTTTTTTGTTGTTTTATTGGTTATATATTGTCTTTAGATGCGTTAACTGGGCATTTAACAGTCGAGCAGCTCGACAGTT
Organism: Drosophila limbata; assembly: GCA_963924055.1. Classification (NCBI taxonomy): domain Eukaryota; kingdom Metazoa; phylum Arthropoda; class Insecta; order Diptera; family Drosophilidae; genus Drosophila; species Drosophila limbata. The sequence continues at coordinate 23,567,421 of OZ001355.1, read as the reverse complement.
TTATTCTCACTTGTTGTTCTCTTTGTTGTTGTTGTTGTTGTCTGACAGCATACAGTTTCCTTTGGTAATTATGTCGGCAACATCAGCAACAGCAGCAGCAGTCTGCGATTTCAATTTCCGCATTGCCAAAATTGTTTGCCAAAATCAAATTCAAATTACAAAGCAATTTCTGTTCGAAAATAGCTTAGCACACAATCAGCCAGCGATAGACGCGCTCTCTGTCTCTTTCTCTCCTCTCACTCTCTCTGTCGTTCACCGGCGGATGCGTTGTCTCCACATTTAACTTCAAATGCTGGAAATTTCTATGCGTTCCCTTAAAGTATGCAACGATTTTTTGCTTTTTTCTGTCTTTTCTACACTTTATTACGCATACGCAACGTGGTCGCAACTTAATTCTAGCGGCTTGCCAATCGAATTAGCGTCATTGACATGTCGCTCTGTCGATTCGCATCGCATTTGGTGCCAACTACGCTTCACAGACGGTAATTACAATTTGCTGGGCACTCGCAGAGGCCGCGGGGCAACAACATGGCACAGTGGGGTTTTTTGACCAAATTTTTGACTGAATTTTTAACATGTTGTTTTAAATATAATTAAAAGAGAGTATATGTTTGAATTAAAATAAAACTAAGTTCAACCAAACTATATAAATATTGTGCAATAAAAAAATTATTTAAAAATCTATTTTATGCACTTGTTAAATTAATAAATTCAGTAATTAATTTATGGCAGTAGATTTTTGTCTCTCCACAAATATGTGAGAAAAGTATATTTGAAAAAAGTTACATAACTTAGGTAATTATATCAACAGAAATAAACTTTATTTATTTATTTTGCTCAACTAAAATCTGTTGACCAAAAGTACATTTACAAATTAAATAAAATATAAAACCTTAATCTGATATAAGTTAATATTAATTATATTTATAAATAATTTATATTTATATATAAAATTAAATTTTAATGATATATTTATCTAGAGTTTATTTTAATATTAAGGAACATCTATACATCATTTTGTTGTTTTCAAAAGTATCTGTCAATAAAATAATAATTTGGTTTACCCTTTCTAAAATTTTTAAATTTTTTTACTATCTTAAATCTATGTAATTTTAACTGTGTGTGTAATTTAATTCAATGAAGCAATGTTTGCTTTTGAAATAAAAAAAAATAAATAAAAATAAAAACATTATAAGATATTTAAAATTATAAATGAAATAAATAAATTATAAACTTTGCATTTAAGTCTGAAATTGGTTTGAAAAATTCCATAGTGCTTAGAAGGCGCGACTTAATGCCCGAATTTGTGTGTCCATGTGTGACAGATAGCAAACACTCACACTCACACTCACGCTCATACTCACACTCATACTCACTCTGACTTTGTTGTTGTTGTTGTTTGTCCAGTGTCCAGTGTTGAATGAATAGCTCCAGTTGCGTTTGCTTTGCTTCGCTTTGCATTGGTTTTGTGCTGGGTTTATTTTAGTTTAACTTGTGCCCTGCATTTGGATTGTGGTCAACGTTGGCAAATATGTAACCAAAATGCATATGAATGATGAATGCAGATAAACTGAATAATATCTGAATTTATAACATGCTTGAAGAAATAATTCATTGAACTGATTTATGTTTACATTTAAACCAAGTGCTTTTCTGCTTTTCATTTCATTTCCAGTTATTTCTCATATATTAAGTTGAATGAATAGCGCTGCCTTTAGGCCACATTTGATGAATGTTCTAAAGAGTTGGAAAACACTGACTGCATTATTGAGATTATTTGAAACGATTTGTTTACAAAAATGCTGTTTCTTTATCAAAGAAATATTTATAGTCTTAATAAACATTTCTGTAAATTTGTTTAGTTTTTTGATATAGTAAGAAATGTTAGTAATTTATATATGTGTTTATTTTGCAAAATTTTCTTGCATTTTCCTTTTGCGAAATAGTAAAATTTTAAATTTGAAACAATTTGTTTACAAAAATGCTGTTTCTTTTTCAAAGAAATATTTATAGTCTTAGTAAACATATCTGTAAATTTGTTTAGTTTTTTGATATAGTAAGAAATGTTAGTAATTTATTTACATATTTGTTTATATTGCTAATTTTCTTGCATTTTCCTTTTGCGAAACTGTAAAATTTTAAATTAGTTAAATCTGCAAAATTTGTGACTCAATAAGAGAGAGAGTAACAAAATCATGATTTTCGTGTACTCGCAATTTTAAAATAATTATGTGGGATTCACTTTGTGTCTTTTTTTTTAACTGGTATAATTTTTAAAATAGTTTAAAGTTTGTGGCTCGTTTTTTTGTGCCTGATTAAAGTTAAAGTTAGCTTGACTTCAAATATAGAGATATCAATATTAAATATATTTATATTTAAAGCCTTTTTCTATCATTACAAATGCAAAGTTTTTAAATTTTTATTTTCTCAAAATGTTAAGTTTTGCATCTGTTTTGTCCGCTTGTTTTTTTAATGAAATTTCTGTATTTTTGTAGCGTGCTCAACATTTGGATTAAGGCGCTTGGCTGCGTTATGCATTTAAATGACACACCAAAAAGCAAGTCATAAACACACACACATACACAAAGTCACACACACACACACAGGTTAAGCCCTTGGCCAAAAGTAGCCTTCACCTTTGCACTTTTCTGCGCTCGTTTATTTTGCTTAAGCAGCTGCACAAAATGCTTGTAATTTGCTTGTTTCTTTGCACTTGAATTAGATGAGCGCTCACACATACAAACATGCACACTTATACACACACACACACTCATGTAGTTGTAAATAAACATGTGTGCTTATTTTTATACCCTTGCAATGGGCATCAAAAAAATCGTCATGAATTGTGTTAAGCGCAAAAGGAGCGAAAATGGACTCAAAAATTTATATATATATTGCTGATCAACACGTTAGCTGAGTCGATATAGCAGCAGTTATATTAAAAATTATTCGAAAAACTATGATTTAGTTTTAAAAGATTTAATTTGAAATACTTTTGTTTTTAAGATATCGGAACCAAAACTCACAGTGATGGAAAAAATTATAGAAACGACAGTAATAAATCAGTTATTTATTAAATCAGTTATTTTATAGTATGATTAAAAACTGCTAAATATAGTACGAATTAAGTAAAAATTATGAAAGTAATAACAATTAGTTTTCCGCAGCAATTTTAAGAATACAAAAAAAAAAAATACATTTTATAGCTGCCGTAGTAACGATTGTTAAAATTTTAAGGCTTGGTCTAATAACCTATTTATTTCTGGATTATCTCAAATTAACTCTCAGATCACTTTATATAAGAGTATCGAGTCTTCGGCGTGCTAAAAGATCACCTGGCTCCCTAGAGTTTTTCGAGCTTTACCTTTGCGCCGTGTCGTGTCGTGTCCTTGCAGCTGCGGCACTTGTCAAGTCGTTTGCTTGGACCGTGCAAACAACACCAACAACAGCAGCAGCAACAACAACAACAACAACCTGGCCAACTAGTAAATGCATTAATGGCAGCCTCACTTCGTCCCCCGCCCACAGTCAGTAGTCCCTTCAGTCTTCAGTTTTCGCCTGGCTTCAGTTTTCTCCTCTGCTCACCTCGCAAATTTGCGCCCATTACAGAATTTTGTGCGTGTGTGCAGCATATGTGTGTGAGTGTGTGTAGAGTGTGAATATGAGTGTGTGAGTGTGTGTGACTGGCAGAGTGTTTCAATTAGAGATGGCTGAGCAACTTCCAACGTTACACGAGAACTTTATAAATAAGTAAAATATAAAAAAAAATATAGAGCAGTAATAAAATAAAATTAAAACTGAAAATTATAATAAAATGTTTATAAGAAAACTTTAAGTGAGCAGGTTAATTAAATATGTGTTGCTCTCATTTATTTTTGTGGCTAGTGCACTAATTTATAAGGACATAGCATTAGGAAGTAAGAAAAGAGTAAATAATAAATAAAAAAAAGAATTAAAAAACAATACAAAGTTTTCTATAATCAATTAATTATTTTTTAATCCTTCCAAATTTGAAAATTTCAACTTTATAACAAACCTGTAGAATTATTAATTATATTATACTTAAATTTAATTCATCTTCTCTAGTTTTATGTAAAATTTTTAAAATTCCGTCAATAAATTTAATTTTTGTAATTTTTTAAGCATTCCCAGATTTTAGAATTTTATAATTTTTTTTTTTGTTTTTTATCCTTTTAGTTTAAATTCAAATTTATATAAGATTCACAATAGTTTACTATCATAATAAGTTGTTAATTTTATTTTAACTTTGCAAATACTTTTGATCAACTGCTTTAAGTTAATAGGTTAATAAATAGTAAAAATTAAATAATAATGATAATAAATTATGAAATTTACTTACATTTTAAGCCACACATTTTTTAAATACATTTGTCGTGCGTGAATGAGAAGAGCTGCATACGTGTCCGTCTTTTAGCTCCCATCGCTAGTGTGAAGTGAGGCTACAGTGTTCACTCTTTGACATGGCTGGAATGCTCAGCTAGAAGCCTGAAGTGTTTTTTAGCTGTCGTCGTCGTCGTCGTCATCATTTTGATTGCGCTTTGCATCAAGAAGACCAGGACATTTCTTGAGCCTCGTCCTGGGCTCGTTAAGTGTCATCAGAGTCAGTCAGAGGTCGGGCTGCTTCTGGCATTTTATGCTATTTTAAATGCATAAGCTACGTGTTTATATGCTGCTCCCTTTTCTCATTCCCTTTTCCCTTTTCTCTTTTTCTTTTTTTTTTCAGTCACACGGTAAATCTAAATAAATAAAGACATATGTTAAGTGCCATTGACGCGACGAAAGCAGTTAAGGACAGAGAGGAGAAGCGCTAGGGAAGAGAGAAGGACATATGTTGATTTTTTGTCTCGGCAGTTGATGCTCATAAAAATGTTTATTACGCGGCCCTAAAATTGTGTGTTCACTTTTGGGCCACTCGCCTCATTAGTAATTGAAGTTTTGACATGGGCCAAGAAATTCCCAGGCCGAGTTTCAAACTCTATGAAATTTTCATTTGTCGAATGCGTCGTTAGGCAAAGCTCAGAACTTGATGTGGTTGTTACTGTTGCAGCTGGGAAGCTACACAAATGTTGCCTCGATTATTTGTGTGTGAGTGTGTGTGTGTGTGTTTGTGTCGCTTAATGCATTTTTAATGCATCAAACACATTCTGAAGACGTAAAATTGCATTCAAATTGCTTTAATTAAGTGGATTTGCATTCGAAATTTACACAAAATTTCCCAGAAGGAAACAACAACAACATCAACAAAGGACATGCTACTCAAAGCATTGGGTGTGAGTTTTAATTGATTGCTCCATTAATTATTCACATTAAAAGGCGGCACACATGGCGTATGCTTGATTTACATATAGACAAACCACTCTACGCTCCCAACAATTAAAGAAAAGAGGTTTTTTTTACAGTTTCTTACATGCTCAGTCTTTTATTTGTGTTACATGGCGTATGCTTAATATTCATTCCACTCAATGCGGTCACATTCCCAAATAACAATAAAGTCAAAGATTTCTTTGAGCTTTCTAAAAATACTTTACATTTTTTCTGACTTTGTTTTATGCTTTGCCTTCAAGTCAAATATTCATAAGAAATTAATTGAAAGTAAAATAAAATAAAGGCACACATTCCAACTTCAACAGTAAAAGAAAAACACAAAAACATTTTTTAAGTTTATAAAATGCTTCAAATTATTCGTACTGAGGTTAAGAAAATGAAATAATTTTATTAGAAATTTTCAGGCTAAATATTTATAAGAAATCAATTGATAATAAAACAATATAAAATAAATAATAGGCAGAGGTGACGTATGCTTAATATTTATACTTTGCAAAATAGTAACATTCAATAAAGGAAAATGCATTTTTCAACTTCATAAAATGCTTGAAATTACTCGTGCTGAGACTAATAAAAATGAATTAGTTTTTTTTTTGCAAAACATTTAGAAACAAAAAATATTTATGAGCATGAGAAAAAATAAAAAAAAAAGCAATTGGCAAATATTTGCATAGAAATTTGTTTAAATATTTGTTAAGAAAGAATCTTGTGATATGTCAACCGATTGTTATATTTGCATATGAATTGGCTCTCTCTTTCCCACACTGCTGCTCTCTCTCTCTTTATTTTGTCTGTCAACTTTGAAAAATTTGTGCTGAAAAAGTCAAAAGGACATTTGGTAGAAAAGGTAAACACATGATTTGCAAGTGTCAAATGTGCACAATGAAAACTCCTTGTATAAATCTGAGTCTGTCTAAGTGTTCTGTGTGTGTGTGTGTGTGTATCCAAATATCCTTGATGTGACACTTTAAGTGATATATGCTAATAAAATACGAGCAAATTTCGTGCTTTGATTGACTTAACATTAAGCTAAAACAAATACTTACTCAAACTGTTTGGCTGCAAAACACATAAAACTAATTAGCTGAGTATTTTATGTTGATTTATGTGTGTGTGTGTGTGTGTGTGTGTGTGTGTGTGTGTGTGTGTGTGTGTGTGTGTGTGTGTGTGTGTGGAAGGACTCACATATTTATTGACTTAATTACAGCATTGCCACTTGGCTTTGATTTCAATGTGCAAATGAAATCTCAATGTAAAATAATATGCGATTCACTGAGCTGGATAATTATAATGAATCCTTTTTTTGTCTGGGCACAAACTTAACCTTAATTCCATGTTGGCGCACTTAATTCTAGCGTGGCTTTTTTCCTTTTTTCTTTTTTTTTACCTCCGCATTGTATTAGTTCTCATGCAGGTGCGAACTGTTCTGTTTAAGACAAAAAGCTGACAACACGCATAAAAAATATGCGCCGTCTGCTAATTAAGTTAGCTCGCCAAAATGAAAAAAAAAACACAAGAGAACTAAAATGAAATGAAAATGCAGCCAAGGGAAAGCGTGGAAAACGCATTGTGTTGCAGTAACTTTTGTGCATAAAATGGAACAGATGCTGCTTCTCCTGTGATTCTAATGCGGGCCAAGAATTCTCGCACATTGGCACCAAAAAACTAAATAAGCTTTTATAAATTGAATATCTTCGAAGCTCGTTTATACTTTTTTTTTTACAGTATTTTCGATTAGCAATATTATAAGCACCTTCGCGATAATATTTATAATAGAATAGATAATGTAATAATAGAACAAATCAAATTGTATTTTCTATAAATCTGCATATTTAATAAATAAATACATTTATTTTATTAAATTATAAGGACAAAAACATGCTAAGTTTCTTTTTCAAAATAAAGATGTAGAACAGATCATTGAATATTCCATAATCTTTAGGAAGCTACTGTAATTTTTATAAGCTTTAAAATAAATGTTACGAAATACGATTTTTTTTTTTATTTTAAATAAAAGTTGCAGAGTTTAATTTACTTTTTTATATTTAAAATTAAAATATTTAGACACAACATATCTTTTTCGACACTACAGATACTCTAAATAAATGGTTCGAGGCTATTTAATATTTTGAGCTTGTTTTTTAATTTTTTTAAGTTATAAAATAAATGTCACAAAATCACAATTTTTTTTTATTTTAAATAAAAGTTGAGTGTAAGAATTTGAATAAAATAAAATGACATGTATAAAATTATTTCATAAATAAACTGTTAATTAATATAACCAAATTTCGGTTGTTGCCACACTGTGCACCGCTGCCAGCCCTGACCACATTTTAATTGGGCTAAGAGAAGTGAGTCTTCTGACCAGGCAACATGTGTGACATGCTATTAGGAAAACTTTTAAATGAGTTAGTTAAGTAAAGCGGTTAATGCTGTTATGTCATGAGTTTGCAGTCTCCATTTTCTATGCTCCTTTCTCTATTCAGCAGAACAAAAGCTTGTCAGCTTTGCTTGTTTAGCTTAACTGACTTAACAGACTGTTAACCCACAGCAGCCCTCAAGCAACATTTCCACACAGCAGATATATGCACATATACATATGTAATTAGTGCTCATACATATTTGATGAAATTGTTCTCCAAATAGTCCCGCAGACAAGTTAAGTCAAAGCACTTGAGTTCTCATTAACATTTCTTTGTTTGGCGTGTAAACAGCACTTAACAGTTTTTTGAGTAGATAAATTCTGAACATTTGTATGTGTGCCCTTATTAACATTTGTGCTTTGAATATGTAAATTTGTAGTTTACAGATAGTTTTCAAAGCTCTACTCCTGTTAACATTCGTGTTGAGTGCATAAAAGCAATTTCAGGTCCAAATGTTTTAAATCTGTTAGAAGCAAATGTTAGCATAACTACACCAAGGCAATGTTTAGAACCTTTGAACGTCTCTTAGTAAATATATAAAATTGAATATTTGAAATTAGGTAAACTCGTTTTTGTTTATCTATTATTCCAAAATAACTTTCAGAAAATCTCTTTCTAATTATGATTTAAGGAGCTGATTAAAAGTGAAAACTTGAGATACTTAAAGGGGAACTCTTTGCATCAAAATCGCACTCTGCTGAAAAAAATGTTTGAATTAAATTAATAAAATTTATTCAAAAAAAGTTTATTTTGGCAAAGCTACAAAAATTTAAATTTGTAGAGAAATTTATTTGTTCTCTTATTTACATTAAAAGTGCGCTGTTACAAGCACTTTAACATTCATTTAACATGCATTCAACATACATTTAACATTCAATTTATAAATGGAAATAAAAAGTACACTCTCTCATTAACACTTCTGTGTTTACCCTCAGTAATTAAATTGCTGTTAATTGCCTATTTTTAATTGTAATTAACATACATTTCACACTCTGTTAAAGTGCAGCTCGCTGTGATAATGATGGATTATAATAATACCCTCTAATGTGTGCTAGTAAAAAAAAAACTTGTTCTAACTGATTTTTATACTTTTTTGAGTATTTGTTGCTAATTACAGTGCCTTCGTTTGTATGCGTACACGAATAAAATTGCAATTATGGAATCGCAGCAGAATCGTTTTTACGATTCATAGAAATTTTCGTATTAATTGAGGCTTTTTATTTGTAGACATTTGTGTGTGATGGTAATTGAGGCATAAGTGCACGCAATTAATATGCAATTAGGCTCATGCGATAATTTTTGATTATTTCTTGTGCTCTCTTTAAATGTGGGGCAGACATAAATGTGGCATGCCACAGCAATAGCAATTATCGCAAATTATATCAGCCATATATACACTGCCGAACATATTTATTGGCACAGCAAACATTTTGAGATTTGGGGGCTTAATTGTTCCCTGATCGTTAACATGTTGGTATCAATGGAAAGGTCATATAAATTCCTTTTGAATGATATAAAACATTTCTTAACCCATTAAGTACCCTTCGAAAATTTCGAGTTTATGTAAAAGTCATTTTTCGAAACTTTTTTCCTCGATTTTTTACAAAAAATATTTTGATGCAAAAAAATTATTCAAACAATTTAAGGAGTAACTGCAAAAAAAATTTTTCAAAAATATTTTTGCTAGTATTTTTTATAATTTTTTGAAAATCCTAAAAATGACCATTTTAACCCCTTTTTCCTACTTTTTACACAAAAAGTGCCTTTTTAGCAATTTTTAAAAAATTATAAAAAATACTAGCAAAAATATTTTTGAAAAATTTTTTTTGCAGTTACTCCTTAAATTGTTTGAATAATTTTTTTGCATCAAAATATTTTTTGTAAAAAATCGAGGAAAAAAGTTTCGAAAAATGACTTTTACATAAACTCGAAATTTTCGAAGGGTACTTAATGGGTTAAGAAATGTTTTATATCATTCAAAAGGAATTTATATGACCTTTCCATTGATACCAACATGTTAACGATCAGGGAACAATTAAGCCCCCAAATCTCAAAATGTTTGCTGTGCCAATAAATATGTTCGGCAGTGTATGTACATTTGTATGTACTCACATATGAGATTGCATTATGTGAAGACGCGATTGTCCAATATCGAGTGCCAGTTGAATAATGGAAAAACTCATGACATGGAAATGAATGAAACAGAAAAGAATGCCGAGAGCCAAAAAAATGTTATTCAATTATGACAATGGTCATCGGAATGTTGCGTCGAATGGAATCGAATGGAAGCCCATGCCGATGATAATTATCATCATAAAATATGCGATTCAATAAATACTTGAAGTTATCCCCGCACACAATCCGCTTTTTCTCCCCGCTCCCCACTCCCCGCTCTCCATCGTAAATTGCAAAAATAACAATGATTCAGTTCGGCCTGTTTTCATTCACAATACTCATTGAATTCATTCATAGTTCCATTGCGTTCCAATAACATTCATTTTTTTTAAGCAAAAACTCAATAATGAAACAGCAAAAAAAATCAACCAATTGCAATGTTCATTGTTATTCACAATTATTACTTGGACTGTAAATGATGGGATCCATTAGTTGTTAGGCTTAGCTGGAGCTTTATAAAAATAAAACAGGTCTCCTTGGAAAATATGGATTGGAAAAATTGTTTCAGTTAAAACAATCGATTAAAAAAATTACGAATTTATATACAAATTATAATAATATATAGTTTTTATATTTAAAAAATTCAATAGTTAATATTTATAGAAATTATGAAGTAAAAAAAAGTTTATGAATTTTAAATCATATTATTTATATTGCAAAATTTATATTTTTAAAATCTTAATATCCAAAATCTTTTTTCTTAAATATTAATAGTTACACGTTATTTTCTGAAGATCTATTTTGGGTTTGCCCATATTTCGATCATATTTAACATATTTCAGTTATTTTAAATGTATTAATTAAATATTTTTAGCTGTGATGACTAATTCTTATAGACATCAGAAAGTTATAACAATTAACAGTCATTGAAAGAATCTGACGAAATATGAGTTTTAAAATGAATACATTTGTTTCATTATTTTATGTCGTTAATAGATCGGCAAACTGAAGTAAGTTCTATCTTATAAAAAAACCTCTTTACGAGGTAAAAGTCTAGTGCCGAAAACATTTTCATGCCCCAAAATTTCTGATATCCAATTTTGTGACGAAAAATATTAAATTTTACACATGAATTATTAAAAAAAAAAATTTTTGTCACTGGCACTGCGCAAAAAAGTACTATTTATTAGGTATGAAAAATTTAGCGCAATGTGCCCAGTGATAAAAAAGTCGTAGAACAAACGTTTCTATATTTTTGAGCGGGAACAAGTCCTCATTCAAACATTTAAGCTAAATCAACGCTTTGATACAAACAAACAAACAAACAAACAGACATACTGACTTTTCATCTCATTTTCGAAAGGCGACTAAAAATTTCAACATTAATTATTTTTTGAGCTAGTAATTGGATTTCGATGATCAAGGTGTCATTCGACGCGTATTTTTGATTAGAATAGTAAAAAATTAAAAAAAAAATCAAAAAGCCCCCAACGGCCCCATTTGCTCCAATAATTTAAATTTTTCCCCTCCCACTTACACCTGCTTATCTCACGAACCAGCTGAGTTTCCAAAAGTCTTAGTATGCACATTTGTAAGTTAAATCGATACCTTTCGATCGGTATATAACTCGACCCGATCGGACGGTCATAGCAAATTTTCCATTCTTCCTGTGTATATATGCTAGTCGCTTTCGCACCCTTCGTGCTGCTTTCGTCACTAGCGCGGACTGCCGTCCGCAGTGATGTATCCTGATTAAAAAAAATGCCATAGGAAATACGTATTAAAACATGTATTTTGTACAAAAATAATGATATTATTATATTTTTTTAAAACCATCTTAAAGGGCATATAAGTTTCAGCGAAGTTGATAGACTTTTTATTGATTATTTATTTTAAATTTTTATATAAAACACAAAATCAACTGAGTAACATTTTCGATTTCAACACGCTGCATTGTGCATTGTTTTTTGATGTGAGCGGCAAATGTTATCGAAGAAAGAAACTTAAAGGACAGCTAAATTAGTTGGTGCACAATTAGTGGGCGTGGCTGGGGGGCTGCCTTGAATTTTATGACGCACTCGGAAAAGTGTAGGCTGGCCGTATTGATAAGCCCGGCCGTCTGGTCCATGCCCAACCACGCTTCATTTGCATAAAATTCAAATAAAATAAACGACAAACATTATAATCATTAGCCTCTGGCGAACCGCCTCCTGGGTGCAGTCAAACCCCGGGCCAAGTTCTTGATTGCAACAAGGGGGGAGTCAGGGGAAGTCACGGGGTCCCATTGGGGCCGCTGACATATTTATGGAGTTTCTATGTTAACGAGCCGTAAATTAATTTAGCTAATGATATATGCAACACGCCAACCGACGACGACGACGACGACGAGCAGCTTCCTCTTCCACTTCCTCTTCTCCTTTCTCCTTTCTTCCATTAGATTCCTATCCACTCCTGCAATGCGACTTTCTGCTGTTCAACCTGTTCACCCAACTTCTGGGTCATCGCAAACTGTATGAGAACGAGCAAATAGTTGAACACAATCGAGGCGAACTGAAAGTGAATCAATGAATAACTCTAGTTAACATTTAACATTTAAATTATTATTAAAATTATTCATATATTTAACAATACTAATAAACAATAAATAAATATGCAGAACAAAGTCCTAAGAGGATAATTAGGATAGTTAATATGCTGTTAAGATAAGAGCATTAATAAAAAAAAAAAATAGATAAGCATTCAATTTTAGATATTAATTTTCAAAATATGGTATGACTTTTTTATTAACTTAATATTTTTAAAATCATATCCAGCACATATTTTTCCTTTGTAAAATACCATAATTATGTTACAAGTGAATCAGGAACAGGAATTTATGTATTAATTAAATGTGTATATATGCTAGTCGAATTTCGCACCCTTCGTGCTACTTTCGTCACTAGCGCGGACTGCCTTCCGCAGTGATGTAATTATCGCCTATATGCAGCTTGCTGTTATATAAAACTGTAGACAGCATAACATTCACTGCAAATAACATAACATGCACTGTAAATAACTTAAGATGCACTGCACATTGGGCGGAATTGCCCGTTTTTTGGCAAAAACTCTAATCTTAAAGCTAGAAACTTGAAACTTGGAGAATTTCCTATTCATATTATTTGTGAATTTTGGATTTTTTTTTTTTGCGCTGCGACCACGCCTTCCCACCCGCCCACATAATAGTGCTGCAAAACATAATTTTATGTTCATCATTTTTTCTTTAAAGTTTATATGTGATAAAGATAATTAATTATTAACAATGCATTGTTGGAAACATAAGTTATATTTAAATTAAGTAATATTTTTAAGTTGTATAACATTCATATTTGTTAAAATGTACATTCTACTTCTAGATCAAAATCAAAATGTTCTTTACTTTGAAACTCGTCTTCATCTTCATATGTCTGGTCTGCAGCTTCAAATGCTGGCAACTTTAAAAGTGCAATAACTTCTTTTGGCAGTTTGTGTGCTTTTGAAGTCTTTTTTGAAGCGATGCTCGATAAATAAGGATCAGAAGAATCTAAAGCACGGTGAAATACGTCGGTTAAGTTGTTGATTCGGCTATTTTTTCTGGCGTGTAATATTCTATCACGCTTATAGTATTTGTTGCGAGCCTCAGATGCGTTTTCACCTAAGCAACCAACAGGAAGTACAGATGACTCAATAATCTGTGCACCGTGAACTAAAATTTTGTGGACCGTAGCGGTCATTGGGTACCACGGATATTTCTTTAAATGCAAACTAAGCGTCTCTTCACAAAATTTTTGGAATTTAATCGAGCAAATTTCAAATTCGCATGATATAACTATTAAAATTATGTATAGTTTATTTAAAAGCTCTTCATCGATTTCCAATATAGAGGCAAAAAGTGGGACGTTTGAAAATGCCCTTCGCGCCGTATTGCCATCATTAGAGTTTCCAGAACCATTCTGGCTTGGTTTGTTTATATGTAACCCCATTTCAGACCAAAGTTTTCTTTCAATGTCCTCTTTGCGTTTCAGCATTGTGTCTTTGTCAGATTTCTTACTGATTCGCCATTTCTGAAGACCGACTCGATATGAAATATTCAGAACGAACTCCAAAATCCGAATCCATGCGTGGAGAGGACTAATTCCGTACTGTAAAGTATTCGGTTTGGGCTTGAACTTTTGACTGTTGACGTCCGCTTCTTTCAAAAAGTCCTTTGGGCTAGCACCGCAAATTGGACACGATTGTGTTGATTTAGTGCCTGTTAAAGTATTTAACACCTTTCCATCAATGAGCGTCATGTGTAAGTCGAAGACAACTTCAACAATCCTTTGGTCCGCCTCATAAAAAAATGGATTAAGGTGTTTTATTTGAGCATCTAAATGTGCTTTTGAATTCAAAATATGATCCCGACTTTCTTTGGTGAACTCTATTTTTAGCGGCCTGCAAAATTTGATGGATTGTGGGTACCGGTTTCTCCAAATAGTTCGCCCATGCTGATCCACCATATGGAGTGGAATTATTGTTGTAACGAACAAAGATTGATCCAGGCTTTTTGGTTCGGGTTCATTAAATTTTTGTTTATAAACGCTCTGGCCGGTTGAACCGTCAAAACCATAGCTTACTGTTAGCTTCAATTTGTTTGTATCGATAAATTGTTCAATTACTGGCTTTTGATATAACAGTATCCGAGATGCAGTATGGTCAAGTAAGTTTTGCAGAGGCACTTCGGCAACAGTTTCTGAGACGCTTACATTTATAGGCCGGCACTTTTCCTTAGCCTCCTTCACCCTATCGTAACTCGGATATATATTGGAATTCTTTTCGATATTCTTTAAGCGTATGTTAATATATTGCTGCTTGGAAAACGAATTTTCTATAATAAATGCTAAGGCCTCATCAGGTGATAATGGTAATGGTTCTATCAATAAAAGCTGTTCCCTTAATTTTGGAGTATCAGAAGAATTTAATGTTGCATTTAGAATATGTAAAGTATCTGTATCATTTGTCTTCTTAGCAGACAAAGCCGCCGCACGAATAAGGAGATCAGTTGAATTTTCTTTTGAAAGTTCGGAAACCATTTTTCTTTTTGTACGTGAACTTCCTTCGTCATAAGATACATGAGGCCTCCCAAGTTTATTGCCATTATTATCCTTTTTTGAATAAAATGTTATATTTGATGCAAGCCAGCTAACATTTTGTTCTTTAAACCGTCGAATATTTCTTTGGGCTTTATTCAGCCGTCTCTTGACATCAGCAAACAAATTCTTTATTTTAATTTTAATGTCCATCAAAGCATTTTCTGGTAGAGACTTTTTAAATTTTTTTGCGCAAACCCAGTCAAAAGTGGCGTTGATGTTGCGACGCTTTTTGAACCAAACTTCCAGCAAATCGCCACGACGAATAGCAACCACACCTATTGGAATATATCGAAAAACCGCAAATTTCCGCTTATGTTTTAAACTCTACATAAATATATACACAATAACGCATACTACCACATAAGCACTTTTTATAATCCACGTTCATCTTGCTAGATATACTCCACGAAACACAACTATATTGAGGTTAGATTCGACAAGAATTATGGTTTAATAATAACATTGAAAACATAACGAAACAAAAGCACATATAATTAAACACATATATAACTCTTATCTACATACCTTGGTGATCATTTTCCATTTTAAACTATTTAGATTCTTCAAACCGTTTAAAAATGGGAGCCTGTCAAACAATAATAAAATTTTCAAATGGGACCACATGCAGACACCGCGTGGCACAAACAGCTGAGTTTGAAGGGCTGGTGTTAAACGAGGGTTGCATAATAAAATTTAAACTTATTGTTTTCGATGAGGAGGGACAATTACTTACTGGAAAAAATATTATAACCATAAAAATATTATAAAATAGAATTTAGACTTTTTGCCAAAAAACGGGCAATTCCGCCCAATGTGCACTGTAAACAACGTAACATACTCTGTATTCTGCACTCTGTAAACAAACATAAGAATAACATAGGCTAAGCAAAGAAGAATAAAGTATTCTGTATTCGGCGAAATAATGAAACATATGAATATTTGAATATCATTGTAGCACTAGGAAATAATTAAAATAAAAAAATAAATCAGTAAATGAAGTTATTTCTTAAAATAATGTTTCAATTGTTTTAATTAATCATATGTTTAAATATCTCTAACATTATTCACTCCTTTTTTTTTAATTTTTTGTTGTCTAGTGTACTCCAAACTCTATTTCCCACTCACCAGAGTAATGACAGTTTTGTTGAGCACAATGCTTGTGCCGCTGGTGAATTGGACTTTGAATTGGAGACGCCAACGCATCATGGCCTCGACGAGTTGCTTGACAGGCAGACTGTGAGGAAACCAATTGTCCAGTTGCTCCAACAGACGGAGACACTTGCGTCCCTCGTCCACACTCCGACTGCAATAGACGGGAGCAATGAGCATCTTGTAGAAAGGAACCAACATGCAAATACAAAGGAATCCAAGTAACATTGAACTAATGCCATCGTTGCTATCATTGTCGGAGCGACCAAAGATAATGTAAAGTTCACTGGTGCACAAAGTAAAATCGTGGGCCATGGCAGACCATAAGCTCAGGTTATAGACCCCATTGATCTCCTGGATGATGTAGTGCAGTTCCTTGACCATCTCTACCAGGCATCTCAGATGCCTTTCACACTTCTGTCCCTTGCCAAAGCGCCTGTGAAGGAATTGCGGCTGCAGAATCCTTTGCAGTAGTCGAAATCGAATGGTGAGCAGCTCCGTGAGTGTCATGTGTACATAACCCGTCAAATGGGGTCCACCGGTGATTAGGATGTAGCACAAGGCGGCAGGCAGCACAATCTCCAGCTGATGTCCCGCGGCGCCTCGGGCCAGCGCCGTGTTGACCGCCCCCAAATAAAGTACAGCCACCACGGACAGCACTACGATAGTCTTGCGATACATTTTTCGATAGTTGAGATTGGCGCCAAAATCGCGAATTAAACGCCTGTCAAAATATTTATTAAAAATTTGTTGTTATTTATTTTTTATAAGGAATAAAATTGAGAGATCGAATGCATGCATTTTCAAAAAATTTATAATATAAAATTTTTCGAAATAACGATAAATCTGTTTAATTTTCACGATTAATCGATAATTTAGTAAATCAACTCTTTAGCTCGATGCTCAGTTGGGGTTTATCTGTCAATTTCATTAAAAAAGAAATGTTCAAGTTTGTACGGAATGTCGATAAATCGGTTAAAATGTTCCGATTGATCGATTATTCAATGCATAAAATTTGAAGATCGATGCTCAGTTAGGATTTACCTTTCAATTTCACGAATACATTTTCCAAATTTGCACGGAATATCGATAAATCGGTTTAATTCTTCGATTAATCGATAATTGAATGCATCAAATCTTAATATCGATGCTCAGTTAGGATTTACCTTTCCATTTCATAAGTAAATTTTTCAAATTTATACGGAATATCGATTAATCTTTAACTCAACGTATCCGATCTTAAAATCGATGATCAGTTTGGATTTACTTGTCCATTTCAAAAGTAAATGTTTTCAAATTTATACGGAATATCAATAAATCTGTTTAATTTTTCCGATTAATCGACAATTAAATGCATCAAATCTTAATATCGATGCTCAGTTTGGATTTACCTTTCAATTTCATAAGTAAATTTTTCAAATTTACCTTATCCAGTTGCAATTTACCTGTCAATTTCTGTCAGTCGTTCATAGATCTTTAGATGCCTTGTTGCTCCAGTTTGCAGCGATAGCACTGTCAATATAAACACTAGCGTAGATATAACCAGCTCCAATCCCACAATGCTCAGCACCAGCTTGTCCAGGCGAAGAACTCGAGTCCTGAGTGCATCATTCTGCACCATGGCATAGAGGCAGCCGTATAATCCCAAAACTGCGAGGCTGGCACAGCATAAAGAATAGAGACGTGTCCACCTATTGATTACAAATTGTCCACCGCGATGGAAGAAGCCATTGCAACAGACGATGAACTGCATTCCACAAACGAGGCTAACACAGTCGTACAGAGTTCCCGGCTCCCGAAAATAATACAATATGGCCATGTTGAGGTTGAATCGACTTTGAAGCGTCAGTTGTCGACCAAGTTGTGGCCAGGTCGAGATTGGAGCTGTTAATGTAATTAGTTAATTAGTCGGTAATTTACAACAGAACTTATTTCTTCTATCGCATTTACAAAGTTCACTACTTTGTGGTTTAATAAATCCAGATAATCTAAAACTTATGATATGATTTGATGACCCCATAAAGTCGAATATTATATGCAGCTTGATTTTCCATATATAGAGAATGATTGAGAATACAGTTACAGTTAGTTGTGGTACGACTTAGTTATGTGAATCCGGTAAAGTGAAAGAAAGAACAAAGAAAAAAATGAAAAAAAATATATTTAAAGCAATATAAAATTAAATTTATTTTTGTATATTTAATATTTTTGCAATGGACAAACATTTAATAAAGAAAAGAAATTATACAAATAATTTAAAAATAAATTTAATTAATTTCATATTAAAATAATATTAAATATTCTATATAGTGTTTTTTTGTTTTGTTATTTTTTTAATTTTTGCAATAAACAACTATTAAAAAAGAATAGAGATTACAGAAATAATTTTAATATTAACTAAGTTTAAGTAATATTAAAAAAATATGATATATTTTATACTGTGATTTTATTTATTTTTATATTTTTTTTTGTAATAAACAAGAATTAAAATAGAAAAGAAATTCAATGAATAATTGAGCCATTAAGTAGTCCAATTTTCAATGCGTGGTCACTGAGCTAAACAGAAATATAATTATACACATATATAGATGGGTATCTGTAGTCTCTCAATTTAGTATTTTTATTTGATATTTTTGGATTTTTTATAATATTGTGTAATTGGCTTGTGGTTTTTGCTTAATTCTTATTTTCCGACGTTCAAAAATCTCTACAACAAATTGAAACTGTCCGATCTTGATGGTTTTCTCGTAGAATCGAAATAGCATTTTATATTCGCCGAAGGGAAAATCGGGGTATTGATCACTATCGATCAATAATTGGCGGGAAAAAATATGTCCCTAGAGAACAGAAAATGAATCAATTAATTGCTAAATTCATAGAGGAAACTTACCGTATAGGGACAACTATGATTGATATTCGTGTGAGTGCGAAGCTGATCAGCAATAATATTTGAATATGGAAAGAGTCGAGACTTTGGATCAGTTCGGCAAAAACTTATGTTGAATGCTACAATGTAAGACTTGAATTGATTCGTGTTGTCCTTCTTGAATAAGTTCGTTTCCAACTATAAAGGAAATAAAAATATATTAAAACAAGTGGGAAAGGCTATAGTCGAGCTCCCGACTATAGGATACCCGTTACTTACCTAAATAAATTAAACTTTTGTTTTTATTGCATGCTTTTAGGCACTTTTATTGCTTAAAAGCTTTAATCAGCCAGTACCACCTTTATCTTTGTCCGATCTTGTTGGGATTTAGTAGGATGATAGGTAATAACAATAGCTAACGTTCACCGTTTAAAAAAACCTATTATTTTGAAAACTGTGCGTGTGGTGGATTTTCGCGATTTACGGAGGCGGATAGGGGCGTGGTAAAATTTTGAAACAAACTTGACCTGCGTGGGGTTTATAGAAATCTGTGTGCAAAATTTGGTTGCTCTAGCTCTTATAATCTCTGAGATCTAGGCGCTCACACAGACGGACAGACGGACGGACGGACAGACGGACAGACGGACGGACGGACAGAAGGACATGGCTATATCGACTCGGCTGTTGATGCTGATCAAGAATATATATACTTTATAGGGTCGGAGATGCTTCCTTCTCCCTGTTACATACATTGCAACGAATACAATATCCCCTTTTACTTATTTTTAATAAGTAACGGGTATAAAAAACCTTTATAGGTAGTATAAAAAAATTAAAAGAGTTGCTGATTTTAAATAACCAGGTTAACTTACAATAAGATTGCTTATGGGTTTCACAAGGTAACAATCTGAATTGACATAGGACTTGACCCAACTGACTGCAATCAGATTGCAGCTGGTATTCACTATGAACTCGGGATTTGTTTTGCACTCAATGCTCTTTGCCTTGATGATCGTGAATTGCCCGCATTTCTTAAGGAAAACACATTTATTAGAATGTCTTAATATCTAAGTTTCGTTAGCCTTTTATACGTACAACATTTGTTATTCCAAAACTTAGCCACAAGCCGAGAATTAATTCCACGTACAACTGCATCGTGTCAACTGAAAAACTGTGGATAATTCAACTCTGTCCTCCTTTTATAAACGTTTTAAAACCTTTATTGGCCCATTAAATGATCCATCAACTTTGTAGACGTATTATGGTAATTTAGATTTAAATCGAATAAATGAAGCTCAATTCAAAAATAAATGCAACAGAAATCGTTAATAATTTTATGCTTTATGGGCTATCGTTTATTTAAGATTACTATATCGAAAATACAGAGTATTTTATGGATTTTTGATTAGCTGAAATTACAAGTAGTTAGTATTATCATAAATAAATATTATAAATACAATGCAAGTTATTTAATAAATAATAAACTTGTACATTTTAATTCCTTTTCTTTTTTATTCGCAACATTTCCGCAGCTTGAAAATAATATTTGATGAGACACACATTTTCACTTTGTCGATTTTAAAAATTTTCAGTCATTCGAAAGGATATCATATAGATGCCTAAGGGAAATTTTGGAATAAACGTATTATTCCCATCGATATACAAGTTCGGTGCCATTAGATGTCCCTGCAAAGTCAATAATTGCAAAATTTAAAATATCAGATAATTATTATTCGAATTGTTACTGTTAAGCAGTGTTGCCAGAGTCAATTTTTTCCCGTCAAATCTGGCTGTTTGCGGGCAGCGGGAACAAATATAAGGCAAATTGAAAGGCAATACAAAAAATTCAATTCGTAAAATGGCAAAATAATGACAGCACTACAAAAAATTTGGATGGAAGTCAATTTCTATAAGGATTCTGTGAGCAACAATACTTTTGCAGACCTGGCTAAGGTTGCCATTGATATGTTATCGTTGCTTTGGGCCAACGCCGAAGTGGAGCGCATATTTAGCAAAGAAAATCTTGTAAAGTCAAAACTGCGAAGAAAAACAGCACTTGAGAATATTGAGAAATTGGATTAATTGTTTGCTACTTAAAATAAAAATAATTTATTTTGTTATGAATTTACTGATATGGCTTGCTGCTACATAAGCTTCCCAGTAAACTCCTGCGGATGATAGGAACGGGATTATCAGAAGATAATGAAAATCAAGAGAATGAGGACAACATTGATGAAATTATTCACATCTTATGAAAAAAGATCAGCAGATGCTCAAATGGTTCAGTTTCTTTCTAGGCAACCTGATTTTGACCGCTCACTCTTCTGATCTCAGGAGAAAATACTGGAATTAATGAATGGTAAAACTAGCTTTTTTAATGGCTTTTTTCATTAATAATAGCCAGCTTTTTTTCATCGTTCCTCCCGTCAAGGACAGCTTTTTTTTCAAACAAAAGTTGGCAGCACTGGAACCAAGTCCTCCAATATCTAAATGTTAGCTAGGTAAAATTCTAATGGAAGATTTGGAAAAATAAAATTAAAATAATTCAAATAACCCTGTGAACTAAATATAAATCATATTGCAGTCTTGAATTATTGAATTAATTTCACCGTATAAGGACAACTGGGATGCACATCGGCAAATCTCAATCCATCTGAGCAATTGCATTATTCCAATTCCGAGCTTTAATCAAACAACTGATGTTCACAATAAATGTGCATTCAACCGTAAATATCATATGAATATCATTTATTTGGAGTTTTCATCTTATTTTACATATTATTCATAAAACGTTAAATTTCAGATTTGATCTGAAAACGAAATAATTTAAGACTGATTTAATGATACTTTCAGATTACATTCAATATTTTATTCAAAATTATTTTCAACAATTAATTTTATTTACCCAGAAACAATAAATTGTTATAAGTATTATTATACGGGTAACATATAAAATTCATCATCTGTGATAGTCGCTAAATCTACCATTTCTCCCACTGTGCCCACCCATTGATAATACCGCACTTTCATCATGTAAGTTTTTAGTACTGATTTTATGAAACTTTAAGATCACATTAAATATTTTATACAAAATTATTTTTAACAATTCATTTTTCATTTTCCCAGAAACATTAAATTTGTAAAATTTTTATAAATATTACACGGGTAACTTGTTATTTCGCCATCTATGATTCATTACACTTTTGGTTTTTTTCTTTTTTCTACCTTTTCCATAGCTTGGAAATAGAGCTTAATCAAACCAACTGATTCACTGGCTTGTTGTTGAAAGTTCTCATTAAGTTTGAAGGAAATTGAATAAAATCCCAATGGAAAAACTGGTAAAAAAGTCTCATTTATGTATAGATTCCGTGCGATCATATGACCCTTCAAATTAAAATGAAATAAATCGTAAATGAAAAAATTGGATATTATGACACTAATTTTACCGAGATTGGACAACTATGGTTCGCATTTGTAAACTCTTTCACAATTTTCAACATTATCTTTCCGTATGCCATGTAACTTCTTTTAGCAAGGACATCACAAGCATTGAACTCGACATTGATCAGGAAGGGAAAATATCGGTTGTTGTATCCCTTTTTGAAAACTTCCATATGAACCTAAAGTATAGTAAATTGTAAATGGATACAATTGGAATAATATTACGATATTTACCGATACATTTTTAAGTGCTATCTTCAGATCCACGTCCATCTGCGCAACAGCTTTATTCCAATTTATTGCTTTGAGGAAGCAGGTGGAGTTTTCAGAATATTTGGGAAATGTGAAGCATTCAATATTCTTGGTTTTGTATACTACTTGAGAGCACTGTAAATATTATTGAATTTATTATTGATATATTTTGTTTAAGATTAGTATTATTTAGTCTTTACCATTCTCAAGAGCTGCGAAATTAGCAATAAAATCAACGGGACTCGCATGATGACAATTGTGAACTGTCGTCATATTTTTCCCAATTTAAGTCATTAGATTCAAATATCAATTAGATGCATCAAATTTTTAACGCGTTTTTAATAGTCCCGAAATAGGTAATTGCTTAACATTTGTGACAGCAATGCACCATTTTTGTTAACTTCAAATATTTTGCATTCAACCGTAAATCGCAAATTGCTAATTAACATCAAGTTTATATCGGGGACCGTAACGTTAAAACCTTTTAAAATAAGAATTGCAAATTAACAATTATTTTCATATTTTTATTTTAAAGTTACGAAATAACAATTATTCTTAAATTTTATTTAAAAAGTAAAAAATAATCGTAAAAATTAATTTTATTAATAAAAGTTAAGAAATAACACTACTTTGTGATTTTTTCAATAAAAATAAAAATAAGAGTTTTTTTTATTTTTATTTTAAAAGCTAGAAAAAAGAGTTATACCGTAACTTTTATTTTAAAAATCAAAAAACAAAAGTTAAGTTGAATATCTTCTGAACCAAGTGGTGTATTAGAAAAATTTAAAGTTATTCTTGATCTATGACTCGAGACCTTTCATATGATGCATCACATGTTCTTTAAGGACGAAATTAAGGATCCGACTTTTTCTAATTTAATTCATTTTTTCTCCTATATTCTGTTGCAGTAATTTATGTATGAAGTAATTATTGGCAAAAAAAAAATACGAATTGATACTAAAATATACTAGAAATCTTAAGAATACCAAAAAATATTATCACTTTATCTTTTAGTTTTGATTGTAACTTTTAAAATAAAAATCAAAAAAACCTGTTATTTTTTATTTTTATTGAAAAAATCAGAAATAAGTGTTATTTCCCAACTTTTAATTAAAAATTAAATTTTAATGATTATTTTTGACTTTTTAAATAAATATTACAAATAAGATTTAGATTTGATTTATATCTTATAAATTGAAAATATAAATTTTTGACTAATATCGATAGTTCTGACTGAAATATGAATTTTGGTGGTTACCATTTTACTGTAGCATATTTCCTTCACATTGATTTTTATATTTGAAATTAGCATGCATAATTCTTATTTGCAGTCCCTGGTTTTCATCTTATTTTACGTATTAGTTATATAATGCTAAATGACAATTGTGAACTGTCGTCATATTGTTTCCAATTTAAGTCATTTGGTTAAAATATCAATTAGATGCATCAAATAATTAACGATTTTTTAATAGTTGGTATAAGCATATTGTTTGGGAATGCAAATTGCTTAATAACATAACAAATCATATAAATATCTTTTGATTGGACTTTTCAAATTGAATTATTTTTATTCAATGTTAAATTTCAGATTTGATCTGAAAACGAAGTTATATTCTTTCTGGGTTTTCTATTATTTCTTTTGATTGTTACTGTTTCCATAGCTTGAGTATAAAGATTCATAACACCAAGATACTCAGTCTTATTGCCAATGGTTTCCGAAAAGTTCAATGCATATTTATAGAAACCCAGGGGAAATGTGGGTACCGAGACTTCATCCATGTACAAGTTTCGTGAATACAAATGACCATGCAAGGGGCACGAATGATTTACATTTGTATATCGCTTCATCATTTTCCAAACATAAATGCCATAAAATAAATAATTTCGCTTTGAAATCACATCACATAGATTAAAGCGAACGTCTATGAGAAATGGCTGATATCGATTGGAGTAATCCTTTTTGAGCACCTTTAAGTGAATCTGTAAATAATAAGTTTTTTTTTTTTTTGTTTAGAAAAGAATTTGGACTTAAGTTTTCTGAACTTACAGATACATTGCGAAGCGGTAGAAGAACATGAAAATCGAGTACAGCAGTTGCTTTATTCCAATCGACAGCTTTAATCAAGCAAGTAAAGTTCGCACAGTATTTCACATTAGTAGTACATTCCACATTCGTAAACTTGTAAGTAACGGGAGGATCGCAATTCTGTCAAAGAAATCCTTTGATGTCATTCAAGCACATAATACTTAGTTAATATTTTAAGAGTACCACTTGCCAGGCGAGCCAAATATTCACAATAACCAAGAGTTTGTAAGCCATGATTTCAACTGAATCGATCCAAGAATTGTCAGAGTTTTATGTATTTTTGAAGAGCTGAATAGAAAATTTAAAGTCGACAAGTTAATTGAAAATTGATGAGTTTTTAATGTAGTGCTGAATTGTACCCAATTAAGCAGTGCATAAGAGAATAAAGCAGTGTAAGCGCGTTTTTAAACGCGCCAAGAAAGCAGTTCAAGCTGTTAAAATTTAAAGAAAATAAGTCTCAGGATAGTTTTTTCTATGTACATATAATTTTCTTTTTGCATCGCAAGATAAATCTATTTCAGAGAAAAGAAATGCCGCTCGTAAACTTTCACAGTGCCACAGAACTTCGGGTGATTCAATTTTTTTAGCATGTTCACCAACCTTTTCGAACTCGGCTGCTAGGGTTGGCCCCTTCTCATATTAAATTTCCCTACGGTTGGTTTAGCAAATTTTTAAGGTTTATGATTGCAGAATAATAGGTTTGTTTTTTTTACTTTTTTAAAAATTATAATTTAATTTAATTTAATTACATAACAATTGATTGGCGCGAAAAACAATAAAAGTAACTCGACAACTCTAAATTCTAGAATTCGGACAAAAAATGTTACATTATTCTCAGGGTATTAGACGCTAGCGGGCGTCGGGGGGCGTCACAGTGAAATAAAATTGAAGTGAAATTCAAGTGGAAGTGATTTCCGTAGCACACAAATTTGACATTAATTTCTATACATTTTACGTAAAATTCGCTTTTTAGTAGTTATCAAACACCTTATTTCGACATTGATAAAAACGGATTTCAATTTATTAAAACAATTCAATTTTACAATAAAATTTTACAAATTTTGTGTTTATCCCTTCCTTTTGCTTGATACTCTTTCCATACTTTGACCATACACTTTTATCACACCAATATGCTCAATCCGATTATCAATGGCCTCAGTAAAATTCAAAAATAATTGATAGACTCCCAATGGAAATATGGGTGTATAGCTTGTGTTCAGATACAGGTTGCGTGCTAGTAAATGACCATTCAAGGGACACGAATGATTTAAATTCGTGAAGCGCTTCATAGTATTCCAAACCAGTGTGCCATAAAATAAATAATTTCGCTTTGAAATTACATCGCACAAATTAAAGCGAACGTCTATGAGAAATGGATGATATTGATTGGCATAATCCTTTTTCAAGACCTTAAAGTGAATCTGAGAATTTCATTATTGATATTATAATAAGTAAAAACACTTAAATTGCATGATGTAAACTTACAGATACATTGCGAACACTTAGTAGAAGATGGAAGTCCATATAAGCCGTAGCCTCGTTCCAATTGACGGCCTTAATCGAGCAATCGAACTTCGAGCAAAATTTCGGCACACACAGACATTTAATATTCGTAAATTTGTAGACTACTGAAGGATCACAGCCCTGTTAAAAAATATGGTTTAGTATATTTTGTTAAATATCTAATGGTTATTTTATTTTTTCAAAATTACCACTTGCCAGATGAGCCAAATATTCACAATTGCCAATAGTCTGAGTGTCATGATTTCAACTAAATGCAACACAAAATTCACGTAGCTTTAAGTAAATATTCAGTCAATTGTTTTTGGACTCTGTACTTTAAAAGGGTCTATTAAGTTTGTCAAAAAAACAAAAGAGTTTAGGAGCTAGATACACCAAACTTGATGTGAAGACTACTTAAGAAGTTCTAACTACCAAAACGAGAATTGTTTGCTGACGGGTTATGTACAGTTTAGCTACAGGGTCTCTCGCAGTCGAGTTAATGCTAGTAGAACATAATTTAGCTAATTGCATTGTGCTCAACACTTTTTTATTATATATATTTTATTTTTACATACACTAAGTATATGTTAAATTGATCAATTTCGTATTAGCCAAAGGTAGTTAACGGCAACTGACAATTAACAAAATCAGTCGTTGGAACTAGAATTCAAATTGATCAATTTGGCTTTAAAATGAGTATTTGTATCGATGCTATGTGGCCAACGAGTACAAAAACAGGAACATGTTTTATGATGCTGATAAATCAACAATGGCCAATGATTATGAGCTATTCGTGTGTAACGGCAACGGTTGTTGGCCAAGGCTCAAAAGCTGGAATTAAACATTGTAATCTGCGGGATTATTTCCACTGTCATCATCCGAGTTGAGTTGAGTTGGCGCTTTTCCAAAAGTCGAGGCTGACGAAGCTGACAAAGTTGATGATGATGATGAAGGAAGCCCCAAAAACCGTTGACAAAGACATTCCTGATGGTTTGGCGACACGTGCAGCAGGACGTTAAAGTAATGGCCAAGGGGAAAGGGGAAAGGGGAAGTAGATGAATCCCATCAGGCTGAAAGTATTGCATAATTTACGGCTGGCGGCAAAGCGGAAATATTGACACGGATATGCGGACGGCAGCATGGCGTTTGTCATTATGCCAGCCATCGGCCAGCAGCGGCCATTTTGTCTGCTTTAATTAATTAAACTTGATTAACGAAAATTTTATGATTGTCCAATGGCAGCAGGAGGCAATCAATCATGGCCAACAGACACACAGAGAAACAGTCAGAAAGTTGCCTACTCGCAACGTGGGCGTGTTAATTATTTTGCATTAATTATTTATGAGCTTGGCTAAAAAAAAAACAACTACAAAGAGTTTAAAATTAATTATACAATGACAAAAACAAAGTTCAATAGTTACAATAATTAATTTTGTTCTTGTTGCAGTTGAATGCACAGAACAACAATAATTTGTTTGAAAAACTCATCTGTTGACTTTATGCCTGACCAATTTAGTTAGTTGAACAATAAAAATATTTATTAATGCTTATTATTTAAACACATAATTGCAAATGTCACAAGCACTGCAAATGTTTTTTTTTTTTAACAAATTAGGATCATAAATAAAGAACAAAATATGCCAGCTTATGATGACATTACTTTTTTTATAAAAACAAAATTAAATAAATAGTTGTTTATGATTTTTATTTTTATGTTGCAAACTTGATAGTAATATTATGTATACATTTATGCACACACTTGACAAAATTGACAAGCAACACAATTATAATTCAATTAATAAAATATGTATTCTTAAAATATGGTCTGAAATTTTCATTTATTAAACAATGCTTTTTTTGGAACATTCTTCTTTTTGGCTTTATGCTCTTTCATCGCTTGCAAATTTAATTTTATAGTTCCAAGATGCTTAAATTGCTGATTAACAGTTTCAGAAAAATTAAAATTTAATTGATAAAAGCCCAAGGGCAGAATGGGTATGTAGCTTTCGTCCAAATACATGTCCCGCGAGTAAATATGACCTTCAAAAGGACACGAATGGTTGACATTCGTAAAGCGTTTCATAGTTTTCCATATAATATTGCCATAGATTAATGATTTTCGCTTTAAAATCACATCGCACAAATTAAAGCGAACATCTATCAGAAATGGTTGATATTGATTGGAGTAATCCTTTTTAAAAAACTTCATGTGGATCTAACAATATTTAAGATACAATTTATCCAATGAGTTGAATTTAAATTAGTATAATAAATAAAATATTAATGAATAAATAACTTACAGATATATTGTATAATGGTCGAGGAACATTAAAATCCATTATAGCAATTGCTTTATTCCAATTGACGGCCTTAATTGTGCATTTCGACAGCCAAGCGTGATGATTCTCGTCAGCAATACACTCAATACCTGTAAATTTGTAAATTACTCGAGGCTCGCAGACCTGTCAAAAGATATTTTTTGAAAGCATTCAAACATTCAATATTTATTTCATTTTTAAAACATACCACTTGCCAGACCAGCCAAATATTCACAATAACCAATAGTTTGAAAGCCATGATTTCAACTGGTTTATTTATATTTTGTCGATAATATTTATAATATAAACTTGATTTCATTTTAATGGAGGGCACTGCAACAATTAGCGATCGTAATGGATTCATAATATCTTAAAAAAGATTAGAAAAAAAATATTTTAGGAAACAAAAAGTAAAAATGAAACAACAAATTGTTAATGTGCTGGAAAACATTTAAAAAAATAAATAATCTAATAAGTCACATACATATATTTTAGATTCAGTAGATTTTGTTAAGCATAGCAAATGTTTTCGTCGAACTGATTCCTTTAGTGAAATTGAATTTTACTTATTTAATTATTTAGCATTAAGTAGTTCATTTAAGCAATTTAATACTAATTCAAGCTAAATTTTAATATAAATTGAAAACTGGTAAAATTAAAAATATAATTATGAAACATCTGTTGGCATTTAAAAAAAATTAACTAATTCAAATAAATAAGCAACTGCGTTAAAAAATTATATGAGTAAAATTAAATTAAGAAATGAATATAAAATTAATTAGATAGAAGCTTTAGATATTTAAAATAAAATAAAACTAAACGAAGAAAATTAAATTTGATTAGATGGAAATCTTGAGTGGTGATTTTACAACATACATGTTACAAAACAAGAAAGTAAGGAAACACGAAATAAAAAATCATTGACGTAATAGAAAATAAAAATCGATTTCCACTTAGTTTTGCTCCTTTTTTCGGTTGCCAATTCAAACATTTTTCTTTGTCAAAATTTATTTGGGAAATTTACACATGTGACAGCTGACTAACTGGCTAACTGACAGCTGACGCACGGACGGACGGACGGACGGACAGACAGAAAGCAATTCTCGACTTGATTCAATTAGCGCTAATTTAAAATGCCAACATGCCAAAGTCGCTGAGAGTAAAAATAAAAATAAGGAATGCGAGGACAACACAACAAAAAAATGCAACCCCAATTTACCACATGACCCCCATCAAAGTTGTTGTTGTTATTGTGTCACTTTTAGTCAAGTGTTGACATTTGGCATCATTTTGGGATGTTTGGAATGTTGTTTAGCCAGTTGTCAGTTAACAGATCAATTCCGAGCTACCAGAAACAACAACTTGTATCCATATCTTCATTATGGACTATCAAAAAGTGTTGTGAAAGGCCCAAAAATCAAATCAAGTTGTAAATTCTCGAAGCCCTAATTGCGCATTCAGCCAAAATATATTTTTATATTTGTATATTTGAAAACACAGTTTGACAGGCTATTGCTTTGACAAAGTAAAATATTCAAATATTTAATATAATATTAGAAAATGTAATTTCACCCAATGATTCACATTATTTACTACTTTTTAATAAAACTTAATTATGAATTAGAAGAAAATAAAAGTTAATGGTTTTATTTTGCAAAATTAGTTTTATGAATTTTTATATTATGTTGTCCATTTGCTTACTATTTTGAAAAATAGTTTGATGCATCTTATCATTATTTTTATTTTAACTTGTTCTAGAGGCCAATAACAACTTTAATAAAAGAAGAAATAAAATAACAATAAAAAAAGGTATGTTTTTCATTTCATTTTTATTTCACAATTTAAATGTTGAATATTTTATAATTTTGCCAAAAGTATTTAAGCTCAATGGATCTCATAATATATTGTCTATTTATTGTTCTAAAAATATGAGACAAGTATAATAAAATAGTGAGCACAAATAAATATATATAGAAAAATAAATATTGTACTTTCTTGCAATTCACATAATAATTTATAATTTATTTATTTATCTATGCAATTACTTGACATACTGTAAGTGGTTGGGGCAACAGTTGAAGTTGAACTCTCTCTGGTTTTTTGCCACTTCGCGATACAAATGAGCCTATAATGCGTATACGCAGCGTAGGCACAGCGGGTTTTTTGATGGCACATTTGCAGCGTTTATGGCGCACATAATCAACATCATCATCATCATGATTAGCATGATAATCATTAAGTACGAGTACAAAAACAGTGATGGATAAAATAATAGAAACGATCAATTTTTCTTTTTATATTTTTTTAACTGCTGAGAAAAATGCATTTTTTTAGTTTCATAATTTTTACTTAATTCGTATTAGGCAATGTTTTAAAATTGAATACAAAAGTTCTTATCATTTTATTTAAAATTTGCTTGAAATGCTAAAATGGTTTCTATTATTTTTTCCAACACTGTATTCAGATTGACAAATGTTGAAGTTGCTTGCCAAACATGAAAACACATTTGTTTATCCGCAGGCGGGCTCATAAACTCACGCATGTCTAAATATGAGTGTGTGTATGTATGTATTGTTGTTGTTGCTGTGTGTGCTAACCTACAGCTTAGCCTGCAAAGTGCAAGTATACAACGCACTTTAAAAGGGGAGAACGACGAGTCGTCGTCTAATAGGGCAACGATTTGTACGCACTTGCCAACTGACTGCGTCTTAATGCTGTCTGCAATTAAATTAAATAACACCATAATTAATTACCTGAAGGAGAGAAGGGGGTTAGACAGAGAAAAAGAATCATTTCGTTGGCCACAAGTTTGTTTGGCTTGATTTGTTAGCAGCAATTCATGTGGCACGCAGAGCTCGAAGGCCTCTAAGGTGTTAATGCTCCATTCATTATGTGTGTGTGAGTGTGTGTGTGTGTGTGTGGGAGTGTATACTTTGACCAGCTTGAAATAAAGAATGATTTATGATCGCAGTGCCGGCCACGCATGTTCGTTCTCACAATTAAATGTTGACCCCAAGTTTGCCTGATTTTTTCTTTTCTTTTCCTTTCCTTTCTTTATTTAATTTAGGTATTTATTTTTAGTATCTTTTGGTTGCAGAATGGACCCTTAGCTTCTTTAAATGTTATTAAAAATATATTTTTTAATTAAAGTGTTTTACAGCGTTGCGCAGAATTGAGTGTTCATAAATTGAGGGTCTATGAATATTTAAAAAAATATACCTAAGGAATAGTAATTTATTTTTTTATCTATTTGATTTTTTCAAAGTATAAAACTTTTCCTGGCATATTTTTTACTTATTTTCTATTTAATTTTTTGTTTATTTATCTCAATTGATAAATTATTTAAGCTTACCCTTATTTATTACAAAAAAAAAACTTTATCAAAATAATACAACAAAATAAATGTATTGGGTAATAAGAAGAAAAATTATTTTTTAAATAAAATTCTTAAAAAAAATGATTTTAAATTTTCAGAACTTTTAAAATTATCACAAAAAAAAAAAAATTTTTAAGTTAAATTTATATAGTTTAAGGTTTATTATAGAGAAAAAGCTCTAATTATGAACCGTATATTGAGAGCAAAAAGTCTCATTGCTTCTAATACTAGCTAAAAAAAATATTCCCTGCGAAATAGAGGGGATTTTTGTATAGTAGCTGAATTCTGAAGGGCATAACTAAATAAAATATATATTTAGTTATTTATTAAATATTTAATTCTCATAAGCAGACTTTGTTCAAATTAATCAGTTGTGAGATTGTCCGGTTTGTCTACAAAAAAAGTAGGTTAACGTCTAAATAAATGCTTTTTTGTGTAAGTATTATAGTGTATTTAATACTCGAATGCCCTTGCCTCGCAAGTCAGTTGATAAAACTGAGCGGCAAGTGCTTAAGAATCTTCATAAAGCGTATCTCATAAATTAAAGGAATATGATTACGATTATGATGATGGCGCTGCACAAAAGCGCACAAATCAATGGCCCATAACGGGATGAATGCAACTTATAGCAATTTGGCAATAAATGTTAATATTGCTGCATTGATTGGCAATACGAGAACGAGTATGGGTTTGAGTTTAAGTTCGAGTATCGAGTATCCAGTACGAGAACGAGTACAAAGCCCATCATGAGCCCAAATGTGCTGGCCGTCAAATTCTTGTTGCAAGCTTATCGCTCTCCCCCCAATTCCCTGCCCCTCTGCCACCTTCTGACTTCCTCGCACAGTGGTTGTAGGGGCTATTTTTTAAAGAAACTTTTGGAAGTCTTTTAGGCTCAATATTAAATATAAAAAGCCTCTTTCCGAGGCACAAATCTAGCAACGAAAACATTTCCATGCCCCAAAATTAATGTTGTACAATTTTGTGCATACAAATTATTCTTAAAAAAACTGTTGGCATATAGACGTCGAACTTTAAGATATTTTATTGATGTGCTCAGTAGTGAATATCGAGTCAAAAACTGGATTTTATATCGATTTATCAAGAAAGTTTCACAGATTGATTTATTCAAGGAATTTTTGTACAAGTTTTTAAATTTGTTGTTCTTAATTCTTGGGTTTATTTATGGATTCCGAGTCAGTATATATTTTTTTCATAACAATAAATATGTTTTTATTTTTAAATATTTATAACAAAACTAAAAAAGTATAGAAAATAAAATTAAAGAACTAATTTAAAATAAAACATATTTTTTCCTGCATAAATTAGTGCTCAAAATAAAACACGTAAAAGTTATAAATTAATTGGAGCTAAAATTACCAAAACAAGACCACTGTGCATCGTACTCGTAATATCAAAAATTGCATGCATAAATGCGCTTTATGTTAACGAGTGTGTAACGAGCAGGAGTTACTGCTACTGATGATGATGCCTGCCACTCCCCCCGCCCCCGCCCTTGCCACTGCTGCCGTTGCAACAGCCTTTATCCTTACTTCCTTCCTTCCTTCCATTTGGCCCATATCTGAAGTATTATCATCGCGCCTGTTCTGTTTTATCTCTTGGCTCTTGATGAAATATGCCCACGTCCATCGTCGTTGCCTTTCCACACTTTCCACGCTTTCCACTTTCCGGCCACCAAGGACTCTGCTGTGCTGCAGCATAAAAACCATCGAAGCATGCAACATAAAAAAAAAACACACACCAATAAAAAACAACAACTTAAATTAATATTCTTGTACTTTAACTCATCGCATCTTCTCGGGCCTTTTGTTAGCAACTCTTTGGCTCAGGTGAGAAGGCAACACAGATGCTCTGATAACTGATAAATCCACAACACTCAGATCGAATAATAAAGCATTAACCAGTCCAGAGCAGGGTTGCCAAGCAATGCTGAAATTAAAAAAGCAAGTTAAAATTTAAAGAAATTAAATTAATCAATTTAAAAGTTGGCAAATTGAAAAGATTTTGCCACTCGACTTGAAATATTTAATTTGTGTCGTTAAAAATTATTTTGTGTTTTATTTTTAAACATAGTGCTTACAGATCTTATAAACTATCTGATATTTGTTTATTTGAATCAATTTAAATAAATTTATGTTTTACTAAAGATTTTCATTTTTTTCAGTTTTTTAAAAAGATAAATACACAAAAAACTATTTAAAAAAGAAAACAAGAGAAAAGGGGGATAACTGTTGAGAAAATAGAAATTTATAACGATTCACATTTTTTATAACTTAAGTTGATAATAATGATTTATTAAGAATGAAAACATTATCGTAGTCATTTCTCATAAAAACAAAAGTTTATTCATTTGTAAAATTAGTGTTTTTCAAAATTCTTATTACATATTTTTTCCATAGCTTGAAGTCCCATAGCTTTGTTAATACTTAACCGATTTCCTTGCGGGATACATTTTTTTAAAAATTTAGTTTTTTTTTTATAGGTTTCAAATCTTAAGGAATAAATCAAAAATTTTTTACATTATTTAGTTTACAATCTTGATAAATTTACATTATAATTTTTGTTGAGTGAAAGCTATAAATCTAATTATTTAAAATGCCTAAAATTTTTTGAAAAAGTTAGAAAAAGGTAAAAAACATATTAAATATAAAACAATAGTATTAATTCTGAGTAATTGACAAATTTTAATCCGCATATGATTCAAATTTAACAAATACATTTATTCTGAATAAATTCTTAAATAAATACTTGAAAATTTCAGACTGTTTAAATACTTTTAAAGTGTACGGCAAATTTGCAATGTGGATTGTTTGGAGTATATTTTAAGTACTTGTATTGAGGGATATTTAATGCCGTGGTTCTTGCCACAAGTTGCAGGCATACGAGGCAGAAAGCGTCTTAATCAGTTTTGTTGCTGTTGTTGTTGTTGTTGGGTAAATATTTGCGAAATATTCTTGCTCATTATGTGTGTGTGTGAGTGTGTATGTGTGGAGGTGGAGGAAAGCCGATTATGCCGCACGATGTGGCATGTTGACGACCACGGACAGTGGCAGATTCAGATTCGGAGGCAGCTTCAGTGAGAGCGAGAACTGATTAATGAGCTGCAAATGATGTTATGCCTCAGCGCTTGCACTGTGCGTAAATCAGAAGCAATTGGGTGTGAGTGGTGGAGGGGGGCGTCATTGGTGTGTTGCATGCAACAAAGCTGCAAGCATGTTGCTAATGATGTTGTTGCTGCTGTTGTTGTTGTTGTTGTTGTTGCTCTTGATGTGGCATTGTTGAAGTGCGCAGCCAACTTGTCACTCGATGCGTTTCACTTGTTGCATCCACACTTTGTTGCAGCTGTTGCACTTGTTGTTGTTGTTATTTATTTAGACAGCCAAAGACATGCTGCCAAACTTATGCTCCCCAAAGGCGACAAACTTTCCATTTGCCAATGCAATTGGCAGCTGCGAGCGGACAACACATTTTAAAGCCAAGGCCAAGAATGCGAAACAGAAGTAAAAAGAATCTACAGTCGTGCTGCTCGACTATTAAATGCCCAGCAGACGTATCATATATATTTTAAATATCTTAGGTAATTTAAAAAACAAGTAAAAAAGGCTATAGTCGAGCTGCCGACTATAGAATACCCGTTACTTATTGAAATATAAGTAAACAAAATTTTATTGCATACTTTTAGGCACTTACATTGCTTAATAACTTAAATCAGCCATTATCGCCTTTCCATTTGTCCAATCTAGTTACGATTTAGGAGAATGATAGCTAATGATACTAGTTAAGGTTAATTATCAAAAAAACTTCATATCTTTAAAATTATGCGAGTGATGAATTTGCGCAAATTTTATTTTTTTTTGAATTGCTTCAGAAAAATATAATTTTTTTTGTTTTAAAATTTTTACATAAAACCTTTTTCGAAATGTTTCAAATTTCACTATATTCAATAGCAGATTTTTAACATAGTATTTTATAGTTGTTTTAAAATGTAAAAATTACTGATGTTTCTATTATTTTTTTCATCACTGTATATATGTATTTTGACAGACAGACGTTGTCACAAATTCATAAAATTTTGTATACTTTTTTTAACTGGGCTATAAGGAAAAAAATATTGTTAAAAGTAGCAAGTAAAACTTTTGATGCAGCGGTTAACGGCAATTGGGGGAACTTGGAGTAATCGGTGTGATGGCAGTGTGATGTGAGAGGTGGGGGGATGTTGCCAGTGCCAGTGCCACTTAAATGGGATCAACAGTATGCAGCGCTGTCTCTAGACCCAGTTAAGTAGACATTGCATTTGTCTGGCCATAAAAGCAGCTTATGGCTTAAATAAGTGCAAGTACCAATGCTTATGCTTATACAGCTGCCACAAAGGGTTGCAAGTAGCCGAAAATACGCCAACGAGCAGAAAGTGAAGTGTCTTCTTATTGTTAGCTTTTGACATGGTTTTGATTTTCAATCTGCTTGCCATCAAGAATATTAAAATTTGTTTGAAAAAAAAAATGGGGTAAAAAAAATAAAGACAAGTGCAGATATTTTACAATTCACTTGAGGGTTCATCAATGGCTTGATACACTGCCAGAAATTGTTGACTGATTCATTGCATAATCAAAAAAAAATTGGCAAAAGAGTGAAAAACGGAGCAACAAAATAATTGATAAAAATTGCCCTCAGGCTGTGCTCTTAATTTTAGCTAATCTAAGCTTTAGTTTCTCTGCTTAATGATGCGTTTGAGAGAAGAATTTAAATGCTGGTTTGAATACACTTTAAAATGTCGGGTACATGGCTTTTTTTGCGACACAATCAATCAACATTGATAAAGGTTTTTTTTAGACAAATAAGTAAGTTAAAACAAAACTTGTTTTATTTTAATATTTAAATTTATATTAATTTATGAATATTAGTATTTATAATTAAATAATTTTAAATTTACAAATATTAATATTTGTATATTTTAAAACATATTTTTAAATATTTTTTTAAGCTAATGACAGTGAATATTTTGAAAGGCAAACCATCATCAAACATAATTTTAAACAATATCCAAAAGTCGTCAAACTAGTCTTCCTATCAAGGCAAAAATACTAGTTGATTGTCAACCAATTTATTTAAATACAAATGTAAACATTTTATAAATTCAAATGTCTCAGAATCTTGCTGTTGGCTCAGTTTAAATTCGTTCAAAGTGAAGACAACATCGCAACTTGTTAGATATGAAGCTAAAAATATTCTTAATGTTTTTGGCTGTTATTATGTTTTTCTTTGTGTAATAAAAATTACAGGTAAGTTGTTGTTTGTCTCTTTGTGTGAAATTTAAATTGAACTAAGCCCAAACTTACAGCAAACGAAAATGACATGCAAGAAACAGAATCGCTTGATTATGGACCGGACACGGAAGCAGAACCAGAACCGGAACCGGAACCGGAGCCGGAGCCGTCATGGGAGTAAATTGTAATTGTTTTGTGTCACTTTGTGTGAAATTGAAATTGACCCAAAGTAATGCCTAAAAAATTGGCTGCGAAATTTTTGAAACTGCAGATGGAAAAACTATTTTGTTCGATGATGATATTATGGAGAGGCAGTGTAAATTTCCTATAGTGAATTTTTTATTTAATAATACATAAGATATCCCATAAAGCCCCACACAAATCAATAAACGTAGTCAGATCTTAAACCAATGCGTGTGTTTTATTATTTATAAACATTTAAAGCAATATCAAAGAGTCGTCAAACTAGTTTTCCTAAAAAGACAAAAATTTAAGTTGATTCTCAACTAATTTATTAACAATTTTAATATAAATTTCTCAGAATTTGACTGAGGTTTCAGTTAAAATTCATTCAACATCGCAACTTGTTAGATATGCAGCTTAAATTATTCCTAATTTTTTGGCAGTTATTCTGTTTTTAGCTTGTGTAACAGCACAAATAGATGAAGTAGGTAAGTTGTTGCTTATCTCTTTGTATGAAATTAGATTTTAATTAAATTTGACTCAAACTTACAGAAGAAGATGTTGAAGAACTTGATGATATGGAGGCAGAGGAAATCGTAGACATGGATGAAGTTGGAGAAGACGCAACGCAATAAAAGTATAGTTTAACAATACAAAAGATGGACCAATTTTATTGCTGTATACATATGTTATAAATAAATATGAATGCTGTTCTATTTTTACCCGAGTCACTATAAATTTTTATAAATATTAAAATGACCGAAAGTTAATCTATTTTTAATATCAGCAAATTTGGATAAATTCTTATGAATTCTTTAACAATGATTGTGAAATTTAAATACCACAATTTAAATAACTCTAGAAAATCTAAAGTCTAATGAAATTTTCAAATTTAATAATTTTATTAAAGAGATCATTTAATTCAATGCAATTTTAAAGCGTATTCTTCAGTCGTTCATGTTTTTTATTAATCACTCAAAATTCTGCTTCGAAACGTGAAAGTTGTTGATTAGAATTTAAAAAGGCAATCTTCTATTCTGGAGGGGAACTCTGGCTAATTGTAGGCTCTGAAGCAAAACGTTAGCATTTATCTTGATTAATAGATTTCGAA
Source organism: Drosophila limbata (assembly GCA_963924055.1). NCBI lineage: Eukaryota > Metazoa > Arthropoda > Insecta > Diptera > Drosophilidae > Drosophila > Drosophila limbata. Next base: position 23,528,823 of record OZ001355.1, on the reverse strand, counting down.
TGAATGCAAAATGTTGCCGGCTGCCATATAAATTATCTTGGCCGGGCCAAAACCAGTCGCACATCACATAAAGATGCCAAAGCTGAAGCTGTTGCTGCTCTCGCTGCTCGTGGTGCTCGGATTGACTTCAGGTGAATTTTGGAAACTATTTAGAAGACACTTACACTCAGAGAAAAAAGCATAGCATAATACAAGAAAATATAGTTCGATTTGATTGGATTATATTGCGATTAAAATCAAATTTTGTTACAATTTAATATGAAAAATTTTAACTGGAAATATATTTGAATATCAAATTTATAAAATTACTTTCTTATTTACCATTAAAGCCTTATTTGTTTGATTTATATATTTTGAAAATTTTTTAAAATGAATAAATTATCTATTTAATTTAACATTTTTCTTTGAGATCAGAATTCGGCTATATTTACAATTAAAGTCGTAACAATTTTGATTTACATTTTTAAATTTAATATTAATTTAAAATTTAAAATCTTTTCAATTTAACTTTATATATGTTCGATTTTTAAATATGAAATTCAAATTGTAAATATTTAATTAGATAAAACGTAAATATTGAAATTTTAAAACAATTTTCCTGAGTGTTAATTTTGCTATATTTATAATTTGTTTGTTGACTTTTAATTTATTTAAAATTAAAAGTTTATCAATTTAAATTTAGTATTTGGGAAATTTAAATATAAATTTTCATTTTTACTATATTAAATTCACAACAAATTTGAATATTTAAATTTGAAAACAAGAATTCGGCTAATAGAGTTGTGTGATTTTAGCCAAGCATCTGATCTTGCGACCGCTGAGGGGAGAGGAGGAAATCCGTGAATTGGAGTTGGCAGATCGATCCGAAGGTCGTTCAGTGCGCAGTGGACTCGCAGCACTTACAGGGTATACCCTGGGATTAAGCAAGGCCCTAGTGGGTGTCTTTATCTATGACGTGATAACGGCGAATGTCAGCAGCACGGAAGGTGAAAGTGCAAGTGAAACAAACAACCGTTACGCACAACAAGTTTGCTTCAACTCGGCAGGAAATGAGATATTGGCACGATCCAACGATGAATATGAATATGTATCTGAATATAATCCATATGAAGATGAAGATGTCTACGATAGTAATAATCTGGGACGACAGACAGATACAGATACATTGACATCCACAGATACAGATACATTTTTAGATACAAACGTTGCAAATTCCAATGTTGCCACTTGTATTATTTTATATCGAAATAGATGAACTCTTTTTTTGTTTCTTGGCCAAAAAAACAATAAAACCGGTTTCCCATTGCCCCCATTTCTTGGGATTATTTTTGTGGAGGGTCATGTGTCGTTGATGTTTATGCTAAATTCGAACTTTCTTTGGGAATATTGGCCATAAAAGTGGCGCAGAACTTGGCGCTGCTTTCAGTTAACAACCGTGCGGATTCTTAACAAGATCGAGACATGAAATCGCTGTCAATTCTGGGGGCAATTGCCCTGATCGTGCTAATTGATCTTTGCTCACCTGTGGCAGGTAAGTTGCTAGTGAAAGATACGAAAGTAAATACAGCAAGCCAAGTAATTGTTTTGACAAAGCATCGCATTTTGAAAAGTAACCGATGCATCTCATTATTTAAAAAAAATTATATATATAAAAAAAAATTAATAATTCTTTGTCAAAACAATTACTTCACATACTGTATATCTGTTGAGTTTTAAAACTACTGCAGTGGATTTCATAGTAAATGAAGCAACTTAAAAATTTATTAAATTGCTTAAATAATTTATTTTTCTGCTTGGTATTAACTTGGCCATAATTTACAGCTCGTGTGGCACTGCGTCCCTTGTCGCCAGCTGAGCTGAGAAGGGCCCTAATTGAGGCTGGAGCTCAAGGGTCAGAGAGATCTCCAGATGGCCGTTCGGTTTCCTCGGCCCTGGCTGGAATCAAGGGATTCGCTTTGGGAGCCGCAAATGGCATTGGAGGCGCCTTGCTCTACGATGTGGCAACATCGACTGCCACCTTGGCCTATGTTACCAATCTGATCAACAGCCTTAACACAGGTGCTGGCAATAACAGCAATGGAAATGGCACCAATAATAATGTGGGAACCATTCAAGAAGTTTGCTTCAACAGTGGCAGCTTGGTCTCTGAATACAACCAGGCTCGCAATAATGATGAGCAAGAGATTAATGATAATGATGATGAGTACTTCTATGATGACGAGGAGGAGGTGGAGGATGAGGAGAGTGTTGCTCGTCAAGGTCGTCAGTCGAACAGTCCCATTTACAATGGACTCACCTGCATTGTGGTCAACACGGGAGAAGCAATTTTGCGACATCGTCGCAGTATTGAAATCGTCAAGGATTCAACTGTTGCACCCACTGTACTCCTTGTGCAGGACTCGAAAAATTAAGCTACATTTAACTATTTATGATGTTAATTCAGTACATCAGTTTGTCTATTTATAAACATAAAATAAAAAAACATTGTAGATATCAAGACGATGATGAAATATTTATCCACTTATTTATTTCTTTTAAATATATGCAAAATTAGGTTGCGCAAATTTCAAATTTATTAATTATGCATATAAAATTATAAGAAATAAATAAATAAATTGTAAATAACAAAATAAATTAAAGTTTCATTATTTTATTTTATTTTATTTTATTCATTTGTGAATATAAATAATTGTTGCAGTAAATTACATAAAGAACATATTTACCCAATTTCTCACAATTTAGAAATTGATTTTAATAAAGTTCCGTCTTTGTATTTAACACAATTATATTATATTAAAGAACTGAATTAATTGACACTCGCATGACATGTCAAAAAGTGTGTATAAATAAACTGGATAAATGATATTATAGCGTGCCAAAGTTGTATTTGAAGCCAGAGTCGCAGTCGGATTTGGATTCGCAGTCTTAGTCCTAAAAGTCTTTTAAAGCCATCAAATTGGGGAGCTGATTGAATTTTTCGCCTGGCTGATTTAATCAAAATGAGGCAAAAGGGATCGAAGATGGAAGCGTAGAAACGGAGCATAGAGAACATGGTCAATGTAAAAGGTTTTTGGCCAATGCATATGTCACCATTTGCAGTGTCATGGCTAGACACACTTGGCCACAAACACGAGCGTGTTGGCCTAAATAGAAATTAATGCAAAGAGCCACGACACCCAGAGCAACAACAACAACAACAACCAATCCCACAAAATGTCCATTAGCCCAGTAGCCAAAGCGTACACAGGCTTATGAGTTTGTGACAATGTCTGCCTGTCAGAATAAAATCAATTATTTTGTCTATTGTTTAATATTTTTATTATTCATTACACCTGTTTAATAAAAAGAAAAAAAATATATATAATCCGTTTGATATTTAGCTTTAATGTTTTGTATTTATTTTATACAATATTTCAGCATTAAATAAATTTATTGTTACTTGTTTTTTTACTTGAATGGACTAATTTTTGATCAAATATTTTTTATATTTTTATTTTTTTAGTGCTGGGCATCTTACAGTCGATCACCTCGATTTTATCGTTCTGACGTGAATTTCTATAAGAATTTTTATATATAGAGAAATAAACGGACGGCTTATGCAAACATTGAAATGTCATTGCCGTCGAGGGCAGCGTTCAGGCCATGGCCATAAATCCTGCCACAATTTATTAACTTTAACACTAGCCAATGTCATCAGAGGCCGTTTTCTTGGCCACATTTGATTTGCTATTGATTTTGATGAGAAATTTATGTGGTTGAGAGACCTCAAGAACTGACTCCAACTGTTACACAATTCCCCCTCCCTTCCCCCTTCCCCCTTCCCCCACCTGTCTGGCACTATGGAAAATATTAGCCTTGTTGCTGCTTTCGTTTATTTTCCGAATTTTGACTGTTACTGATTGGACAGTGCATTAGTTGTCATTCATTATTAATGTTAATGCGTTAAAAGCTATTCACGATTCTATTTGAATTTGAATCAGATTAATTCAATTTATCAGTGCTTTAATTACCAACTATTACAACTACTGTTAACGAGTATATTGGATTATAAACAGTGACAAAGACAATTACTTTCATTACCAATTATGTGCACGAATACCCTGTAAATATAGGAGTAAGTAAAGTGAGAGCTTTTAAGCTCACTGTAAATTCTAGCTGCAGCGCTTCTAATTGGTCTAAGCTTCACATACTTGAACAGTCGTAATCAGCATGCTGAGCTGCTCTTGCACATGATCCAATTGATTACACACATTTACTTATACTTAGCTTCCAATGCACCTATTCAAAGCTGCTCAGCTGCTCTTGCATAAGCTTACGCACCTACGATCCAATCGATCTTTGTGCTCTCTTGCTCAAGCACGCTCTGGCCAATGACTGCAGTGCGTTGAAGAGAGCGTGGAATGAGAGCAGCTGCTGCAGTCGACTGACCAAAGAGCACACAACAAGTGTGACTGGTGTTAATCACACTTACTCTCTTGTTCTCTTATTGATGCAAGCTTGCAAAGTGCTCCAATTTCCATAATTTGTCAAAATTGAGCTGAAGAGCATCGAAATTAGCTTGAACTATATTTAAAGACACTTTGGCACGTTAGACAAACAAACAAAACCTTAAGATCAAATCAAAAAACAATTACGAGATAACTGAAAGTTTTGCATGCTATTTACAAGCAAACAGACACATGCATACAAATGAGAGCGTGTGGGATGGACAGAGATGAAGAGCAAGTGAGTGAGTGAGACAGAGTAGCCAAAACGACTTACATTTGCAATTCACAGGCAAAGAGAAGAAGAGCAGAAAATGGAGCACTAAATGCGCTAAATTACAAACTAAACGCCGCAAGTGCCGCCCCTGGGCATGGCTTAGATTTCACAAATGAACGCCTCTTAGTCGGGACACGACTAAAGAGAGGGAGAGCGGGCGGGCGGGAGAGAGGAAGTTTCTGGGGTCGCCAAAGCCAAACTGTCGACAGTCGATGACATTTGAGCGATAAGAAAAACTGTTGTGGCTTTAGGAAAACAGTCTACGGGGAGTGTGGCGAGAGTGTGGGAGAGAGTAAGTAAAAGAGAGGGCGTTGTTGTTGTTGCTGCTTGTTTGTATTAAGTATGCAGGCGTGTGTATTACACAAACACACACACACAAGCATAAGTAGCAAATGTTACGCTTGTTGTTGTTTTTGTTTTTCTGTCTGTGGCACTTGAAATTTTTACAGTTATTTTTACAGCATTGAAAATTGTTTTAAATGTTAATGCTGCTTGTTGTTGTTGCTTTATTGTTTGTTCGTTGCTTTCCTGCTGCCGCCTTGTGGCACAATAAAAAGAGGCGTGCGGTGCCACGCCCACTTATCACACGCACTGGCACAAAAGACACAAATCCCAGTGCAAACAAATAATTGAGACGCTTTTGCACTCTCTTCACACACACACACAGACGCACGCTCCACATAGCATCCACATATAAAGAGAGTGGCGGAGTGGGAGTGTGAGCGAGATAGTCGACAAGTGCTCGCACTTGTGTTAAATTATGCGGGTTTTGCTTTTTATTGCATTTTGGCGCTCATTTCTTTTGCTTTGCTTTCTTGCTGTTGCTCTTTCCTTTTCTTTGCTTTTGCTTTTGTTATATGCGCTCGTTTGATTGTTAAAGGACCCAGGTGGATGAATGTCTTGCCTACCTGCCGCCAGGTGGGGTAAATCAAAATCATTTCAAAAGTCAACGCGCATCAAATAAATATAAATATGTATGTATGTATATGTGAATAGGCTTGTCATTTTTTATGCATCCTTGACTTCACGAGCACCTCAACGGTGGAGGGGATGAGGCTTGACATTTCAATTAACGGCACTTTCGCAAGGGTTGGGCAGGGGAGAGTAGAAGAAGAAGAGCCACCCCCAACTCTTCATAGCAGCTTAAGGGTCATCACTTTCATTTTCACTTTCACTCGCACTTTCTTTCACTTGCTGCTCAGGGGCCTCGACTGCACTTTAATGAAGATGTTTTTCCTGGCGAAATGGAAATGGAAAAGGGAAAGGGAAACCCCAATTCCAACCCCAAGTCAGAGCAGGACGAAGAACGAGCTGCAGTCGAGTGTGCTCGACTTTAAGATGCCCGGTAGCCTACTAATATTTGTGCTTAAAAACAATAGAGTGCTGGATTGTGAGATATCCTACGTTTTTTTGTTTTACCAAGCACTCTTTTATTCTTTTACTATATTATATTTTTTTGCAGTGAATTGCAGTAAAATTGTACTGAAGTATTCGCTATTTTTTAGATAAACAGAGTATTAATCATCGTTAACTATTTATATTAAATTATCTGCTGAATCATTAAGCTCAAATAAAACCAAAAATTTTGAAAAACTTTTGTGTTTTTAGCCCAATATAATATTTAAAAAAAATGTATTTTTTTTTTAATTGATTTTATTGTTACCATAATTTATTTAATGTCTGAAATGGGCCCCACTGTCTGGTATTTGCATTTCCACAAGCTGAGTAGACCCTTTGTGTTTTGAAGTACAGGGTCTAACAACCCTCAACCCTCTAATCCTCAACCCTCAACTGAATTCAACTCAACTCAACTCAACTGGTCGCCGTTTTAACGAATGTCAACAACGCGTCGCGATATCACTGCGAATTCGTCTGACACGTGACCGCAAGAAATCCGCTGGAGAAGTGCTCTGAGAATTGTGGAAAGGGGGGGCAACTGTGGCTAGGGGTGGCAATTGTGGGGTTGGGGTGTGTGAGGGGTAGAACTTAATAGATTTTTGATTTGTTTGGCAAAATCCAATTGTGTGTGCTGTGAGCGCGTGCGGACGCTGATTCGAATAATGATTTTGCCAAATGCTTCAAATTTATGCTATGTACTCCTCCCCCTCCTCCTCCTTGTCTTTCTCTGCCTCTTTCTGCCCTGCCACTCTATATGGTAAATCAATACGGTTCGAGGTATCATGATATCGTGTTAAAGCAGCCGCATAATTCAATAAAGAAATCACGCAAACAACAGACAAAGATAAAGACAAAGACAAAGAAAAGTAAGATAGCTGAAACCGAGCTGCTCGACTTTCAGATGCCCAGTAGCCGTAAAAACAGTCAATAGAGTAAATCACTGTGAATAAAATAAGTAAAATTTATAATTAAATTAAATTAAATATGTTATTAAATAGATACGTATGTTTATTTAAACGAGTACGATATACTCCTATGCAGTTGACGAAAAGTGCTTATCACAATTAAAATAAATTTAAGAACTTAACATGATAATAAATATTTATGAATTACATTTAAATTTCAATAGTTAAATTTTAACTCGCGACATTTAATAGTAAAATACTAAATTATTTTCTTCATTTATTTTTAATTTTTGCAAACTTTGCAGACAAATAAATATCAAATTAATAAACTGCAATTTAATTTTGCAATATATTCAATTTTTGATAATAGAAAAATGACAAGAAAATTCAAAATAAATTATGATTAATGCTATTATGATTAATTTGTATGCAGTTTTGGAACCGCACTTAGCTATTTTTTTTAAATATTAATAAATTTATTTCAATTAATTTCTTTTTTATTTTGTTGCTTTTTTTCTATGTTTCTTTTTCGATCAAGATAAAATTCTCCGCTGAATTTTAAACAATTCTCAAGTTTGTGGCTTAAAAATTTAGCTTGATATTTAATTTTTAAATCGATTCAGATTAGAAAAATGCATAAAAATTTTTTTTTAATTATTAATTTTGAAATTTACATATATCTTTGGTTATTCTTAATACTTATTTAAGTACATTTGCTTATGATGCTTTGAAATAAATTTTAAAGAATTAGAAAAATTTTTTGATATTTATTTGAAAAAACTGTACTGACAATATCACTTACCCATAAGCCTCTGTATCCTTTGATTACTGGGCTAACAAACACAAATACACCAAAAAATGAGAGGCAAGTTACGTGGGACAAATTCTAGCCGGATTTCTTAGCCCTTGGCCAAGATTAAAAGCAGCTGGAACGAAACTTTGTTACGCCACTGTCTGTTGCTGTCTTCAGCTTTTTGTTGTTGTTGTTGCTTTTATTTTTACAAATTGTTTCAATTAAAAAGTTTACTTTACTTTGCCTCTCACTTTTCACATACTTTTCGTTTCATTTTATTTTCTTATCTAATTTTGTGTTTTTTTTGTGTTTTGTTTTTTATTTTTGAGGGGGCGTCTAATCGGCTTTGGGGCATGGTCCGCAAGCGATTGACACGTGCCCCAAATGAATGAAAAATGGTCGCTAATTGCGGCCATAAGTACAGCCTGAGATAGAGACAGCCTTAGAGGTAAAGACAGAGATGGAGACAAAGAAACGAGACATGTTCAACTTTTTGGCTTAAGTAAAACTTGTAATTTCGACGGCCTTGGCAAGGCATTTATAAGTTAAAAGTGCGATTGCATAATTCACATAGACACACACACACACACGACTTATTATACCCTGTGTTTATTGAAAAAGTATTGAAAAAGCTCATTTAAGTTTATTTTAAAAGTGTTTTACAGTCAGAAAATGACATCGACGACTTTGCAAGGTTTGTACAGTAAGTCAAGCAAGTATTTTCACAAAACAAAAATGCATACGTTTATTATTTATTACGAAAATAAAAATAATTTTTTTTTTTATTATAATATTTTTGTGGACACAAATTCTTAGTTGAAATCTTAATTTCAAGATCTTTCATTTAAAAAATGCATCATGAAACAGAAGTTTTTAAAAACTGGGAAATCATTTTGATTTTGATGCTACAAATAATTCTTTGTTTTTTGTATATTTTTCTAAAGATATTTTATATTAAAATTAGCATTTAAGACGAATATTTGCAATTTTATTTTGCAATAATTTAAATTATTATCTTTGTATATTTTATTTCATTTATTATTTATTGATTTTATTTATTTCTTTATTATATTATACTTATAATAGAGACTGGAAATGTCGAAAATAACAATTTTATGCTTATAAAATTTATTTATAATTTTGAATTTTTAATATTACTAGTTCATTATAAGCACAATTGTTCAATTGTTAAATGAAAATAAATAATTTTTTTTAAATCTGAATTTTAAACAAAACAATACAAATATAAATGATGTATGCAGGACTTTGAACATTTATTTGACACTCTAAACAGTATTTTTAAAATTGCTATTTTTTTACAACAATTCTTTCTGTTTTTTTGTACTATTTTCTACAGCTACTTTAAATCTTAAATATTTTTTTAATAAAAATAAAAGTAAATAAATTGAATATTGATGCCCATCTGCACTGAATACAGGATATCTCGCAGTCTAGCACACTTGGCGGCTTTCAGTCTTGTTTGTAGAGAACTGCAGCTGGTCAAGCAATTAATTAAATAATGCGGAGGAAAATAAAGAGCGCAAAGTTGCAGCGTTATCAACGTTCAAATATTTCGTGGCGCTAATTAATTTAATTGATATAAGCATTTCAACTATCTATGTGTGTGTGTGTGTGTTTGTGTGTATAGTCCAGCAAATAAGCTATTGACTTTATTATCTGTTTGTTTGCTTAAATGAAATTGACTTGTAATTAAAAAGTTTTGCAAATTGATTGAAACCCACATTCAATTCGTGTATATATGTATATGTATATATATGTGTATGTGTGTGTATTAGTGTATCTATTTGGTAATATCAACCACCTTAAAAAAGTTGCAGCAGCTAATAAAAAGCATTAATTTAAAATGCATTTTTTTGCCAGACAAAGAGTTAAAGAGTTTTCTCAGCTGTCCTTAGGCAGGAAATTCTCTCTTAGCATCTGACTCGGGCAGCAGTATAAGAGTTGTTGCTCTGACTCTTATACGCCGCTAACTGACCTAGGTCATGGCATATGCTAGTTGCTTAGTTTACAGTTAAGAGTTTGCAACAACAATTGTTAATTGAGACGGTCAGTTTTGATTCGTTTAAAAGAAACTTTGAAAATTTTCTGGGGAAACGAAATATTAAAATAAAAATTGCTTTGTTATTACTTGATTATCTAAAATGCTTTTTTATAAGCAAAATAATAATAATATTTTTTTAGATTTTATCAACAAAATTATCTTTGAATTTATTTACTATTTTTTAAGGTTATTTATGAAATTATTTAAATTTCTTACAATTAATTTTTTGTTGCTAAAAGACCCGTTTTTTTACTTTTCAGTTTTATTATTGAATATTTAAAATAATTGAGTAATTTTTTTAAATTCTAAACATTTTTCATCAGCTGTTAAGCGGCAGTAAAAGTAAAATTTAAATAATAAATTATAATTTTGAGCTTCTGTTTCTGCAACTTGTGAGTTTTATAAATAAATAATAGCAGTTGTGCATTTCATAACAACAAACAACAACAGCGTACTGAACAACAACTACTTATAAACAAATAAAATAGCATCAAAAAGGAGCACAACGAGTACTGCGTGGAACTAAAGAGTACTCTAAAAGTTTGGCTGTAATTTCGTGCACCAATAATTTCACAAGCAACAACAACAACTCCAAACTAAAGAGAAAACCAAGCGCGCGCTCTCTCACACAAGCGTTCGCTCTATTTGATTATTAGGTTTCGTCGTATTGCGAGCCGAGGCGAAAACGAAACTTCGTTAAACTGAACTTCGTGTGGGCGGCGAAACGAGCGACGAATTGGAAAGCGACGCGAACAGTTCAGTTCAATCCTGTGGCTCGAGTGCGAAGCACGCGTTTTTGATTTATGCGTCGTGGTTGTGTCATGTCAAGTGTTGTCAAGTACTGAAAGTGTGTTGGCGAACAGTGTTGCGACACGCTTAACTAAGCGCGAAGGCTCAATGAGCGAGTGTGTATGTGTGTTTGGAGTTGCTTAATGGGCCTGAACCGTGCGTGCTAATGGCCAGTTAATGGCTGGGTGATTAAGGTGCAATATAAACACATGCATAATTTACCAAAAAATAACGAAAAGAGCAAAAACAAAGTCCAAAAAAATAAAAGCGGTAATCAAATCGTGTTGATTTCATCAATCTAACAACTGTCATCGAGACAGAAGTAGAAATACACACAAGGAAAAGCACTTTGCAAGCAACCAACCAAAAAAAAAAGAAAAAGAAACTTGCTTATTGTGGTGTCAACCAGTGTTGCAAAGTGCGGTGTGAGTGTTGTTACTGTTGTTGTTGCCAGTGCTAAGCTGCAAAACAACAAGATAAATTACTTTGCTAACGTTAACGTTGTCTCCCAAGCAAATCAAACAACAAATAACAATTGTTTCTGGTGTCTCGCGTACTTTGCAGGGCGCACATGGCGTATGATTTATGTGTGCTGAAAAACAGCGAATTTGAGTCTGAATAAAAATTACAGCCAAATGAAATTGAAAGTGAAGCCAAAAAAATACAGATAAAATATATCATGGTTACACTAAAATTAAAATATTAAAAAGAAATTATAAAGAAAATTTTATTGAATATATAAGAGAGTAAAATAGCAAAAACTCTTAAAACAAAATGAATATTGAGACATTCAAAAACAAGATTGGGTTCAATTGAATTAAACTCATGCAGAATTAAATATATAAACTAAATGTATTTATAGTGAAAAAAGAAGAAAACAGAGATTAATTTTTGTAAAGAAACAAAGGCAAATTCCATTTAAAAAATTTATAATTAATAAATGGAAACTAATAAATACAAATAAAAAGCAAAAAAAGCGGAAAAACAAATTAACTGCGCAAAAGGGAAAAATAAATAAAAAAATATATCTTAAAATCAGGAATATACATTTAAAAAAAGGAAACGGAACTCATTTTGTTATTGCTCCCGTGTGTGCGCTTAGTGAAAGTTGTTGTTGTCTCAGTCTAATTGAAAGAGCAACGACAACGATAACAGCAACAACAACGTCGACAACCGCAGCAATCATAACAATAAAGTGCGGCTAACAAGGCCAACAAAGTATCTTATTATAAGCCAACAACAAGGAGAGAGATACCAACTATAAAATGTTGGCCAATTTCGGATTATTCAGCTGTCTCTTCAGTTGGCTGCTGTTGATGCTGCTTAAAGGTGAGTTCCCCTTTTAATTAAATAATCCAATTTATTTTCATTTAATTTCGAATTACATTTAATTCGCTTGCCGCCGACAGCCTACCTCCAATATCTAGACTACCCCTAATATGAGCCGGCGGCTCTAATTGCTCTCTGTTTTCTGTCTTCTGTTCGCTGTCGCCTTTTTTGAATTTCTCCGTCTAATTTCCGGCTCCAACAATAAAGGCTAAGACTGTTGGGGAGGCGTTGTAGTCGTTTTAGGGGCGTGGCGTCAAAGGAATACAGCTGCGCTGCGAATGTTTCACAATTGAAATTCTTTAAATTTGCTGACAGGAATTTCAATTTCGAGACAAAAGTTTCATTGTCATTTTATTCGCCAGGGGAAAATAAAGGCACAAAAGGAAGAAAAACGAAGGAAAGCCTTTTGTGTGTTCAGTTAGGTCGCTTTGCCTATTTGATGACTGTGTCAATCGCGGGCTAATTGCGTTTCAATTGATTAAAGCTCTGGGCCCAAAAAAAATGTATACCTTCAAAATGTGTTATTGAAAAAAATTGTAAATAAATAAATTAATGCAAAATAACTAAAGTGTGTACCATTTGAAATGTTTTTTTTTTTCTTAATAAATTAATGTTAAAAAAAATGAACTTAAATAATATGTATTAGAAAAGCGTTTATATTTTAGTCATATGCATAGAGAACTGCAAAATTTTTTTATTTATAGTGTATAAAATTTAAAGCATTTTTAATTCATATTTTACATTTTTTTAGATACTTATTCTAAATTCTTATTTAAAAGTAATAACATTAAGTCAACGCAATTTTTTTTAAACGATTCTTATTGTATTAATTAAAAATATTTCTTAATTTAAGACTATAAAACATAAATTACAAGTGTACTAATAGTTAACTACTTCTGGTTTGAAAAGAAGATTAAGTTCTTTTTTCTTCGAAATATAATTATTTTTTCTTTTTCAAATTTACTTAACATGGTAATCTTTTTATTAAGATTCCCACTTTATGCCTATTAATTGTGAATAAAAAATAAGAATAGGTTATACTTTTTAAGCAGTGTATATACATTTTTTAAATTTATTTAAGAGATTAATTTTTATTAAAAAACTCTCAATAAAAGCAATTATTATTTTCCAAGTAATAATAGATTTTTTTTTAAATTTATTTATTACAATGTAATTTTTATATAAAAACTTCATGAATTTACAGGTTCTGGTTTAAATCCAACTTTGTGGGCGTGTTGAGCTGCCTGCATTTTGTTTGCTCATTTCTCTGCATGTGTGGCAAGGTCACAACAGCAACAACAACAACATTCAGTTCATTCTCTAGTTCCGTCGAGCTTTTTGAATGCCAGGCTAAACACTTGCAGCCCCCTCTTAACCCTCTAAAGCCCCCTCAGCGCCTGCCTCGCACCCTCTCGAGTTGATGGCCGCTTCACAAACTGTCCGACCATCTCTCCATATGACCGTCTGCCACACACACTCACACTCACACACACACACACACTCGCAATTTCTGCAACACTGACATAAAATTTCATTTTCAATTCATTCTCGGCATTCGGCGTTTCTCTCTCCACACACAAAAAAAGAAGCGTAAAAATGTAAAAAAAATATATCATAAAAAACGTGAATTTTAGAAAAATGAAGCAGCAAAAAAGAGTGGAAACAGAATCCACACACACGATGACAAACTAACGAGCAGAAAGCACTCGTAAATGCAGTTGTTGCCTTGGTTGTTGTTCTAGTTGTTGTTGTTGTTGTTCCAGTTTTCTAGTTGTTGTTGCTATTTCCATACCCAAACCCATTCTGTTTTACTTGGGTTTATTAAGTTTTTGTGGCATTAGAAGTGTAGAAAACATATTTGAAATAAATAAAACAACAACACAAATTTTCTCTTTTGCACGTTGATAAAGTTGTTGAGTTTTGAGAGAAAATGTTATAAAACTTACGAGTTTTTCAGTTTCTGAGAAGTTTTTGCCCTGCTTCAAATTAAAAGCCAAAGTTATTTTCTATTATTACGTATACGTAATGTGTTCTGCTGAGTTACAACAAAGGAGCTTAAGCTTGGGATTTATGCTCACATCACTGTCATAAATACTTTCTACATATTTTATATATTGAAAGGAAGAAGTCTGGCAGAAATTTTAAGCTCAAATGTAGCAAATATTTTACAAAGAATTATTATATAACATAGAAATAAAAAACTAGAAACACATTTAGATTTAGTTTTGTTTTATTAATATTAAATGAAATTGACTAAGTTAAACTGAAAGGTTTAATATTTTTATAATTTTAATATGAAATCCTTTGTTTAAAATTTGTTTAAAAATGCTTTATTTTAAGTCTTATAATTACGTTACATGCATAAAAATTATATATAAAAGTTAGCTTCATTTTTATTTTAGTTAAAAAAAACTGAAATGATTTTAATTAAAATCGTCTTTACATATTTGCTTTATTTATTGACCTTAAACAAAGTAAAATTTAATTGCCAAATAAATACTATTAAACTTATATTTATTTGTTGTTATTTTAATATGTAATAATTTATATATAATACATATTTATAATTATTTTATTTAATCTTATTTCCAATGCGAACTTATAATTTAAGAAAGAAGAGAACTTGGCGCGGGTATTTAACAAGTTTGTATAACTTGTGTGTTATTATTGTTGCTGTTGTCCTTCAGGGTCGTTGTTGTTTTTGTTGTTGTTGTGGATGCAGTTGACATATGAAATAGTTGCAAGTTGCCAGCTTTTGTTTGTTGCAACCGCAGATGGACTCATTCATTCACTCATGTTCAGGCAGCAACACGAGTTGCGAGTGCCTAAAAGCCAAACACTTTACAAACAGTCAACATACACACACACACACACACATATATATATATATATATGTACTGATGCAATTTGCTGTCAGCTGCCGCGAGAAGAGACTTCATTGCCTAAATGCATTTCATCAACATTTTCATTTCTCATTTCACATTTCACATTTTTCCACTTTCAGGTTTTCTAGCATTTTCCAGCATTTTTCATCTGCGTTGAATTGTGTTGCGACTGCTTTGTAATTTCCAAATGAAATGCTTTCCAAATGCAATTTTCTGCTGCAAATTGTTGCAACGTTTGCCGTTTTTACCTTTGTCTCTTTCGTTGTCTTCTCCATCTCCTGCTTCTCTTTCCATATAGCTATCTATCTATCACTCCATCTATTTTAGTTTGTATGTCTATGTGTGTGTGTGTGTGTGTGTGTGTGTGCATTTCATTTTGCTAAAAGCTACTTGTCGTACTTGCGAAATAAAAGACAAATTGAAATTACTTTGCAGCTTAAATCTTTAGTAATTGAAAGTTTCCCAAAGCAAAGAAAATCAAGTCAGAACTGCGCCACAGGTAAAATACATTTATTTAATAATTTACAGCGTCGAATTTTCCATTTTTCTTTTACTTTCCTATGTCTAAAACAATTTTTTATTCAGTTAGGTTTATTATTATTTCTAGGCGTTTTTTTTGCTCACAAAGTTAGCCCTAAATTTGTATTTATATTTTCAGAGAAAGTTCCTTAAAACGTAAAAAGCAGCTTAAGTTTGTTAATAAATTTAAAGATTCTTTGCAGCAAATCACTTAAGTTGGCATAAAATTTGTGCTGCCTTTCGACTTATGATTTCACAACAGTCTTTATCTTTGCAAATTGGAATAAGAAACTTTCTTTCATTTGAGAAAGCTTCAAAATCATTACTGTTTGAAGATGGCAGTCGTATTAAAGACTCAAATATAAAGGTTTTTTTTAAGGAAAATGATTAGGCAATCCCAACAACAATTTTTCTATTTTTGCGCCATTTACTTAGTATGAATTGTGCTTTTTATTAGATAAATTCATTACCTGAAACAATCTATTTGCAGAAAAAAAGATAGAAAAGATACAAAAACTTTGTTTTACTAGTGAAAAAAAAAGAAAAGCATGAAGAAAAAGAAAGAAAATTCAATAAAAAACATTTAAGTATGTAAATAAATTTTGAATACAGTTGGTCGAATTTTAATTAAAATTTTTTGAATGCCGCTTTTTTTTCTTTAAATTTTATTTTTATTTGGTATTTATTTTTTGAAGTATTTATTTGTCAGTGTTCTTATGGCATTTGCTCATATTATTTGTTTTGTTTTGCAATAAATTGTATCAAATATTTGAGCAATTGTCTCAAAGGAACTCAATTAATAAAAGCCAACAAATGTGCGTGATAAGGACACAAGGACGGCATCAACTGTTCAAAATTGCAGTAGGTTTTGTTGTTGCAGTTTCAGGTAAATGGGAAATGTCGCTTGTTGCCACACAACGTTAGCATTTTCCATTTTCCAGTTGGCAGTTGGCAGTTGACGTTGACGTTGACGCATGTTGAATAAGTCAAAATGGTGTGTGGTGCAACCACAGGCTGAGTGAGTGCGTGTGTGTGTGTGTGTGTGTGTTTGTGTCCAGCTTGTGAAACTGACTCGCAACACAGGTGGCAATGCAACTGAGAGAGAGCCACAGAACGCGAAGGTTGGTCGAGTTTCGAGTGCCACAACAACACGCTTTATACAAATAGAAAATGTGTGACACACACACACACATATACAGACAGAAACACACACACACATATTGGCAAAATAGAAGACGAAGGGCGTCAACACAACTTTATGCAAACCCAGTCACTTTTTATACCTGTAACTTAAAAAAGTAAGAGGTATATTCAATTCAAGGGAGTGGAGAGGCGCAAAACAACTATAACATCTACAGTTTTTAAAATAAAACTCTCTTCTTAGTGTCAGACTTTAGCTTTTATTATTATTTATTTCATTATTTAATCGCATTAGCATCGAATAAACAACAGGTTATTTATGCCTGTTTTAAGTTTGTAAGAAACTCACGCGCCTAAAAGCATGCAACAATTTGTATACCATAGCAGCTTTTCATTAATAGATAAAACAAATGTATAGGTGGTGGGAAAAATAATAGAAACGTGAATTTTTCTTCTTAAAAACTTGGTTAAAATTGTCAAAATAACTTTGAAAGAGAAGTGCGCAAAACAACCATAACACCCACATATTTGAAGGTAGAACTCTCTTCTTGCTGTTGAACCATAGATTTTATTATTACTTAAAATAACATCTAATGACATTAATATCGAAAAAATATAAAGATATTTATGCCTGTTTTAAGTTTGTAAGAAACCATTATAAAAAGAAAAAGTTCGAGTTATGGAGATATTCGACTTATAGAGTTATTTTCTTAAGTTTATTAATTTTACTGCCACTCATTTAGCTCGAGTTGGAGAAAAATTCGAGTTATGGAAGTTCAACTGTATATCTCAATTTTTAAAGGGGTATTTTGAGGTATGTTTCTCAACTATTGTCCTGTTCCTCTAGTTTTCATTTTTTTCGAGTGTATTTGCATTTCAATAAATAATTGTGTATGCGTTTCAATAATGAATTCATAAAAGTTGCGTTTTGCTTGTTTTGTTTATTATTAAATATATTTACACTTGCGGTTTTCCCCATCCCTTTTTCACCCATTTCCCTCATTTCCCCATTTCGCTTTTTATTTTTATGTGTTTATTTGGTGAGCGCGTAAAATATGCGACGGATGCGGTTAAATGTAAATTGCAGTTATTTGCACAGCTGTTCGCCATTTAACAACAAACAAATTGTTGCTGTTATTGTTGCTTTTGCTTTTGTTATTCTTGGCATTCTTTTAGTCACAGTTATTGGCCAGCTCAATGTGTGCGTTTAAATATTTTTGCAAATATTTTGCTCGTCAATAGCAAAAAACAAGCAGAGCATAAAATAAAATGGCAGCTTTGTTGCACTTGTCGTGATTTACGAGTCGAGAACGAGTACAACAAACAACAATAGAGTCCTGTTTAATGCACAGGCAATTCACTTTTGATCTCTTTATGAATTAATAAAAACATCACACTGCAGTTCAAAAGAGCAGCAACCATAAAAAATATAGAAAATTCAAAAACTATTCACAGTTCACTATTTAAATTTATTGAATTGAATGTTGCATTTATTTTATGCAGAAGTTGCTTTATTGAACTATTAATCTAACAAAGAAATTGATAAATATCTGATTATTATTCTTTATTTATGAGTAATTATTATTTTTTGTTCAATTAGAACATTTTGGGCATCGAAATAAATATATTTATAATATTTATTCATTTTTGTATAACTATAAATTAGTTTAAGTCTCATTTATTACAATTTTAAATTAATGTTTGATTTTTGTTGTTACCTACCATAAAATATTTTTCTTAAAAATTCAAATGGAAATTGTCACAGTTTGTTTTTTTCACAATTTTCTCTTAAAACACTTGAGCTTATTATTTGAAGTGTTCATCGATTTAAATATATTTGAAGTGTCGCTTAAATTATTCTTGCCACAGGGACTCGATGTAATGATTCTCTTCTTATCTGTATATTTTAGCTCACATTGTTAATAAGCTTTTTCTGTAAAAATATTTATAGCATTTAATTTGGAATGTCTTTCTCTCGTATTTCTTCAGAAGATACTTAGACAGACATACTATAAATAATTAAGCTCATCAACTTGAAGTGCGAACAACTAATAAACAGACTAGATTACAATCAGCGACTCGTAAGTGAAGTGTTAATATTCAATTTCCATTTGAAATCGTCTTCGCATTGCAAGTTTTATATGTTTCATATGCTAATCTGGGCTATATCGCTGACAGACAGACAGTTAAACATGCTCATATCCAATCAAGTATCTAATTCATATGTTTCAGGGACTTCTTTTTCTCTTTACATAAAGTAAATGAAGTTCCAGGCGTTGTCCCAGGAGTTTCTTTTTGTGGAAGGGCGCAAAGTTGATGAAATGCCAAAGCAAACTTATGGCCCAAAGGCGTTGCCAATCAGTGAAGCAGCAAAGACGATTCAGGGGAGAGCGGGAAGAGGGAAGAGGGGAGACTTCTGACTGGTGTCAGACTGATGAATGGAGCGCGACGACCGCTTAGACATGGACATGAACATGGACACGCATTGGGGCATGTGGCATGTGGCACGCACAAAAATATCAGCGTCAAATCGATGAGGCAGCTCCAGAAGGAAAAACGCCGCAAAGTATGCAAAGCAGAAGAAAGAGAAAAACAAAAACAAAAACAAACACGTTGCGCGTTGGCCCAGAAGTGAATTCAAGTACGAGTACGAGTTTGAGTGTGAGTGTGAGTTTGAATACAAGCTTGAGCATATTGCCTACAGGCTGCAGGTTATTCACACCAAACTGTTTGCGAGACGTGGAACGAGGCAGACGCACAGTGGGAGAAATGGCTTAGTTTGCGATAGTAAATTTTAATTTGAAAATTTTAATTTTTAATAAAATTTTAATGTATTCGTTTACTACAAAAATATATAATATTTATTTAACATTGGCTTAGCGTGCAAAGATTAATTTATATATATATTTTTTTTTTCATACAAATTTGTATATTTTATTTAAACAGGTTTTCTGCTAGCTTTATTGGCAACTTAAATTAAAAAAAAATTTAAAGCATTCATTTACTAAAAAAATGTGTGTATATAATATTTATTTAACATTGTTTCTTATTGAATTCATACACTTCAAAAGTAATTATCTTTAAGACAGTTTTTTTTTAGTTGTTCATTTGTTATTTAAAGATGGAAAATTAATAATTAATATTAATATAAGTTGTTATTTTGAAAGTTATTTAATATTTATATTTATATTTATATGTATGAAAAAGAAATATTTTACTTACTTTCTTATTGGGCCTATTTTTCAGAAAAAATATCAGCTTGTATAAAGTATTATATTGAATTATTATAATTAAATTATTATTATGACTTATTAACTCTATAATTATTCGATTACTGGAATTAAATATTCAAGTTGCTTCTTAATTAAGTTTATATTCCAAAAAAGGTATTTTTTTTAAGAAGTCTTTAGTATTTCAACTCCTATAATGAAAATAATTTTTTGGTTTAATATACTATAAGAAAAATATTAAAGGCATTTAATAAAATTATTTTCTTTAGCTTCCGATAGCTAAAAAAATTAAATTTAAATATTTAATTTGCTTTTTTATTTGAATAGAAAAAGTTGTATTATTTGTTTAGCGATTAGAGCCGTCGAGTTTCCCACTGTAAGGCGTTGTGATTTCCCACCTGCTCTGGGGCATCTTTAAAAGGTTGACGCTGTCGATTTAAGCAGCATATGGAACTCGAGTGTGTGTTGAAAAATGTTTGCGACGTGCTCGTTCAAATAAAAACGCTGCCAATGATGTAACATATTCCGAAGTAGACAAGCTCAGAGTCTATCTTTGCATATTCATAGACCACTCAAACACACTTACGCAGAGACTAATTTATGAATTTGTTGTGCTTCCCGCTGATTTGATGACTAAAGTTCGAAACTTTTTCGCCCCCTCATAAAACAGAAAACAGCCTTTCTTCGGAAATACATATATATTTATTGAGCTGTCGCTTGTCTCTATGTGCTTAAGTTTCTGATTTTTTTGTTGGATTTTCCGCTACAGCCGCAACATTTCGCAACACTTATGGACTTGACATTTATATGACAGTTGGATTTCTGTGTACGCTTACAAAACGCAATTCGAGCACGAGTATATACGAATATGCAGCTCTGTGTATTTTGTATTTAATTTCTTTCAGTCTTTTTATACTACTTATGAAGTGAAAGCCATTGGAAATGGGGTTTATAATTTTTTTAAATTTATATAACTGGCATTAAATTATATTTTAACATTTTTGCAACTCTGTGTGTTTTTATATTTCATTTCTTTCAGTTTCTTTGAAGAGAAAGCTATTGGAAAAGGGGTTGATAATTTTTTTTAAATTTATAAAACAGAAAATTATATTTAAACATTGTTCCCCATTTCCCAAAAAGGCTTACGTCTTTAAGTGACTCAATCTCAGTTGATTTAAGAGCTAGACCTGGGTAATTTTGTATGCAGCTTGCTTAAGTCTCTAACTAACCACACATTCTATTTTTGCTGCTAATTTCAGTAAGATTGTTTAATAACTGCAAAAGTTATGTACGACATAAGCTGAGATAGTGTCGCCATCTAGCGTGCAAGTTCTGCAAAATTATTTGTTGAGCTTTAACACTTCACTAAAATCGTTTTATATATATAGCATTTAAGAATCGTTTTATGTATAAAAGTTTTTAACAGTGCTCTTATTAAATCTAAGGTCATGTTTTTTATTTTAATTTGCATTTATTATATTTCATCTTATTGTGTTGATGTGATTACAGGGTATCGAGCAGTCGTTTACTCTCTTTTATAGCACACTTATTTGTTTTATTTTTCTGCCGATTTTCTATTTTTTGCTTGGCTTGGCGAAACGTGCGCGCTTACAAGGAAAAGGAAACTGAAATTGTTTTTTATTTTTATTTTTATTTTTGCCACAACTCTACGCTCACACACACACACACACACACACACACACGCACACTTATAGAGATTAATGTATGTGTGTGGCACAATTTTTGTTATGCTTATCGCATTTCAGTCACGTAACTGGCATTGTTGTTGTTTATTCTCCTTTCATTTTTATACATATATATTTTCATCTTTTTTTCTTGGTAGCTAAAAGAAATTTATGCATTTGATTTCAACTAATTTTCAGCGGCATAAATATAATTAAATTCATGCACGTCCCAAGCTCAGTTTTCGCCTCAGTTCTCGTCTTCAGTTCTCGTCTTCAGTTCCTCAGCAAATTAGATGGCATCATAAATTGGGCTCATTGCGAAAAACAAAACCCTTCGCAGCATAAGAAACTGGGAAGACTATTAAAAAACGCTTTGGCATTGAAGCAGCTGTGTCTTCAGTGTCTTCAGTGTGTTCGGTGCGAAGTTCGCTTGAAAGCTGGCTAAAATGTTTTAAGCCTTTACCCAAAGTGCCAACACACAAGTCGTAAAACGATGTGCGCTTCTGTTGCGCCCTCTAAGTAGTGTTAAAGGGAGGGGGCGGCAAATGGCTGGGGGCGTGGCATAAACCAGTTGCGCGACTCTAAATCCTCTAGGCCTCAATGATTTTGGTAATACAAGCGATACAAGCTCGTTTTGGCATTTTATTAACACACACAGAGACAGACAGAGATAGAGTGAGAGTGAGAGTAATGGAGAATTGTGAGGGAGAGAGAGGTAGAGGGAGATCTTTCGGTTTTGGTTGCATACCTTAAGGCGTTCCAGTAACCTACATACTTAGATGGAAGACGCTTTACACTTTTTGAGCCATTTGCTTGTCTTGTCTTTTGCCTGAGCTGTTTTATTAAAAATTCCACACACACACACATAGAAAGAGCGGGAGAGTGGGAAAGAGTGAGAGGGAGGGAGGAAGTGTTTTCTGAGCATGTTTAAAGCAAGCAACTAGCAGGAAACAACAACGCGTTTTAACAATTGTTGCTGCTGTTCCTGTTCCTGTTGTTGTTGTTGTTGTGCATGTTGCTTGTGTTGTAACACTTTTATTGCTTTGTCATTTCTACATATTTCACAACAAACACACACACACACACATAGCAGCAAAGCCTTTGAGTTGCCGCATTTTCTATTTCTATATCTCTATTTCCTCATATTACAGGGTATGCCAAGGCTTCTCTTCAGATTAAGCTGCATTTTATGTATATTTACATTTGCTCTCGCCCTGCATATATTTTCAAAGAATATATATTACATTTAAACGCCCTTCATTGAGTGTTTAAGACTCTAAAAGAACTTCTAATGGGATTGTTTTTTAAAATTTACCAACATTTAAGTGGAATATTTGCAAGGATAAATTCTTAATTATGTGATAAATACTTTAAATGGAATTTTTATGAAAACCATTTGAAATATGCTCTAAATTTCAATATTTAGACAATTTATGCAATACCTTCATAAGACTTTATTGAACTCATAATGGATTCTTAATAGATCTTTCTGAAAATGAAGAGCATTTTAAAATAATCTAAAATCCAATTAAATGAAGTTTCCACGGCAAGTGATGATCACTTTAATATAAATATATTGCTCAACTTTCAGCCAGAAATTTCCAATTACAGGGTATGTTAAAGGCTTCCTATTACTATTTTTGTACACCTGCTTAGTTCATGGTTTTATTGTATAATTTTATTTCAGCTGATTAAATTTATAGTTAAATGGTTGCCCACCTTTTACAGGGTAGCTCACAGCTCCCACAAGTTGTGGCTTGTATTGTCAACACGGTGTGGCGCCTAAAGGGCTGCCACATTATTTCTCATTCTCATGCGCTCGCTCGCGCGTGTCATATTTATTTATTTCGTCTTGGGATGTTTGTATGCCACACAGTTTGCCATTGTGTTGATGTGTCATTCTCTGTATTATCTCTCTCTCCTTCTCTCTCTTCTCCACTCTGTGTGTGTGTGGCCAACACGTATTTCATTTCCCGTTTGTCGGCATCTCCACACTTTATTTTGTATGCTTTGATATGCAAAATCTTTTTCTCGTTTGTTTCTGCATTACAATTTCACAGAGCCCATAGTTGATTTGAAATAAAAAAAACACACTTTTTATAGTAATTAAGGGACATCTAAGGTAACAATCGCATTTAAAAATCCTCAACAATAATCAGTTGAATTAGTTTTTCTTAAAGAGGCTTAATATATATTATCATTGTACATTTATTTAGCTTTATTTCTTTAATATGATTCATTTTTTTTTGTATGCGCTCTCCTGTCTTAATTTTTTCTTGCGCTTTAAAATATGCAACACTTTTTACAAGTGAGTTTTCGAACGGCGCTGAAAAGTAGGCAACACTTTGTGTAAAATAAGTTGCAATTTAAAACCTGTTGCTTAGTTCGTGGTTAATTCAACAACTGATTAGACTGCCGCTCATAAAGGTCAAAAGTCAATTTGTCGATCGTTTATCAAAACTCACTACAATTAACATTTATGGCCGTGGTCGCAACGTGTCGTGTGACAGTTTTATGGCCATGTTTAACAATTATGAGCCTTGACATTATTATTATACAAATTTTTTTTTTGGTAGAAGCAACTGCATGTGGTTGTGCCACATTTGGTTCAATGAACTCACATTGCTTTAAATTTTTTGTGCTGCCGTGTAAAAAAAAAGAAACGGCGCCGTTGAAAAATGCAACAGCAGCAGGAGCAGTAGAAGAAGAAGAAGCGTTGTCAGGCGGCTGCTGTGCTTGGCATGTGGCCAACAATAGCAACAACGAGAACAACCGCTGCAATTGGTTGGTGTTGCAAAAACAGCAGAAAGCAATTAAACTTTGCCATTTTGTTTGCACGGAAAGCGATTAAAGTTGTTGCAAGTGACAAAGACGCCTTTTCTGTGCATTTTTATGTGCGCTTAAAAGTAGGCAGCTCTATTTTTTCTTCTTAATCCCTTTTTTGGCTGATCTTTGAGACTTGAGTAAGTGCCAGCGCGCGAGTCTGCATCTTAAAAAGTGCAAAATAATATTTTATCTCAATGCGTTTTGTATTTCAGCATTGCTCTAAAAAAAAGGCAATACGTTTTACTAGACATTTTAAGGGGTGCGCATAAAAGTGGGCAACAGTTTTTTGAGAGTAAGCGTCACTTTTAACTGTCAGCACTTTTCCTTCTTTTTTGATACTTGAGATAATGCATCCATCGAACTTTCTTCTTAAGAAACGGAAAATAAAACTTTTTGTTGCCTATGTATGTAGCTTATATATTTGCATAGCATTGTTTAAGCGTAATTTATTTTAAATTAAATATTTGTTGCTTTTACCTCATTTTACTGAACTATTTATATACATTTATTTAATTTTTTATCTGGATCATTATTCTGTTTTTAGGAAACATTTTTTCCTTTGTTGATTTTTGTTGGCGCTTAGAAGTATGCAACACTTTTTACAAGGCTGATTTCGACCTGCGCTTAAAAGTAGGCAACAAAAATTGCCCAATCACTTTGACTAGTTCAATGTGCTGCGCTAAAAAGTAGGCAATACCTTGGGTACAATGTGTCGCAATTTGATGCCTATGTACTACATGCATATATACTCGCACTTATTACATATATTGGCTCTATTTGCTGTTTTTGTGGTCGTTGCTGGGTTCAGTGCCTCGCTCAGGTCAGCATCATCGCCCATTGACATTCATATTCATGGCAAACGCCGATGGCAGCGACATTTATTGAACTTTTTATGCGGTCACAAATTTACTTTTATGTTTTTGCCCATACACATTGTTGTTGTTGTTGTTTTTGTATTTGCTGTGGTTTCTCCTATATACAGTTAGCTCGTTTCGTTTTTTGGGCTACATCCTTTGGCTCGTCGGAGTAATTAAGCCGCCTCAATGGCTGATCAAAATGGCAGCGCGTTCTGAAATTTCTGCCTCACTTGTGCATCTGTGTGTCTGTGTGTTTATGTTTGTGTGTGTGTGTCTGGGGCGTCAAATGTTTGTTTTGGACGCAAAACTTGTCGACTTTTCCCCATGAATATTAAGCGGCAGTTTCCTTTTTTTCTCTGTGTGTGTGTGTGTGTGTGAGTTTTGTTACTTGTGCTATTCACGTTATCTGCAGACGCTGTGTTTTGACAGCGCTTTGAATTATCTAAAAAATGCTGGCCTAGAGCCTCACAAATGTTACACAGCAAAAAAACAAAATCACTCTAAAAATATAGTTTAAAATTTCAAATGTTCTGTAAAATGATGGATAAAAAAGAAACGAGAGTCACAAAATACATTATGCTTGAATCATATAATTCTTTTGTATTAGATTAAAATTGATATTATCTCGAAATACCAAAATTGTTGTGCGCTGTGTAAAAGTGCGAGCTGCGGCTTAATTAAGCTAAAAATGTTTGTATTTTATTACTGTATACTGCGTTGTAATTAAAATCGACGAGCAAACAGCCGCAGCTGGCCACATGAAGGGACAGAGGGGGAGAGGAGAAAGAGGGAGGGGAGAAGCTGCCACAGCACAGACAAATATCGGTCAAGTTATTGAAAGTGTCTGCGGTTTTTGCCTGGCTGCCCACACAGTTTCCACAGTTTCTGTTACAGCCTCGAGTCTCAGTTTGCTTTTTATGGCCCGAAAGCAACAGCTGTGAGTTGTTTTACTCGCACTTCTTATGAATACATATAGTATACAAATTCTAATATTTTAAGTTGATATTGAGACCTGAACGCGACGCAGGTGCTGTTAAATCCACTTAAGGTTTTTGGGCATAGATTTCGTTGACTGTTCTTTGTTAATGTTAATTGCACGACTGCTTTTTATTATGCATCAGAAAGTGCGATCTTAAAGTTCGAGTTTGGCAACATTTTGCCGGCGGCATTTCAATTTGATTGGCGCACAAATTGCTTTACTTTTGTTTAGCATCAAACAAGAAATAAGAAAGCAGGCAACAAGCCGCAGGGATTGACTCACGACCAGACTCAATCGATGCCCAAGCATTACACAGATGAGCTTAAAAAAATGCGATACACGTTTGTAAAAAAAGAGCAAAGTGTTAATTGGTTTAGACTGCTTAAATACCCAGCAAACCCAAAAGAATAAAAAAATATACACATATATATATTTAAAATATATATATATTTTTTTTAGGAAATAATTCGTTTTAAAATAATATTTTTCAGACTATTAAAATCCCCAGCATAAAAATATGATATACGTTAAAATAAATGTAAAAATTTAAATTTATGTTAATAATTTGTATCTTATTTTATATTTTAAAATATTATTTTTTTAGCTTATTTTTAAAAGTTTCAATTTAAACTTTTTCTTATTTCGACAACAATTAATTTAATTTTTTTAATACCCAAAATGTTTAATTGTTTTAGAAAATTAAATAAAGTATTAAAGTAATTTAATTTGTTTATTTACTTATTCTTCATTGAATGTGAAATATTAAATATTCTCGTCGACTGCTTTTACTTGATTTTAAATAATTTGTGACACTCTTTTAATTTTCTATAAATGTAAAAGCTCGAGTGAAACTCAAAAGAAACAAACTAAATAGCAAGAATTAACTAGCAAGAATTAACTAGCAAGAATTAAATAGCGAGAAGTGAAAAAAAATGCTAATCTTGGCAAACGAGTTAAAAGCCAAAAGCCAAATGCAAAAATTTTCCATCAAAGTAGCTTCCTTTGAAAAAATGGAAAGCTTCAAAGGGAGCAAAGGAGACAGATATTTTTTAATGCTGTCTTTTTTTCTTGTGCTACGCTAATTACAGGGTATAATATAGCCTTTGTCAGCTGCACTGCTTGTCGCTTTTTTTTTTTATAGATTGCAAGAGAAAATTCAATTTAAATTGACGACGAGCGACAAATAAAATTACGCGACGGGCCAAAGTCTTTGGGCCAAATAAATGGTGGCATTAAATAAAGTTTGTCATTTAAATTGAAAAATAGACGCAGGCCGAATGACCCTCTGGCTAGTTATCCCTTGGGGTCGGGGGGCGGTGGGCGTGTCCGAGGGCAGGCTGAAAAATTACGCAATTTTCAAATACGCAAAGACAACACACGCTTACAAATTGTGCACATATGTTAAATTTCACAGAAATGAGAATGAATTGTGTCTGAGTGTGTGTGTGTGTGTGTATGCGTGTGTGTGAGTGTGTGTGTGTGTGTTTTAAGGGGCAACGCCTACGTGTGGACATTAGGAGATTCAGCTACAAATGGTCACCAAACAATTCCCGAGTGGGATGTCCTTCCTCTTTCCTCTTCCCTCTTCCTTTATTCTCTTCTCTCCCCTTCCATCGGGAGTGCAATAAGCAAAGCTTAGCTAAATCCAACTGATTCGAGGCAGTCGAGGTCTCTGATGTACAACTAGAATTCTCGAGCCTGAGCCTCAAACTCGGAACTGGGAACTGGGACTCGGTTCAACTTTGAGCGACAATCTAAAATAATTTGAGCAATGTTCCGAGTGTGTCAGCTAAATGTGTGTGTGTGTGTGTGTATGTATGTTTTAGTGTTGCCAGTTTAGCTAATTATAGCTAACATTATCAAGCGGGATTTTTAAAAAATTTAAAATAACAATTTTTAGTTTGCCAAGATTTAAAATACATTTTTAATTTGAAATATATATTTTTTTAATTTAATTTTTATTTTGTGATCAATTCAATGACTTTTGGGTTTAATGTACTTGGAGTATGCTAATAATATTTATAACTAAAATAAACTAAAATACTTATTAAATAAATGAAAAATGTATATAATTAAATAATCACTCGGTTTTTCTAAGAAATGTTAAAGTTTAACGTGTCTTTAGTGAATTTAGCATTTTTAAAACTAAATTCGACCATAAAATGCAATTAAAAGCATCAAACGCAATCTTTTCTTTTATAATTGTTAATTACAATAAAATAAAAAAACAATTCTTTTATTTTACTTTTGTCCGATTGGGTTTTCCCCAAACATTTAATTTTTAGCAAATGTTGCCATTAAATATTTATTTATGTATTAAGTTTAATGTCATTTTACAAAAATCTCTCAGACTAAATTCAAGTCAACTATAAAAAAACAGCCCTAAATTAATATTATTTTTTTGTTTTTTTTCCCTGAGTTGATTTATTTTATTCTATTTTTAACTAATTTGAGCAACTGTATATCTCTAAAATCCAGCTAGCTTTGACCATCAAGTTCTGCCAACACTGGTGTGTGTATCTCTCTGTCTATGTGTGTGTGTGTGTTGTACATGCAGCTTACACGTAATACTTTGGCATTTGGGCCACTTGGGGTCAACGACTGTGGCAAGTTGTGTGTTGCACGTGTTTCAGTCCCAGTCCCAGTCCAAGTTCCAGTCCCAATCCCTGAAGAAAACGACAACGACGGTTGACTTGACATAACTCTCATTATTATTAATTTATAGTATGAATTTGCTATTCGTAATTAAAAATTCCACTTGGCCAAGCTCAAATACAGTTTTGTCAGCAAAGCCCAAATAACCATTTTGTTAAGCGTTGTCCAAAATTCATGAGCTAATTGGCTAATTTGCCAAAGGAGTTGGCTTTCCCATTGAATCGCAGTTGCGTTCGAGTTTGAATCGGAGTCGATGTCAGAGTCCGTGTCCGAGTAGTTTGCTCAGTTAAGGGGATTAGATGTGAAATTAGCAAGAAAATTACAACTTTGCGACTGCAAAATTTTCGGGTATTAAATGTTGAGCGCTGGCGAAATGCTTTTGCCACCAACTGTTTTCTTCAAAGCTTTCGCTGACACATTTTTCTCATATTATTTTAGTTGCGTATACGTAATGTGAGCATTGCCACCTCGAAACTGTTGTTGCAAGCGACAAAACTTCCCTCTAAAATGCTGAACTGCAATTGTTGTAATTACACAACAGCTTGACTGCACACCAGTAATGTCATTTAAGCTTTTTTAAAGATAGTCGGTAATTTTGTTATAGAAAAGCTTAAATATTAAAGAAAAATGTTATTTGCTGGAAATCGTTGTAATTGAACAACAGCTTGACTGCACACCAGTGATGTCATTTAAGCTTTTTTATAGCTAGTCGGTAATTTTGTTATAGCAAAGCTTAAATATTAAAGAAAAATGTTATTAGCTTGAAAACGTTGTAATTACACAACAGCTTGACTGCACAGAAGTAATGTTATTGTAGCTTTTTTATAGCTAGTTGGTGATTTTGTTATTGCAAAAGCTAAAAAAAATTATTAGCTTGATATCGTTGTAATTACACAACAGCTTGACTGTATACCAGTGATGTCACTTTAGCTTTTTAATAGCTAGTCATTGATATTGTTTTTGCAAAACCTAAAATAAATAAATTATTAGTTTTTATCTAGCTATTTTAAAAATATTTTTGACGAATTTTTGAATTCAATATACTTAAAAAAACTAAGAAAGACTTTTTTTTAAAAACTTTTAAGTCTAGTAAATATTTGCATATTAATATTATATTAATATTAAGACGACTAGTATTTTAGGATATTATTTATTAAATTTGGTGAAAAGTCGACTGAGAATATTATTATTATTTTTATTTTTAGCTATATTTAAGCACAAATTAACTATTCTAGCCTTAAAAATGCTGGCCACATTACTGTGCATTACATACTGTCTCTTTCCATCTCTTTTTCTTTCTGTCTCTATTTCATTTTGTGTGCTAAAAGTAGCCAGAACATGTGTTTGTATATTTGTTTTTAAAACACAAACATTGGGCAACATTTCGGCTTGGCTTGGCGTTTTATGAGGCGTATTATGTGCAGTTAGTTAGAAAGAGAGGGAGAGAGAGATAGGGAAAGTGTGTGTGAGAGAGAGGGAGCGAGAGTGATAGAGAGTAATTGCTTGGCTTATTTTTCATCTCAAACATGCATTTTTGCAACTCCCTCTTTTTATCAGGTTATTAATTTGATGTGAAGCGACTTCATGGCAACGACATGTGGAATGTGGCACTCACTGACTGTTGTGTTGTGCTGTGTTGCAAGTTGCAGCTGCATGTGGCAAGTTACTTTACTTATGCTTCACATATCCTCCTTGTCGTTGTGGTTGTAATTATTTTTAATTATTTCTGTTGGCAGCCGCAGGATTGTTGCAGTTGCACGTTGCACATTTGCTGTTGCAACTACAGTTGTTACCTGCTGCAGCTGCGAAATCCTGTAAGCAGTTAATAAGCTGCCTCGTTGCCTTGGCTTTTATGGCAGTTTGTGGTTGTTGTTTCCACTTATATATAAGACGAACAGTTTTCTCTTGTCAGTTGCATGCCTCAATCTGCTTTAAAGCCATTCGCATATGTGCCACAAAAGTTATGTCAATGTTGACAAGTTCATTTGTTCTATGTGATCTTCTTTGTGTGATACTAATAATTGAAGTGAAGTTGCTACAGATTCCTTTATCTTTTATAAACAAAACTATTCTTTGCATCACAAAAGAAAAGACATTTTTAAAAATTTACAGAAAAAAAGAGATATAATTCAGAGAGTAAATAACGTAATGAAATATATTTGAAAAGGTAAACAATTAGAACCTTTACGTTCTTTAACATTTATTACAACTGAAGATTTCTGACTTACAGCGGGAAATTATATTTAAATTATTACAGAATTTAGTGTTCTTAAGAATGAAAGTTTTTAATTTTCTGCTGATATTTGCTGGAATTTAAGTACACTTTTAAAACTTTACATATCAAGTCATTTAAAAATAGTTTTAATATCTAAAGTGGATTAAGGTAATGTTAATTGAGAAATAAATTAATTCAATTTATTTACCATAAATATTTTATTTTGTTATTTATTTATTTAATTATATTTTTTTTCCTATTTTATTTTATCTTATTTTATAGTTTTCCTATCTTGTGTGAGTAAAGGTCATATTAATTAAGTAATTAATTAATTTATTTTATTGACCTTACTTATTTTGTAAGTTTATTAATTTATTTTATTCTATATTCTTTTGATTTATTTTTTTTGTCTTGCTGTAAAGTGACGTCTGTCATCAGTTTGAGTAATAACTTACGAGTATATTATTATTTCTCTTGTAGTCCATCAAATTTGATATGCTGCCTTCCCGATAAGTTAAATAATTTATCATACGCAGACATAATTTAATTTCAATTTCATGCACAAAAGTTTAGCTTTATGACAGAGAGGGAGTGTGTGGGAAAAGGATGTGAAGAGAGAGCGAGATAGACAGAGAGAGAGGGGAGATAAATAACTGAGCAAAACGAATGACAAGAGTCCAAAATGAAAACGCAAACCTAATAATCCCTCGATGGCTTTTAACTGCCACAACTCGCTTAATACACAGCAAAGTTGTTGTTGTTTTGGTTGTTGCTGTTGTTGTTGCTGTTGCTGTGTCTGTTGACAGGCGACAGGCGAAAAGAGCAAAGTGAAAAAATGAATGCGAAAATGTTTTTGCATATACTATACATTTTTTTTGATGTTTTGTTGCTTCTTGCAGCGCATTATATATTAATGATACATTTGCCAACACTGTCTCCGTTCTTGTTCCCTCCTTTCCACATTTTGTTGCCACATTTGGTGGCACAAACATTGTGTATGTCCGTTTCGCTTTTGCTTTTTCCATTGCCTTTGCCTCTCGTCTGGTTGCAACAGTCAGTGGCACATTTTATAATCCACAATGATTGATATACGCGCTGCGGCAACAAAGACTTCTAGAGGAGACACATAGGGAAAAGGACAAAAAAACAGTGCTGTCAGATTTTGGGGCTAAAATAGCTAATTTGAATAATAAAGGTACACACAAATAAAAAAAACAATTGATTTATTTTCTAAAATGATTTAATGAAGTTATCTAGCAATTTGTAAAGGTAGCAAATTCAATTTAAACTAATTTGAATAATAAAATTTGCCCAAGATATGTGAAAAATAATTTATTTTCTTAATATAAAGTAGTGGAAAACATAATAATAGCAACAAAAGTATTTTAGACGTTTAATCAAATTTTTAATAATATGATAAAAAGCTGCGCATGATTATAGAATCCCGTTGTTTTCTTCAATTTTTTTTCTCATGCAATTTTATAAATCCAAAAAAAAACAGAATTATTGTTTCGATTATTTTTGCCATCACAGTATTTTAATAAAGTCATTTTGATTATAGTCTATAAAAATTTTTCACTTAATATTTTATATATTATTTATTGAAGCTTTCTTGCAATCTGAAAAAGTCGTAAATTTATTTTTATAAATAGCCTGAATAAAGTTTATCAAATCTTCTACTTAAATCTTTAAAAAAGTATTCAATTCTAGCGTTTTAATATCTAAAATGGCAGCACTGAAAAGGACCTCATATTATGTGCACTCACTTGGCTCACTCACACAAACAAAAGGCTGCGCCTAAAAGTATGCACTGCGAAATATCGCCACAGTTAAAATGTCACAGTAAATTCATATTCATTCATTATGTTAAAATCCCCCGAGAGCCCCCCAAAAAATAAATAAGAAGAAGAACACAACAAAGCAGATGAGGTGCCATAAAAAAGAGCTACAGCTAGAGAGTGTGAGAGAGAGAGAGAGACACATGTGCATAAAGTTGATTGTTTGTGGCAGAGTCGAGTTGAGTTGAGAAAAGTTCCCTCTATATATGTGTGTGTGTGTATGTGAGTGCCGCATTCATTTTCATTAACCCGTTTTTAGGCTCAGTTGCCACTTGCTGCAGCTACCTGCTTCTCCTTTGGACCCCTCTCTCTTCCCTCTTCTCACTCTCATGTATCACTTGCCTAAATCTGTGACAGCATTTTGTTGCTTTTGTTGGCGCAGCAATTGTTTATTTTATTTACCACATACCATGAAAATGCACAAATGTAAATATGTATATTTGTGAGTAAATAGAAATTGCTTAGCTTTGAGATACCCTCTAAAAACTTTTTACAACTTATTTGAAATAAACGTTATATTATAACATAATTGATAATATAAATCTGTTAATAAATCTAATAACTTAAATATAAGTATTTAATTTTATTTTCTTTTTTAAATAAATTATAATTATAATATTTATGTAAATTTAAATTCAAAATTGGTAATAAACATGATAGTTTAAATAAAACAATTTTATTATTTTTTTTATTTTAAATAAAGAAAAGTATAAAAATAAAGCAAAACTTTATTAAGAGTGCCGTGAAGAAGCGTCGACTTAAAACAGTCATATCTTTTTGTAATATTTTTCAATGGGTATACAATAAATATATATGTATGTATATATATCTAAAGAATAAATGTACATATATATCTAGGAGCTATATTGCAATTGTTGCTGGTTTGTTTGGTGAACGGCAATTGTGTCATGCTAAAATTAATGGTTTCTTGTTAAATTTTGTATGAATTTGGGTCGCATGCTTTATGGCTTCGTCCTCTAATTAACAGCAAAGCAAAAGGAGAATACGTGTCTATCTGTCTGTCACTCTGTCTCGCTGTTGTTTAGTTTTCGGCCAGGAATTGTGTGTCTTTAAGACGGATTTGTTTTGCCAGAGAAAGACTTAAATAATTGAAATGCAATTGAGCAGGCAGATTATTTATTATGCGACAGATTGCACAGCTCCAATCAACATCTGTCCACTCCATTCCATTCCATTCCATTCCATTCCATTCCATTCCGTTCAATCTATAGACCTGTGTCAGCTTAAGAACACATTTGCGCAGATAATTGCAGAGTGAAAGCCAAACAAACAGCAAAATCAGAGAGGGAGTCAAATCAAGCGCAAATTTGTAAGCACACTTTCTGATGTGTGTGATTTGATGTCTTATGAAAATGTTATTAACTGACAGAACGACAGCATTTCTAGCTGAAATCAGTTGGAATCATTTTAAACATGTTATTTTATACTAATTTCGATTAATAACATTAGAGACCCTTAGCATTCACTTCTAAACATATTAGCACTAATAGACTTTTGATGGCGATTTTTGTAATATAATATTATAAAAAGGTAAATTTGTATTAATTAAAAATTGGTTTATTTTGTCAAAATGACTAATTTATAATACGTTCCCTTGATTACTGAGTACGAATATAAAAAGTCGATTGCTAATTAGCTTTTTGAATTTAAGCAAACATTTCAAATGTCAATTGTTTGGACTAACTGACAAAAGTTTCAGCTTTGTGGCTTTCTTCTGTTGTCTTGTTGGCCCACTTGGCGTATACGTGATGTGGCAAAAGCAGCGTAAATTTCTTTAATATGCTAATAAACATATGGCATTTCATTAAATATATTAACATAAAAAACAAACCGCAGCACACACCAAAAATGTAAGAACACACACACAGCAAACATACACAACACACACACACACACACGACAGAGAGACAGATACATAATTTCATTAGCACTTTTGAGTTTGAAGCAAGAAAGTTGCAGGAAATTCGTTTGAAAAGAAAAGGAAAAGCGCCCAAAGCAGCCGCCATCAGAAACGTGCAAGAATTTAATCTGGTTTAATGCTGTTAACAGAACCCAAAAAAAGTAAAAAAAAATAAAAATAAAAATACGACTGAAAAGAAAAAAAAGAAAACGAAGAGGAAATGCTGCTGAAAAAAGCGGGTATTATAAATGTAATGTTAAGCTGGAAGAGCACTTGTAAACAGCATATCCTTATTGTACTTGTAATAACTGCAGAATCCTTGTGTGAAAACTAGAGTTATTCAAATTTGATTAAGAATAAAATGTGTGTTGATAAATGCAAGGGTATATATGTATAAAATGAGTCTTAGTTGTTGTAATTAAAATAAAATTAGGTAAGATAAAACGGAAGTAAAATAATAAGAGGTACAAATTTTAAACTAAAACTGATAGAATAAAAAAGGAAATTAAGAAGGAAAAGTTTAAAAAATTTTTTAATAGTCTAACATTTGTTGCTTTGAAAAGGAAAATCTAGGAGAGGATTAGAAAAGATTCAATGATTTGTCATTAAAACAATCGTTCAAAAATTATTTTTATTATAAGAAATTGTTTTGTATTAGCAGCTAAAACTAATCACATTTAGGGTCTGTATCTAAGATATAATTTCAAATTTGACAGTAATTTTTATACATTTTACATCAAGATATATTTTTAACAGTTATCAAACAACATATTTCGACATTGGAAAAACGGTCCTTAAACTATAACTTAGATAAACTGATGAACTTTTATTATTAGAATTATAAGAATTACTCTTAAAGCTGTCACTTAAACAATCAGGACTTTTTATTAAAAATATTTCTTTGTTAATGATTAATTCAATATTCATTCAAAACAGGAAAAATAGTTTCAATAAATTATGAATTATCGTGTACAAATAGATATTAAAATATATTTTATTTTTGTTGCCATCATCTTGTGCTTTCCACTTGATTTCACAGCCACTTTCTCATAGAGTATAAATATTTCTTGCATTGTGCGTTTGTATTCATGTAGGTGTGTATGTATTTATATGTGTCTATGTGAGTGTGTGTGCGTTGAATCGTTTTCACATTTCTGCAGCCTTCACACGGCATTATGCAAATAATAAGCTCTCAACCTCACAACAACACCAAGGACGAAGGGGAAAAGCCTCTTTGAGCAGCATTCACAGTGGCAAAATAATCATAATAATAATAATAATAATAAAGAGGGAGTAGGAACATTCTTATCTGTATTTCTTCCGCTCTCTTCTCTTCAATACTTGCAACTGTGAAAATCTCACAGAGAAAGATACAAAGATAGTCAGATACATTCTGCGGGTATGCTCTGTGCTAAAGAGAAAACAACAATGAAAAAAAAAAACAGCCTCCCAAAGAAGAGAAGGAAGAAGAAGAAAAGGATTTATTTGGTTGCTTAACTTGAGCTTAGCTGACGGTTTTAAATGTAATTAGTATGCATGTTTGCATTTCGTTAGCGTTTCTCGCGTTTTGCGACCAGCGACTGTGAACTTTTCATTATAAATCACGCTTGCCTGCTTGCCACATGCCACATGCCCCCCTTTCCCCTCTCCCACTCCCACAACAAACGTGTGATTGCCGAAAAAATTCATTTAAATAAATTTTTAATTAAACCTTGTTAGCAAGCAAAGTGAAAGAGACTCAAGTGAACAGAATGAATAAAAATTGCACACACAACACAACACAAGTATACGCACTAAGTTGTCTTGGAGGGAGGCGTATCGTGGAAGGGGGCGTGGCATGTGCGTTACGTTGCGCTGCGGTTGCCGCTTACTTTGACTGATGAAGACTTATGGGAGTCGCGGTTATTGCTGCGGTTGCCAAGGTGTAGGGACAGCAAACGACACTCCATCGCACAGTGGGCAAAATCGATTAATTAGCTAACATTAACTAAAAAAAATACGGATTTAAATATCGAATATTGTGAAATTAATTATGAGTCATTTTAAAATAATTGTAGTTCCATAATCACAAGTTTCTTGACACATGCAGCACTAGAATGTTAAATAAATAAAATAAATATAAATATAAAATAATTGCTAGCTATCGAATTGGAACAATTTTTTGTAATACCCATATTTAAAGCACCTTATCAATAATTTTTGTTTTAATTTAAATTCAATATTTTAATGTATTTAATTTATTTACATATTATTTACAGCAATTTACACTGAAACCATATTTCCTATAATTCTATATAATTCATATTTTTGAATTTCCTTTTAAGTAAATAACCGAGATAAAACTAGTTTTTTAGGTATTTTTTTTTTAAATAAACAGAACATAATATGTAATATCTATTTCTTAAACTTTTTTTTTTAACCACTATATATTTTCCAAACTTGCACTTCTTTTATATGAATACAACCACAATATGAATTTCAATAATATTTGAAGTCCCTTATTAATTGTTAGATGCTAAAAAAATATATATTATATTTAAAAAATTGGCATAAAAATAAAATTAAATAAATTAAAGACAATATCTTATTGTACCTTCCAAACAAAATAATTTATATAAAATATTATTACAAATTTTGTTGCACACTGTGCATCGTCGTCGTCTTTGTCATTCTTGCCACACTTGTGGCAATTTGTCTCAAGTGCCCCAGCTCAACGGTTGTTGCCACTTTTTGGGGCATCTGAACCTGCTCATCCTCAGCTGGTTCCGTGTGTCGTCAACGTTACTATCACAGCCACTTTCATGACGGAGAAGAAACCACGACGCTGACAAATTCAAAATAATTTAATTTTCTCTTTATTTGCACTCGATTATTTACGGCAACTCGCAAGTGGCAACTCGCTAGTGGCAAGTGGCAACTCGCAAGTGGAAAGTGGCAAGCGGCAGGTTGCAAGTCACTTTAATTAAATGTACAATTGCCTAGCTGCGAGTTATGATTCGCCTCAGGGCACATTATACTCTCAATTTGTTGCACAGTCAGTTTTACAGCCAAAACACCTACCCGAAAGATAAAGACAAAAAATCAGCATTAACTTGATAGTCGACTTAGCGATACCCTAGAAAAGTGGCAAATCTAATTTTTAGAAATCTACTAAAAACACTTTCTAACACTCTGTAAAAAAAAAATAGATTTACCATATAATTATATTTGCCTCAGATTGAGAGAAGCGATTGATAAATTTATTTGAAATAAATCTAAAAAACTTCTAAAAGCTCCTCGATTTTTAAATTAAAAAATCTTTTAAAATTTAAATCATATTTTAAATTAATTTATTTGAATTGTCTATTAATATTTTTGTCATAAAGAAAATAAAATGAAAATATTTATTTAAAATTAAAATGAAAACTGTAATTTTAACTAATATTTTTAAGTTAAGTAACAAAATAAATAGTAGGTAGTCAAAGGTATATTTAAAGTTATTTGGACAAATCACAAAATTTCTACCCATTTTCCACCTTCAGTGTTTACTTTCGCACAAAGAATACTCCCACTTAATGTCTTTCCAAACTGTCAGTAGTAAGAGATAAAATATTTCCAAATAAAGAGAATCGAAACCTTTCAAGCCAAAAGTGCTAACAGAGAAGTATTATCTTAGCCAGTTTGGTTACCTCGTTTCTATTTACTTGTTATTTTTTTTTGCGTTTTCTGCTGTTTCTGCTGCAATTTGAGCATTTTGTATTCCGTATTCCGCATTCTGTTTTTGGCTTTTTGCTTGTTTTTCTGCTGTTTTTGCTGTATTTGCTCTGGGTCGCATTAATGAATCCGGTTTATTAATGTGCGCTCGTATTTCTTCACTTGATTATACATGTAATTTGCACCCTGTCAGAGTTCTTATTCCTTCCTTTTGTTGTGTTGTTGTGCTGTCTGTAGATCCTTCAACCCGCTTCTTATTCTTGTTGTCGTCTCATGATTTCGCATTGTGTCCTGTCCTCATCTGTTCTACTGTCTGGGCCATGTTTATCCTCAACCGTGAGTCCTTTGCCAGCACTCAGTGTAAACAGAAACTCATTTCCAGGTTGCGGCTGTGGTTGTGTAGCAACCGTTGAGTGGACAGAACGGACAGAGCGGTCAGAAAAGGGGGCATCATCGCCATCATCATCATAAATTAACGACTGCCTCAATTAATGAATGGGCCACATTAATGAAATGCCAAACAAGCAATGGAAATATTTAACTTCATGTCAATAAATGCGGGAATTTCCACAGAATTTTCGTTGAAAATTACCAAAAATTTAAAGCTCAGCACATTTACCCTAGGCGCAGGTAATTAAAATCAAATTTATTAACATTAGGAGGAAATGGAAATTATTTATAGAAATTGGGCAACAATCTTTGCAATTTACTAAACCAAATTAATAATTATGGCAATTTAAAAGGGTTGAAGTGCGCTTTTGTTTTTAAATTTGATGAATTTTAAAGTCAATTTATAAATATTATATATTTATAGAAATTAAGGAAATGTTTGGTTTACTTTAGAAAAAAATTAAAATTTCATTAAATTCAAATTAAATTTTAAACTAATTTAGCATAGTTTAAAACAATCCAGGTAAAGTAATTAGTTAATCATTTATTGGATTATTAATTTAAAATTTATTTTATTTATCGAAATTTGAAAGCAGTTTGATAAAATTTTCAATCAAATTAATAACTTTAATATTTTAAATAGTTGAAAGAACCTTTGCCTTTTTTTGAGTAAGTGCTTAAAGGCCATTTATTTATGAGAGTGTAGCAGATTAACAGATACCCTCTATTTTACAGTGACTTCGCTTCAGATGTGAATGTTAAAAATCTATTATTTAATAACGAGATTCAATAAAATTATATTTAATATTAATTAAAATAATTAATTATTAATTTGATGCTTCAATATAAATCTTAGGGTATTTCCAAGTCGCAAACATTCTCAAGTTGACCATTCAAGTTCTTATTAAATGGTTTTAGTTCTTTAACATCTTTGCAAACAGATGAAGTTGATGCACTTCTTAAATTGAGTTTTTATAACGAAAAGGCAACACAGAAATGGACAGAAAATGACAGAGACAGAGAAAGATAGAGAGAGAGATGAAGGGACAGAAAGCAATAAAGAGAGAAAGAGACAGCGTTGCGTATACTTAATCATTTAAATTGCATCAAAGAAGCCAGGGCAAGGAAACAAACCAAATGTATTTAGCCACAAATGCTGTGGCAGAGAGAAATTCCGTCCGCTTGCCATAAAACTAAAAATAGTGCTGTTGAAATGTTGGCCCAAAAGCAAAATGGCCCAAAACACAAACACAGTGCTGAAAGAAGAAAGCAGAAAGCAGAAAGAATACAACTGCAAAGATAAGTAAATCATGGTCCACAAAGGAAATGTATACGAAAAAATATGTATAAAGTTCAGCTGCGATAACGCTGCAGTTTAGACCAGGCCAAAACACGAACTGTGTAGAGTATAATATTATGCAGTAATATTGTATTAGTCATAAAGCAGCCGCAACATTTTGAGGCAAGCGCCTTAAAGAAGGCAACACTTGAATGCAAGACGACAGAGGGTGAGAGAGAGACAGGGAGATGGGGGAAGACCCGCAGGGCCTAAATGCATTTGCTACCAGAAAGCAGCTCACGAGTTTCTTCTTTTATTTTACTCTTTTTTCATGTTATGCAAAAACAAAGTAATTAGTTTTGATGTTCTTCCCTTTCAATGTGCTTGTTCTTGTTCGTGCCAGCTTTTTTGCAACGCTTTTCATTTTATCATGTAATTTCATGCAGCATTTTACACGCTCAAGTATTTTTAGGGCTTCCCCCAAAAAGGTTTTTTAATGATTTCTTTCGTTCTCCATTTACTGTTTTTGCTGTATTTGCTCTGGGTCGCATTAATGAATCCGGTTTATTAATGTGCGCTCGTATTTCTTCACTTGATTATACATGTAATTTGCACCCTGTCAGAGTTCTTATTCCTTCCTTTTGTTGTGTTGTTGTGCTGTCTGTAGATCCTTCAACCCGCTTCTTATTCTTGTTGTCGTCTCATGATTTCGCATTGTGTCCTGTCCTCATCTGTTCTACTGTCTGGGCCATGTTTATCCTCAACCGTGAGTCCTTTGCCAGCACTCAGTGTAAACAGAAACTCATTTCCAGGTTGCGGCTGTGGTTGTGTAGCAACCGTTGAGTGGACAGAACGGACAGAGCGGTCAGAAAAGGGGGCATCATCGCCATCATCATCATAAATTAACGACTGCCTCAATTAATGAATGGGCCACATTAATGAAATGCCAAACAAGCAATGGAAATATTTAACTTCATGTCAATAAATGCGGGAATTTCCACAGAATTTTCGTTGAAAATTACCAAAAATTTAAAGCTCAGCACATTTACCCTAGGCGCAGGTAATTAAAATCAAATTTATTAACATTAGGAGGAAATGGAAATTATTTATAGAAATTGGGCAACAATCTTTGCAATTTACTAAACCAAATTAATAATTATGGCAATTTAAAAGGGTTGAAGTGCGCTTTTGTTTTTAAATTTGATGAATTTTAAAGTCAATTTATAAATATTATATATTTATAGAAATTAAGGAAATGTTTGGTTTACTTTAGAAAAAAATTAAAATTTCATTAAATTCAAATTAAATTTTAAACTAATTTAGCATAGTTTAAAACAATCCAGGTAAAGTAATTAGTTAATCATTTATTGGATTATTAATTTAAAATTTATTTTATTTATCGAAATTTGAAAGCAGTTTGATAAAATTTTCAATCAAATTAATAACTTTAATATTTTAAATAGTTGAAAGAACCTTTGCCTTTTTTTGAGTAAGTGCTTAAAGGCCATTTATTTATGAGAGTGTAGCAGATTAACAGATACCCTCTATTTTACAGTGACTTCGCTTCAGATGTGAATGTTAAAAATCTATTATTTAATAACGAGATTCAATAAAATTATATTTAATATTAATTAAAATAATTAATTATTAATTTGATGCTTCAATATAAATCTTAGGGTATTTCCAAGTCGCAAACATTCTCAAGTTGACCATTCAAGTTCTTATTAAATGGTTTTAGTTCTTTAACATCTTTGCAAACAGATGAAGTTGATGCACTTCTTAAATTGAGTTTTTATAACGAAAAGGCAACACAGAAATGGACAGAAAATGACAGAGACAGAGAAAGATAGAGAGAGAGATGAAGGGACAGAAAGCAATAAAGAGAGAAAGAGACAGCGTTGCGTATACTTAATCATTTAAATTGCATCAAAGAAGCCAGGGCAAGGAAACAAACCAAATGTATTTAGCCACAAATGCTGTGGCAGAGAGAAATTCCGTCCGCTTGCCATAAAACTAAAAATAGTGCTGTTGAAATGTTGGCCCAAAAGCAAAATGGCCCAAAACACAAACACAGTGCTGAAAGAAGAAAGCAGAAAGCAGAAAGAATACAACTGCAAAGATAAGTAAATCATGGTCCACAAAGGAAATGTATACGAAAAAATATGTATAAAGTTCAGCTGCGATAACGCTGCAGTTTAGACCAGGCCAAAACACGAACTGTGTAGAGTATAATATTATGCAGTAATATTGTATTAGTCATAAAGCAGCCGCAACATTTTGAGGCAAGCGCCTTAAAGAAGGCAACACTTGAATGCAAGACGACAGAGGGTGAGAGAGAGACAGGGAGATGGGGGAAGACCCGCAGGGCCTAAATGCATTTGCTACCAGAAAGCAGCTCACGAGTTTCTTCTTTTATTTTACTCTTTTTTCATGTTATGCAAAAACAAAGTAATTAGTTTTGATGTTCTTCCCTTTCAATGTGCTTGTTCTTGTTCGTGCCAGCTTTTTTGCAACGCTTTTCATTTTATCATGTAATTTCATGCAGCATTTTACACGCTCAAGTATTTTTAGGGCTTCCCCCAAATAGGTTTTTTAATGATTTCTTTCGTTCTCCATTTACTAAATGTTTATTTGCATGCAAAGAGCGTGAGAACAAAACAGAAGAAGTTAAAGAAGCAGTAGAAGAAGCAGAAGTAGAGGAGTAGCAAACAAATAAAATATAAACGGAAACGGAAGCGGACGCAGACGCAGGTCCGTAATCGCAGAACTCTCTCTCTCTCCCTCTCTCTCTAACTTATGTCAATTTGCATAAATGTGCTCATAAAAATGACAAATGACAAATGGTTGAAGTTGTGAAATGGAATACGACATTTCAGCTTGTTAATGAGTAATTCGATAGCACAATTCACAACAACATCAAAAATGCGAAATGCGAAATGGGAAAATAAAATACTCATGACTTTCGACTTGCGAATGTGATTATTTGATTGGAAGACAATAAAAGGCATCCGAAATCACATATAAGCAACTGTTTATTTGTGGCAGTCGTCACATTACATAAACATTAGCTCTTTAAGGGCAGCGCATTGTTGGGCCAATTAATACC
Organism: Drosophila limbata; assembly: GCA_963924055.1. Classification (NCBI taxonomy): domain Eukaryota; kingdom Metazoa; phylum Arthropoda; class Insecta; order Diptera; family Drosophilidae; genus Drosophila; species Drosophila limbata. The sequence continues at coordinate 23,485,568 of OZ001355.1, read as the reverse complement.
CTGTAATGCAGAGAAACTCAGCTGACAGCTACTCTTCATATGTTCTATTGATTTAGTGCATTTATTTAAATTAAGTGTGAACAATTTGATTTTAATTGTACTCAGCATTCTACTTAGATTGCATTTAATTTACAAATTTAATTCAGTTTATTTAATTAAGTTAATAAATGGATTTTATATCGAATTAAAATGTTTACCAAAACAATTTTTCAAATCTTAATGGCATTTAATTGACGATAATTTTATTTTATTAAATGTAAATATTTTCTGACGAAAGCATATTTAAAACTATTTAAAAGCTACAGTGTCTGCTTTGATTTTATTATTTGTATTTAACTTCAATTTTGATTAAAAAAAATTAAAATTTCTTAGTTTTCCCAAAGTTGTTTACAAATTTAAATATTGATTATTTTTCTTTTTACTAATACTTAAAACAATATTTAAAAAGAAACTAAATTTTATTGCTTAGCTTTTAAGTAGCTTTTATTTAAAATAATTTATATAGCTTTATTAGTTGCCTGGGAATTTCAAAATTGATAAATATATTTTACATGTTTTAGTTAAATTATAAAGAAACTCTAAATATTTGGAGCATTTGCCATTATTGTTCCAAATATTTTATAGTGTCCATGTTAAATATTTAAAGAAACTTAAAATAATTTCTTAGCTTTTGGAATATTATTTTAAATAGTCTAACTAGTTTAAATATTTATTTAGGATTTCAAATATAGATAGTTTATTTTATATGTTTTATATTTATATTTTTAGCATTTGCAATTATTATTTAAAGCATTTGTTATATGTTTTTAAAAATATGTTTACAAATTTTAATATGGTTTATATTTTAAAACATTTTGTTTGAGGTACAAAAGCAACACAAATTTTTGTTTTAGAAAGTTGCAGCAGTATTTAAAATATTTATAAATAAATGAAAAGGCTACATGCTATTTTAAATATAGATTAGCTTAGCCTCAGTCTGTTCAGAGATCTTGATACAGCTGTCTATGCTTGACACCCTTTTATTTGTAATGCACTGGGTATAAAAACAAACATTGTCACTTCATACATAACTTTCGTTGTTGTTGTTATGTGTGTGTGGGTGTTTGTGTGTGTGAGTGTGTGTGTGAGGGTGTGTGTGTCGCATAGATAAAACCGGTTGTTGCTGCTGGGCGAATATTTTACACATCCATTAACGGCAAACGGCCGCCAAACTCGCCAATGTCACGTGAAGAGTAGAGTGAGAGACATAGATAGCAATATAGAAAGAGGGAGAAAGAGAGACAGAGAGAGGGAGAGAGAGGGAGTGGTAACGACTGTTAGCCATTGTCTTTGGGGCATTTAACGGCGCTCTTTTATGGCGCGTCCTTTGACAAGGATGCGAGAACAAAAACAACAACAACAACAACAAAAACAACAGTAAACGCATGATGATTTTGTTCTTACCAACTGAATTTTTTGGCCAATTCGGGGCTGCGACAGTCATTAAAATGTTGATGCGTCTGTCTCTTGATGTTGTTGTTGTTGTTGCTGTTGCTGTTTCTGGCCAAAAGACCCTCGGCGCGTGGCCTAATTGACAGGCAGCTCACATTACTCCCAGTTGCAGCGTATTATGTATAAGGGGGCGTGGCACATTTGGCGCAATGCGAACTCAACGCCTTAATTAGGTTATAAAAGTTTAATTATTGTCAACGGCAATCAGCGCAAATCATTTGGAATTTATGTCTAGCCCCAAAATCCAGTTGTGAGTTGGCCTGATGTGTTGGCCAATTTATATACAGAACAACTGAAATGGTCAACGACACCCCGAAAAGCATTTTGGGGAATTCTCTTGTTGCCCTAAAAACATGGCGTCGCTTTCACGGTTTAACATTGCGCATTAATGAAATATTTAAGCCGTGAAAAACATGGCCAGAACCGAGCAGTGCTTAAGCCCAGTTTGTACTCTGGCCTCTGTTCTCTGTCCTCTGCAGTTGCAGCTCGTGTCCTTCTATGTGGCATGTTGCAAGGGGTAGGGGGAGGGGGTGGTGATACACCCAGAGAAAAATTATCGCAAATTTTTAATCTTAATGTAAAATACGCAAAACATTTAATGCAATCTTAAATGTGTGAGCATAATTAATTTATGAACAACTTATATTAAAATATTTTTAAGTTAATATTAAATATCATTTTTAATTTAATTGGAAAATATTTCTTATTAATTTTTAGTTTATTATATTCATTGTGACATTAACGTGTGCTTATCATTTTGGTTCATTTCAATACTCTTATTATTGAATACAATAATATAATTTATAACAAATTAATTTTATATATTTAGTTGTTAATATTAATAATCTTGTTCAATTTAAAATGTTTTTTCATAAATAAATAAAAATTGTTATTTATAATTGTCTTTAAACCCTTATTTACTATTTAAGTATCCAATTTTTAATTTTAAGCGTTTCACTATTTTTATTTAGTTTTTATTTATATTAATTATTTTTATTTATTCTTTTTATTTATTTTTTTTATAATACCTCTTTTACTCTGCGCTTTTATTTCAGTGTACGCATATTAAAATATCTCTCGGCCCTTTGGGTATCTCGTGTTGTGTCAGAGAACCGCAGTATTTGAGTGATGAGCTTGAATCGCTTCAGTTCCGTTTATTAAAGTGTACTCTACTCGAACTTACTTAACTTCAACAAGACACACACATATGTATGGGTGTGTGTGTGTGTGTGTGCTTGGGACAGCAGCTCAGCAAAGCGTAAAATCGATTTCGACTGCCTTCTCAATTTGGACTCTGTGCGAATCTGAAGTCGTTGCTGGATATCAAGTATACGCACCAGTGTATCTATATATCAATATGTGTATGTCTGTGTGTGTGTGGGTGTGTGCGATAGTAAACTATGCTGGCATATTGGCTAGTCAGACAAAAGAGAGCCGTGGGCATAAATTGGATGTTCGCCAAACTCATCAAAATGCAAAACAAAATGCGCAAAAGTAATTTGTATCTACATATAGTTATTTATTTTCTATTATTGGCGCAAGATGCTGCGGTTGCTATGCAACAACAATAAGAACCACAACAAACAGAAAACAACAACAAAACAAAACAAACAACAATCAGCACTCGATTTGAGTTCGATTTATAAATAAATAATTTGGCAGAAAGAAAAACTTTCGACAGCTTTAAATCAACTTTTAAAATAAATTATATACAAATAAAAAAAATTAACAATAGTGAGTGCATAATTAAGTAAACTATTCATAAAATACGCATACGCCATGTGGTCGCAAATAAATTGCGCATACGTCACGTGGTCACATTTGATTTTTGATTTCTTGTCGCGTTGATTTTAGCGGTCTCACTTATTGTCAGGAAAATTCACTTGCCTAATATTTAATTTAAAAAAATTGTTAAGCTGCTTAAGCGGCACTCAAAAGCAGCTAATTAGATTGTCTTCCCTCGCGGCAACAAAACGACAAATCGAAATCGAAGACGTGGCAATTTAAGTCCTCAATTAGCGACAAGGCCAATCAATTAAGCAAATGAAATGTGCTTGGCCAAGACGCATTTGTACCCAATTCCATTTCTTAGTACACTGTCTACATATTTCCAAACCTTGTCCTTAATTATAGAGTGATGAAGAGTACTCAAAAGTGTTCATTTAATGATTGGCCGCTAATCTTCAGCCCTCATTAATAATGCATTTTCACTCAATGCTAGTTTTGTTTATTAAACATGCAATGCAAATAATTTTAAACACATTTTGAATTATTCACGCGACTTTTGAATAGTTGAATTCATGCAATTTCAAATTGAATAACTCACAATTAGTGCAAAATTTGCATCAATGTTATAAACATGTTTCGTATTTACTTTTTACTCATTGTTTGCCGCATAAATCAAAGCGTTTTAATGCCCAACTAATTGTTGCGGATTTAGATTAAATTAAAAGCCATAAATGTTATCTCCACTTATCTACCTAATTTTAAAATATGTTTGTTATTAATGTTATTTATTGTTTTTGAGCCAGAATTATTTTTGACGTATTTAGGGTCTTTTTTTTTTAAAAGATTAAACGTTTGAGCTGCACTTTGATAAGTTAATTCTCAAAGATTAATCAAACCATGAAGATTTATTTATTTATTTTTATATATATTTATTAAAATATAGCTGATGATTCTAAAAGACCACAACTGGGATTATTGTGTCTATATCTGCATCTCAATTTTTCTATTTGAATTTATATCATTTATTTACGACACCGTATTTTGCATACTTAAGCATTAAATATATTTTTATATTTTTTTTCTATTTTCAGTCTTAAATTGAAATTATACATAATTTATTTTCTATTAAAAAGAAATACATTCACATACGTATACTTAATAAAAGGTCGAAATATTGTCTTCAAATTACAAGTAGTTAAAGTACTTAAAAAGCTCCCACGCTCACATGTAACTTGGCCAACAATATGTTAACTTGTTTCGTCTGTCATTAATGGCATTTAAAGTCAGCTTGTTAGGGAGACAGGCTGCCTGCTGTTAGCCAATTTGTGTGTTGGCCAGGCAAAAAAAAACCTGAGTGAAGTTTTTGGCGCTTGAGAAAGAAAAGTTGGCAGTCAAGAAGCAAATTCAAGTGCGGTTCGAAATAAGACATTTGCCTCATGTGGCAAGCAGACATGTGTACTCAAATTGAAGGGGAAGATAGAGACAGAGACAGAGACAGGGAGAGAGGGAGTGAGAGTGAGAGGGGAAGGAAGCGAGCCAAGTTAAGAGTCTGAAAGTCACGCAGCGCGTGTTTGACAGCTACTTGAAACTTTGTCTCCCCAAATGGCCAAACAAAAATCTCTGTCCGTCCGTCTGTCCATCCGTCTGTCTGTAAGTACATATGAGCCAGGTTCTTTTAGCCAAATTAGTGGCCACAACATAAAAGGGGTTTGCACTTAGCTGGTTTTTGCCCAATAGGCCATGGCCCAAAAACAGGCGTCTAGCAATGTTTTTGGCTAATTTCCAGCAGAAAATGGGAAAATGTGGAAAATGTTTCGCAGGCTGAAGATGCGTGGTAATGAGGTGGAAAATTATGCAGAACGCGCCTCATGCAAATTATGATTGTGTTGTTGATTATGACGCATTAAAGCCAAACGAAGCTCAGCCTCGGGAATATTTGCATAAATATTTCTCTATGGGAGACACGTCATCAGCAAGGACTTAAAGTTGCCGCCTGTCTCAATGAGATTCTCCACCTCTACCTCTCTCTCTCTCTCTCTCTCTCTCTTGCTCTCGTTGGAGGCTGTTTACGTTGCCGAAGCATAAAATTACAAAGCATTCTGAATGGCATACTTTCAGCCAGTTTTATGGCAGCAACAACAAGAAGAGAGTGAAAAAAAGGCAAAGCCAAGTTGCCGAAAGTGAAGACATTAGTGCGAGATGCGGCAAAGTAACCCAGCCAAATAGAGTAGAGAGTTGGCCTGGCCAACAAAAGAGAACCTCAAAAAGAATGTCATGTGAGAACAATTTAGGCGAGTTTCCAACTTTGAGATACCCGGCACGTGAATTGACGCCATTTAACTTCTTTTTTGGCATTAAAAAAGTGTTGCTATTAAAATGTTTTTAATATTAAAAATATAGTTTGTTTATTTGAATTTATTTTAAAATTAAATAAAAATATATGAAATAAATTATATTTATATTTAACGATAATATAAAATACTCCAAAGATTAGAAGTTTATTTTTAGAAATTGCATAAGTATTTAAGCTGATGATTGCAAATCCGAAGAAAGATTTGAAGAAATGTCCAGAAAAATTAAATTTTTGATATTTAGGGAATACTAACATGTTGATCAGGGGCACAAAAGATCCATATAACATGCTAATTAGCTATTTTCATTATAAATCAAAATTAGAAATGTAATAGTTTGTTTTTTTTTATTTTTTTTTTTTATTAAATATTTAACGAAATATTATACAACGACAGGTGTCCTGCTACCTTACTAGGAAACTTAAACAAATCAGAAATATGTTTAATTGTATATTTTTAGGAGCTCAATTTAAAACAGCCATAACTTTCGTTCAATTTTTCTAAAATTGAAGTGATTAAGTAGGAAAATAATTAATAATGAAAGTAACTATTATTTCTCACAACTAAAACCCAATTTTAAAAATTATGTTTGTGAAAAATTATTTACTTTTGGAGTGCCTAACTCTTGCTGAACAATTTGAGTTTTTAAAAAACGTTTTAATTTTTTTATTATTTATACTTTGTAAAACCTATCTAAATTGCCTCGCATACAATATACCCTTCGAGCTCTACGAATGCCGGGTATAACGCAGAAATGTGGAATGTTGGACACATTTGCTATCTCTCTTTTAGGCTGGCCAAATGAAAAACCTAAGTCGTTTTGGCCCAAACAGCAAATGCCGTCATTTGCATGCATTGTCAGGCGCAGGTTTTGTCAGGCGGAGTGGGATAAAAGGTCAAATATAGTGTGAAAATGGTGAAGAACGAGAGGGAGAGAGAGTAGGAGAGGGAGGAGAAATGGTCACCAAATTGGCACAATACGAGCTAGTTGCGTAGGTGTTGGATTTGTGACTGGACTATGAATGAAAAGCTGGACACATTTCCTTAGTTGTAGTTGTTGTTGTTTTTGTTGTTTTAGTTGCTGTTGTTGTTGACAAAGCCAAACATATTTATTTGTCATTGAGTCGATGGCCGGGTTCATTGTGTGCCGTGTGTGTTTTAGCCAACTAGAAAGCCACTCAATGCAAATTGGCAACGGACTTTTGGACCAGACTGAAATAAAGTAGGGACGAGTGGGGTTCAGGGGTCAAAGGGGGGCTGGGGGTCGTTGATCTGCCATGGCGAACTTGTTGACTTTGAAGATGGCCTTTAAGTCTGCGAGGACTATTAATTTAAGAGTCTCCTAAGTAGACGCGTTTAAATTGCCAATTCATGTTGTGTTATTAAAGGCACAACATGACGTAGCAGTAAGTGAAAGCGAGACAGAGAGAGGAGGGCTAGAGAGACAGAGAGCGAGAGTGAGAAACACTACCGTCTGAGAGTTAAATCAATTTCATTTAAGTTGCAAGTGCTTCTAGCTGTCATTAAAAGTTAAGTTATGAGCGGCATATCAGCCTGAAAAATAATTTGATACCTCTCTCCCTTTCTCTCTCCCCCTCTCTGTCTCTCTCTCTATCTCACTCTCTCCACTCCCCAAGTAGCAATCAAATTCAAAAGCATAAAACATAAAACATAAAGAAAGCGCTGCCAAAATTCGTTAATCTCATTTTCTCTGCAATTTATTTCATTTAACGAACAACAAGAAAAACAACAACAATGTGGCCAAGAAATTTCAATAAATGCCCTCTGCCATTCATCATCATTTCGCATGTAAGGCGCTGTAAGGGACAGTGGGCGTGGTCTTTGGTGTCGCCCTTAATTCAGTTGTTTTTTGTGCGCTTAAAGTTTCAGCTTCAGTTTTTCTTTTCTCTCTGACAATATCAAAATATTAAATATATTATAAAAGAGCATATGAAAATCATCGATTAACCTATTAATTACATATAAAATAACATTAAATATATTTATGTATTTATAAAAACAAATAAAATTATACAGTCAAAAGGGATGTCATTAGAATATATATATATATTCGCGCTCCTAGTGTTGCTTTGAAAACTTTTACCTGAATACCTGAATTGTTATTCAATCTTCATATAATTTGTAATATAACTAAAGTTTTAAGTACTCAGGAACCGTTACTGTTATTAGTTTTAACTGAACAATTCTTTCAAATTCTTTTTATATTATTTAAATATTATAATTGAAGTTTCACGCGGTTTTCCATTGTTATATTTTTCTCATTAATTTTTTTATTTCTAATTTTGCTTCTTAACTCTGTTCCCGGTTATGAATTTGTATAAAAAACTTCAAGATGGTATTTTGGGCATTTAAAAAGGATTCTATTTACTAATTTTTGTACTATTTTAAAGTTGGTCAAGGCTACATACATCTTTCATTTGTTTTCTAAATATTATAATATTATTTTGACACTTTGATCCTTGCAGAATTTTAAAGTAAATACAAAAATATTGCCTTTTTGCATAGTTTGTTTTAAATTTACCTACTGATATTGGCACAGCTTCAGCCTCAACACACATACACTCACACGCACACTCTCGCAAACACACTCTCACACACACATACACATTAACACACACAGATGCACACTCAATTAAATAGCCTGTTATTTGGGGCACCACATAAATATTATAGCATACTTTTGAGGGCAGGAAAACAGGCGAAAATTGCGTGCTAAATAACAAATATAATGTAAAGGCAATGAAAGAGACAACTGTAACAGACAGAGAGAGAAACTGTTTTTTAGCGGAAAATTAAGTTGTTCAGCCATGATTGGGTTTTCATTTTCATTTTCGCGTTGTTGTTATTTTTTGCCCCTGCCAACTCGCAGTCAAAGTCAATTCACATTCACTCGACTTGCAGTTGCAGTTACCTCTCTCGCTCTCTCTCGCTCACTCTCCCTCTCTGTTCATGCTGGCTGTCACGCATATGTTGTGCACACGTAAACTCATTCACACACACAAACACACATGCACACTCGTACATACAGTGCTGGAAAAAATAATAGAAACGGCAGTCATTTTCACATTTCTATAAAATTTTACATAATATGGTAAAAAGCTTAAATTTTGAAGTGTTTCTGAAAAGACATTAAATAAAAATTATGCAACTAAAATTAATGACTTTTTTCGAAGCAACTTTAAAAATAAAAAAGCGTTTCTAGTATTATGTCCATCAGCGTAAGTAGAGCACAACACGCAGCAGTGAAAGCGGATAAACTTGAGGTGCTTTTACGTGCCCACAACTCGAAGTGAGGGAGTAAGAGAGAGAGGGGAGATGGAAAATCTATTGCGGTGGCCATTGTCATGTCTTTTGTCAGTTCTTCTCCCCCTTCCCCCTCACTTTGCATATGTCTGTGGCACGCGGCAGTTGCAGTTGCAGTTGCAGTTGAAGTGGAAGTTGCAGCATCAACAAAATCCAGTTTAAGGCGCATGTAAAGCAAACTTCAGCTTGACATTAAGTCAGCGAAAAGTAAGAAGCGAAAAGAACATGCAAACTAAGAGACTGAAAAAAATGTAAGAACGTTCTGCATGAGTTGCCGACTAGAAGGTACCCTCTACTTGAAACATAAATACAATAACTCGCAGTTCTTTTAGGCATTAAATTACTGCTCAGTGTGTTATAGTTGATAGCTCTAGCTCGGAGATCCCTTTAACTCTGCTATTAACGGGTATCAGTGAGAGATGCAAGTGCCTCTCTCTCCTTCTTCTCTTCTTCCTTTCTCCCTTTCTTTCTTTTTTCCCCCTTTTTTACGCACTGATTAAAGCAAACCCAAAAGTTTTGCTGCTCATTTGCATTGCGCGATTTCTTAGCTGCCTCCGAATTCTACTGTCTCTTTCCCCTCTCTTATTCCTCACTTCTCTCTCTTTTATCTCTCTCTTCTTCCACTCTCACTCTGCTCTGCATTTTAAATGAGCTTGTGCTGCTGCACTTATTGCAATTTGTTTACTTTGGCCCCGCAAGTCGCATATGATTTTGTACTCCACATTTTATTTTTTCAGCTCTTTTTTGCTACAATTGTTTCAAATAAGTTTTCGATGCGTTAATGTGCTTCAGAAGTTGCGACAAGCTGCCTTAAAAATGGCGACTAATGAGCTCGAGCTGGCCAACAGCAACGTGGCTTTCATTGTGTTGGCCCAGTCAAGGCGTCTAGACGTGGCTTAGGCTCATGGCAATGAACACAAGACACAAAACAGAACAGAACAGAAAACAGTTGGCAAGACAATGTGCCTTAAATCTCGGCACAAAATAAAAATGCCATAAAAATCACTCATACGCATTGTTGCCTAACCTAATTTGATGTGTAAGTGTGCGAGTGTGTGTGTGTGTGTGTGTGTGTGCGACCAAATGTCGCGTCTTAGAAGAAAGGCGTCTGATTCTTATTCCGATTCTGTTCCTGGTTGTAATAAGAATCCATGACTGTGGGCGCTTATCGAGTCGAACTCGAGGCGAAGTCTAATAAAATCTGCTGAATTATGACAGTGCGACAGATAAAAGACGCTGGCGTCACACAATCGTACATGGAATTGACCAAGTAGTTGGCCAAAAGACACAGAGAATGGCCAATGGCCAATGACCGAGAGACAATCCCCAAAAAAATAGAAGTTGGCGGCGTTTTGTTAAATTAAATCAGAGCTGTGTGCAAAAACGTCTGAAATGAGCCAACATAATCATGAAAACAACAATAGCAACAACAACTCCAACAACTAGGACAACAAAATAGAAAGAGCGATGCAGTCGAATTGATCGACGGTTAGATGCCCAGCAAGTTGGATTCAATCAAAATTAATCAAATAAAAAATATTAAAAAGCAATTCAATCACCAGTATAGAAAAGGGTTTAGAAAAAAGTTATTAAAATAATATTAAAAGAAGTCTTAAAAAAAAGATGCAAGAAATAATTACAAAAGAAATCGCCATTTAACTATTTTTTTCGATTATTTCAAATTTGTGAAATATAAATAGAGCAAACACTAAATACAATTTTTTAATAGCTGAAAAATAATTTAAACCTGATTTTAATATATATTTTAAAATAATTTTTGTACTAATTAATTTCTTGTAATTTTTTTAACTTATTTCGTAAAGAATTTAATAATTTAATAAATATGTTAATATTGTTTAGTTGCTCTGACTCTGACTTGGCCACAAACTTAAAAGTCTTTGTATGCTTTCGTTAACTGGGCCAAAAAGGGAGCCACTGCAGAAGAAGAAGAAGCAGCCACTGAAGCTGGCAAAGCGAGCTATAAAATAAAAGCGACGCCCAAAAGTCTGCAGCACTTTTTGTTTTGCTTCAATGTCGCATGCTTTAACTTTTGCCTTGTCACACATACATAAGAGTGTGGTGTGTGTGTGTAAGTGGCACACTCTTGTAACTGTAAATGTGACCCAAAGATTCGGCATTGTTTCTCTGCCTTTGTGTGTGTGCTTGGGCCAAAGTTCAATGTCTGTTTGGCAATTTGAGCCGCCTCGCTTAGAAAATTGTTTGTTGCCTGCGACTCGAACAATGCCAAATGTCGGAAACAATACGAATACAAATACAACAACACAATGTCAACTCTATACAAAGGGTACGCCCCAACAGTTTGCACATTTTTCAATAGCCTCCTTCCCATAAATAAAATACAAATACACTGAAAAACATATCGACTTTTGACAAACTTGTCCTTTGTCCTTTGTGCATATCATTTTTTTTTTGGCGGTCCTTTTTTTGTGCCTTTTCCAACTATTTTCCTTTGATTTTTTCAAGGCAATGACAAGAGCGCTGCATGTTCAGTTAGAAGTTAGACAACAAAGAACAAAATCAATGAGAAGCATTTGCTTACAGCCTTAACTGATATAGGATTGGATATAAAAATTGAAATAAAATTATTATTTAAGAATTTTTCGAGTTTTATTTAAAGATTGATTTGACTGCAGTTTTTATTTAAATGCTTTAAAATATATAATGCTTTTGAATTTTAAATTTTTCCATATTAATCGTAAATAATTGGTTTTTTTTTTTACAAACTTAATGCACATTTTGCAGAAGTTTTTTGCTAATTTCGAAAAATTTAACTCGAAACTAATAAATTATACAGTCAAAGTCAAGGACTGCATTTGTTTTAAGTGCTAAAATTCAGTAAAATTTCTTTAGTCGTTATAAAAAAGCTCAGTAATAATACAATTTTAAATTGTAATTAAAGTTTAGTGTCAGTTTCGGTTCCTGGCTAAAATTTATAAAACAGGCAACGTCTCAGAATTATTTTTGTCGTTGAAAATATATTTAAATTTCAAATTTCACCTTAAGGCATTTTTTGAAAAATACTCTTACAGATTTATCACATAATTATTTGCAGTGAAAAACTAATAATAATATAAAGAATTAAATATTAATAAAGAGAGCCACATTTTTAATTTCTGAATTGAAAATTTCGTGATTTCTCAATATGAAATCAGAAAGTAATAGCTGCTCAAGTTGGCCAAGATTTAGGACCATAACTGGCTGCACCTGAGAGCCATGAATTGTGCCAGTTTGAGAATTCAATTAGCGTATAATTAGCCGCTGGGTAGCATGCCACATGCCACATGCCACATGCCTCAAAACAACAATAGACTATGCGGTGCAGCGGCGCTGTGATTGTGTGTGTGGCAAGTGTGTGTGTGGCAAGGCAGAGAGTCCTTGCTGCGGCTATCAAACACTTTGATGGCATCACATTGCAGCCAAAATTGGGCTGTCCAGCTCAAGTCGAGTGTGCATGCACTGAGCGAAAAAGTGGACACTAAAAATACGCTTAAAATATAGAAAAATATTTTAAAGAAGTCATTTTAATAATTATTAAATTCTAAAAATAATTTATTATATTTTTATTTGTTTTTAAGTCATTTATAATTAGTCTTTAAACACATTAAATTCCTCGTCTGCTTGCTTTTCGCGCAGTGTAGTGTAACATTCATTATCAACTACAACTACATTGGCAGCTCGACATGATTGCGCTGTCAGAAACAACGCACAGAACACAACTCGAGGGCTGTCTGAAAAGTTTCAGCTAAAGTTTGATAAGCAATAAAGTTTTCTCCCCTTCGTTTGGTTAATAAATTTTCGAAATTTATAGTGTTTTGAAATCAAATAAATTGTGTAAATTTCAAAACTGTCAAAAAGTAAGTGAAACACGTACAATTGGAAAATGTTTTTACCTTTTCCCTTTGGAAATTGTAATCTTTCCCATTGCACTAGCAACTCTCGTGACCTTTCTCTCCCTCTCTCTCTCTCTCTGTCGCTCTCTCTCTCTTTCTGCTTATGCATACGGCATGTGGTTCAATTATTATGGTTTCGCAAAGCACGCTTGAATGTATTCCGGGCATAATTTATGGCCTGGCAAACGTCTACGCCGTAAATTAATTGTCGCGCCCAAATGCGTCTAGGCAGAAATGAGAGAGACAGAGACAGAGAGAGTGAGAGAAAAGTATAGCCAAAATGGAGTCAATCGAATTGGAGTTGGGAGTTTGATAAATACCCGAATCTATCTACAGTACAAGCTGGCAGATGTCAGCAATCTGTTACAATTAATTGCCAGTTGGCACACACGACGTATACGCAATGTGTGTGCGGATCAAACAATTGAATTGCAATTATTGATACAAAATTGCAATCCGACTCGCAAATTTGAGAGTTTGAGTTTGAATTAAATGTGCGATTCACAGTTCTTAATCAAATCATAAAAATATTATTTTTTGTATTACTTTTCGAGTGCTTAAAACAAAGATTGTAATCTTAGTATTAAACTAACATTATTTTTCAAATACTTAAAATAAAAGTAGTTAATGCAGATACATTTAAAAATTACTGCCAGTTTTTTTTAAATTTTTGTTTTATTTTTAAGATAATTTGTAAATATTATTAGGTGTATTTAAAAAAAAGAGAAATGTTGGGTAACTGAAAGTGCGAATTTGAGTTAAATTTTCTATTTAAAGTTATTTTTAATTCCGCTAACCAAAATTCACAATATCCACAGAAACGATTATTTGTTATTATTTTTTGAGTGCTTAAAGCCAAACCAAAAAGTTAAATGTAAACTGCAAAAGTGGAAAGTGGATTGTCGAACTTTGATTTTAATGTCTGTTATTTAAGTGAAGCGCTTTTGTGTGCCAAATCATTTAGGATGCACACACTTAAACACACTTACACACACACACACCCCCAGTCGATTGAATGCTGTGTATTTACCGTGTACTTTTGGGTTAGTTGCCGTGTCGAGTAAATGTCGAGTAAATGCTGCTCTCAGCAGGAAAAGCTGGAAAAATGCCTTTGCAAATTCCAGTTGAAGCTGCAAACGCCAGCAATTCTTTTAGCTATTGTATAAGTGACTCTGTGTATGTGTGTGAGAGAGATAGTGTATGTGTGTGTGTGTGGCATTGTCAGCAAACTCGACGAGTAAAGCACAAAAAAATGTGACGTTAAATATCACCTTTGGGTATTTATTATTGAAAATACATGTTGATGTGAAGAAGAAAAAAGAGAAAGCAGCATGGAATGTGGCAGAGAGTGGGCAGAGAGTAAGAGAAAGTGGGAGAACGGAAGAAAGCGACTGTTGACATTGTTAATCTGCTTAAATATTGAAATATTTGAGCCACATTTAGTGGCAGCTAGCATCGAATTGTAGATGATTTCTGGATTACTGGATTTCTTTTTTTTTGGTCTTTTGGTCTCGTTGACAAGAATTTACGAGCCATATCCGTCAGCAAGCGTTTATCTGATTTCGTTTCCGCTTTTTGGCATCTTCTCTTAACTTTATTTTTTATTTTTTTTCATTTTCATACGCCCCGTAAACCCACTACAACGCTGACATGTGATGCGAATGCAAATGTGGCAGCAGCAGTCTCACAAAATATGTATGTGCCACATACTCCTCGTATATTATGCGACTGTCAGTCAGTCGGAGTCGAGCTGACTGAGATTTAACTGCTCTTCTTCTTACTCCCCTTATTTTTCTGATTTTTTTTATGCTCATTGAAATGCGACAACGTCGCGACATCATTTCGCAATGATTCTCAACAGTGTCAACAGTCAGAGTATTTTTTCTTACCATATATTCATGCGATTCAGCCAGAAAAACATCGGCCTAAAATCTGACTCATGACCAACTTATAAATGTTAAGTGTGTTAAGCATTCATATGAGAATCGACTCAAAGAACTGACTACTTCTTCTTCTTCTTCAAAAATGTTGTAATAAATTCCGAGCGCGACACTAATAACATTAGTCCAATGGCAACTACACTGGGAAAAAAAAATTCCAGTTTCTAAAATAAAGAAAATTCTTTATAAATATTAAATTTTTAAAATTCAAGATGTTCACTCTACTTTTAAATTTTTTTAATAAATATTTATATACGTTTTTACTTGTGATCTAAATTGAAAATAATTTATAAAAAACTCTTTAAATTTCTCTTTTTTTGTTATGTTAAATTTATTTTTTTTTTGTTATGCTTAGTAAAATTAATTAAAAAATTTAATTTATTTTGAGTTTTATTTAAAGTTACTTCATCATTTTTATATACGAATTAAAATATAAATGTTTTTTACCATATATGTGTTCAGATAAAGAAATAAAAGCTAAATTTCAGTAAATAACTTTTGTATAAAATAAACTTCAAAATCTCTAATCAATTCGATCTCCGCTTTTAATCGAAATTTCATATTTTTCGGACCATATACTTAATGTTGTTCCACGTTTTATTCTGTCAGTGTACGGGTGTTTGTTTTAGTTTTATTTTCAGTTTCAGCTTTGGGCTCAGACTCGAGACTTTACGCCTCTGAATATGCTATAAAAATGGCGACGCATCAAAAAAAAAAGTTTTACATGCGTCACACACACATTGTGTGTTTGTATGTGTGTGTCGCCTTAGACGCACTTGAACTTATCGAATGAATAAAGAACAGCCACAACTTTGGCTTACAGAACAAAGCACAAGCACACTCGCCATGTTCCTCTCTTTCTCTCCCATTCTCCCTCTCTCTCTCTCTCACTCTCACTAATGCACATTTACTGTGAAATTAAATGCAGCTCAGCGCCATTTAGCAACAATAAGTAATTCGCCCCTGAAAAAAATCTAAAAAGTTTTTGGCAAAACGAGTTCGACTTCGAGTGCTTACATAATGGCACAGTAAATCTATTCCTCTCCCCGTCTCTGTCTTTCTCTATTTCACTCTCCCTTTCTTTCTTGCTTCCCAGAGTTTAATTGCGAGTAATAAAATTTGGGGAATATGTCGTGGAATGGGAACTTTAATTGAGTCATTAGCATAAGGTAATTATTTATCACGAAAGCCAGCAAATTTATAGACTAAAGAATACCCTAGAATACATAGAAAGCTTTGCAAATAAATTTTCCTGGAAAGTTGGCTGTAAATCAAAAGGAAAACTCAATCTTATGCTAAAGTCGAGTTTAAACTTGCTTTCTGTAAGTTGCTCCAAGATAAACTGCATTTAACATTACAAATATTTATTGCAGCTGAAACTGTGGGCAAAATCTCTGTTGCCAGTCAGGACATTATCCCCGTCCCCTACCCAACATCCTCATGCCTCCCTTCGCCCTTCAGTTACCAAGCTTAAAATGTGAAAGCGGAAACACTTTGGCAACATAATCGATAGTTGAACATATTTAAAATAGAGCTGCATCCTGAGGCAGTTGAGTGGCAGTTGCTCTATCTCTCTCCCTCTCTCTCTCTCTCGCTCGCTCTCTCAGCTGTCTAGACAATTGTGTGGCAACGTCAACAACGTATCGAGTGCAAGTGCAACCAACGTTGCCACTCAATGCGTCAATGTGTGTTGTCAGTCGCAACTTAACCTTAAGTGCCTGGGATCCACGTCTTACTCCGCCTTGAAAAGGGGGAAAGGGAAAAATCCGTGTATTAACTGCTCCTTCAAAGGTAGTAAGGGGAGGGGAAAAATCAATTTCACCTTCCGTTTCTCATTGACTCGAACTTTACATGCGCGCCTAAGCAAATAAAATTAGCTAACAAGCTGATCAACTAGCTCATACCTTGGGAATATCATCAATAAAAAGGCCTAACCCAACCTAAGCTGAAAGAAAACGACAACCTTTCCCGTGCTAGAGCAGCTAATCAAGCTCTGACCAATGAGAGTTAGTGCCCACAGTGAAAGCTAAGCATGAGTGATTGAATGCATGTGCAAGAGCAGCTCAGCATGCTGAGATCAAATGAGAGTGCTGCAGTTGGAGATCCGCAGTGCAGGAGGAATGAGCAAGCTAAATAAGAATTGACAATTGGAAGCTAACTATGAGTATAAGTTTGCGGGCGTAAGAGCAGCTCCGCATGCTGAGATCAAAAGAGAGCGTGAGCGTGAGAGAGCCTAGGAAAGAGCAGCTGAGAAAACTAGGTGAGCGAACAAAGTGGAATGTAAGCATCTTCATATACGTGCGTGCGAGCAGCTCAGCAGGCTGAGATCAAATGAGAGTGCTGCAGTTGGAGTCTACCACTGAGGAGAAGTAAGAGTCTGTGTAAGCTGCTGTAAAACCTAACTGAGTTAGAACCCACAGAGAGAGTGCGACCAATTGCGTGCGCTGCAGTTACACTCCACAGTAGCGGCTAAGCCTGATTGGGCGTAAGTGTGATCAATGACAGCCCTTACAGTATGAATAGGACGGATATCGAGCAATGGGTATCAGTTGCATTGAGGTGCAGAGCTGAAAATAAAGTCAAATTTTGAAAAGCTAAAAAGTTAGTCTTTACAGAGGAAATTTATTTACATTATCAGAAATATTTCATAAATTTTTAATTGAATTCAATATATTTAATATTTTAAACAATCTTGTTTGGTAAATTAAATAAAGAAAATTAAGGATATTTTTCACTTTAACTTTAGTCTTTCAACAAACAAGATATTGACAACAGCAAGAAGGTGCAGCTGGTACAGGGGAATGGCGAAATGTGATTGATTCTTAAGTGTGTTTAGCAAACTGATTGATGACAACAGCAAAGCAACTCTTGTGTACTTATTGACACTCCCATCTCCAGTTGAATTCCCCCCCTTTGTTGCGCCACTGTCTGTTGTCTGTTCTCTGTTGTATTTTCTCAGTTGTGTGCTCCCAGTTGTCTGTTGTGTGTTTGCCATACGTGATATCTGGCTGATAGTTTACTCATGTCACACGGAGCGTATCACTAATCATTCCGTTTGTTTGCAGCCAGCAAATATTTGTCCTCGATTTGCATAAACAAAGCGCATTTAACGCTCAATTAGTGTAGGGCAAAATGGCGGAAAAAGAAGGGGAAAATACTCCCCTAGTAGTCAGATTCAATTTGTCGTTCCCAATTCGATCTATTTTAATATGAACACATTTGGTGACGTTCATAAATTGTGTGTGTAAAAAGTCATTGGCAAATTTTCCACCACATTTTGCTAATTTGGTGAAAAGCCGCTGCCCGCATCGAATTTGGTTTGAACTTCAGTTTGAGTTTTGAGTTTGTTTTGAGAATTGGCCATGCATCATGTCAATTTTGGTAGTAGGCCTTTTGCCTTTTGCTGCTTTCAGCATTATTTTTGATTAAACGCAGCGCAAAACCAATGCCAGCAAATCTGACAACAACAGCTGTTGTCTGTGTGTATCGGAGTGTGTGTGTGTGTTGCCTGATCGATGTCAAAGTGCCTGGAAAAACAAGCAGCGACAAGTTGTGCCTCGCATTTTCCGCTTTTCCGGCAGCCGCATCGTTAATTTGCTCAAAACATGAGCACGCAGCAAATTTTCCATGCATAAACTTAAAATTAGCGCCAACACACACACATAATCACACACACACACCAGCACACACACAGACACATTTGTTTTGCATGAAAATCTTGGCACTCTGGTCATAAATTTCATGCCCGCTGATAAACAATAAATTAAGTTCGGCTTTAGCTTCAGCTTCAGTTTCAGCCGAACATGGCACGTATTTATCCGACGCTGACGTCGCAGCTGACGTCGAATTTCCCACGCACATTGCCACACACACTTTCACACCACACAACAACAACACAACACAAGGAGGCATACGGCTATGGAACACATAATAGAAACGATAAAATTGCTTTGAAAAAAATAATTTTTGCAGTTACATAATTTTTACTTAATGCCTTTTAGGCAAACTTTCAAAATTAAACGAAATAACGGTATTCTATATTCAAGTGCTGCTTTTTATCGAATTATTTAATAATTTGTTTGAAATGTCAAAATGACTGTAGTTTCCATTATTTTTTCCATAACTGTAGGTGCAAAATTTCAAAGCTCATTTCGTTTTGCCTTTTGCCGGCTCTAGGCCGGTTTTTTTTTTTTTTTTTTGGCATTACACTGTAGTCAGGTTTTTAGCCAGTTTCTGTTTACCTCTTTCCTTCCCCCTTTCTCTCTTTCTCTCTCTCTCTCTGTCTTTCTCTCTCTCTCTGCTGCTGTTGCTACTAATGTGTGTGCTTTCAACTTGTTGTGGCAGCTGTCGTTGCATTTCGTGTGTCATTAAAACTAGAATTATTTCGAGATGCATTACGCAATTCAAATTACAATGAAAGTACCTTTTTTCTGAGCTTATCACATAGAGGAGACTTTTGTAGGGCTTGTTAAATACTTAAACCTTACTAAAGTATCAAAAGAAATATGCCTAATCTATAATATCATTAATTTATAACAGTATAGATATAAGAACTAAGAAATAAATCTAAGAATTTTGCCCGTTAACATTTTTGTTTTATTTCTTCACAAAATTAACCAGAGTCTTTCTCTGAGAGAGTTTTTTTAAACCCTTTTCTTACTCCAAAAAAACAAAAAAACAGTTATAATATTACCAGAAATTTATTAGATATTCATTTAACTCATTCATTAAATTTTTGTATTTTGTATTCTTTTTTCTTAAGATTTAAACTAATACTTCTTTTAACGATTTACCTTAATAATCTTCCTAATCTTATTCAACATTTTCCAACCTACAAGCTATTTTTTATTTCCTTACAGGAAATTTCCATTTCTTTTCATTTCTTAATCTACAGTAAATACTCTTTTGCCTTAGCCAGCAATAACGATAGCTACATTAATCTCATACATATGCCCAACAGAAGGGGAAAGCATGTTCTTCCTCTACATTATTCTTAGCTTTTTAAGATATCAAACAGCGAATTAAATATGCAAATTCAGTTTTCAGTTTTCTGCTTTACGCGTAGTTCTGCTGCGGATTTTCCCTTGTGCAGATACTTTTGCTTGCAGTGTTGCGCTGGAAATTGCTTTACTTTTTCTTGTGCTGTTCTGTTCTGTTCTGTTATTTTTGGGTGTGTAGAATAATCTAGACTTTTTGGATACTTTGCATATTGGCACAGTCAGATTCAGATTCGGAGTCGGAGTCGTTGTCGGTGCCACAACGAGTGTGGCACGTACTGAGAAACGTTGCGGGCGCACATTAAATTTAACTTTGTGTTCGAATTTTCGCAGTAAATCGTAAAATTTGTCATGCCCGACCTCGTCACACCATTTCTGGACCTGGCCCGTGCCACAAGCTGCCTTGCATCCTGCCACACCCTCTTCCCCCTCACACTCCCCTCTTCCACTCGCCCCCCGCTGCGTACGCATGTGGCAAAAGTTTTGCGTATGTTTTGCTTTGGCTCTAGCTTTTTAGCCCAGTTATCCAAAGTGTATATTGAATTATAAGTTTGTGCTCATTTCTGTCTGTTCATTTGAAAACCTACAGTGATGGATAAAACAATAGAAACGAGAGACATTTTGACATTTCAAGCAAGTATTTAATAATGTGATTAAAAGCTGCGCATGAATTTAGAATCAAGATGTTTTGTTTAATTTTGAAAAATTGCTAAATAGGTATTAAGTATAAATTATTAAACTGAACAAAAAAATTGTTTTTTTTTTTCAAAGTAATTTAAAAAATACAAAAATTTATCGTTTCCATTATTTTTCCAATCACCGTTTATAAGTATGAGAGTCTATGGGAATTTATTTAGGCTAATTTTTTGATCGAGTTGGCTTTAGAATTTCGATTATCAGTAGCAACATAAAAAAAAAAAATCCCCTCATTTAATCGATAAATAAGAAAAGATAATTTGGCATTAAAATTATGTAAAATTATAATCATTTGTTAAAATTTCATATTTTTCACATAAAGTGTGTGATATTTTGCAGACACTTTCTCAATAAATAAAAGAAGATAATTTGGCTTTTGGATTATATAAAATTTGTATCAAATGATAAAATTTCATATTTTTCGTATAAAGAGTGTGAGATTTTGCAGACGTTTGCTGAACAAATATCATCGCAATTGGTTTATAATTAAGAAACAATATTAAATTATTTGTTGTTTGTTTATATTTGACTTTATATTTATTTTTGTTTATTTGTTTGATGGTGAAAAAATTTAATTTAAACAGAAAGAATCGAATATTCAAAGTCAATTAAGGTTACTTGTCCCAGTTCGAGCTCAGGAAGAGTTGTCTCCATTTTTTATATATATTTCTTGAAATATTTTTACTTTTATTGGTAGTTTAATTTTTTTTAATTTATGGTCATTAAATCGAAAGTTACTGGGCATTACAAAGTCGAGCAGCTGCTGAGTTCTCTACTTTGTTTCCTCTGCCTTTTGCGCGTGCTGAGCTCAAACTTTTTTGTCGATTTCATTGCGTGCGCTTTTCTTCTTTTTTTTTGGTTTTGGGCGCGTGCGGAAAAGGAAATGTGCAACAGCAGTTTTTTGGAGGGGGAGTGGGGAGTGGAAAAGTCGTAGCATACTTTTACTGGGAGCGTTGTACATTTGCCCAACTTGCCACGCAATCCAGTTCAAAGTTCGATAAACTGTTTTGTCCGCCTCTTTCTACCCCCACCTCCTCGATGTTGCCTCATTCAATTATTCGTCTTCCAGTTGGCTGCCTGCGATGTACGCTGATTTCTCTGCCGCTTTGATCTGCACAACTTTCAACTCTCTGTCTGCCTCTGTCCCTCTGTCTTCCTGTATCTATTTCACTGTCTCTGGCCGTATTGATGAACTTATTTTTGTCAAGATTCCTTTTCCTGTTCCTTTGCCAAGCTTATCTAGCTCCGTGTTCCAATTTTTGTCCGACTTTTGTTGGCTCTGCTCAAACTTTGTTCATAGTTTAGAAGCCGAGTCAACTTTCGATTTGATTTCGATAACATTAAATTCTTTGTCTCTTCTTCTTCGTATTCACTTGGCCATATTAATTTAAGTTACGTTTCATAATGCGGTCTGTTTGTTAATGCCACAGCAATTTCCAAAATGGATAACGAGAGCAACAAAAGACTTTTAAAATAGGTAGAAAACGTTGAATGAAGGCATGCTCGACTAAGGAATGCCCTGTAATCAGTTGCTAGATGCCACAGCAACAATTTGAAATTTTTACAAAAATATTAAAAAAACACATTTAGGCATAAAGAAACACGTTGCAAGCTATGCCCGCCAGGTGGCGTGTTAATTGGCACTAATATAAATAAATTCTTCCATAACTTTTATGTTTATTAAGCGATCTTTCTAACATTTTCAGAATAGCTAAAGATAATAAAAAATTTTATCTGCTGTTTGCTAAACAAGAATGTACATTCAAATTTTATTTCTTATGACTTATAGTCTCTGAATTTAAGATACTTTTATACAACTTTCTAATAAAAATGTATGAACATTTTTCCTAGGTTTTTATACAATTTGTTTGTTTTAATAAAATTTTACCTTTTTAAATAATGAAAAAAAATTTATATGAGTTTAGAAAAATAAACACAGGCAGTTGTTGATCAATAACCTATATTTTATAGACTACAAAAAAACTTTTCTCCTTTTTTTTTGCCTTCTGGCCCCTTTTAAATAGCTACAGGGTAAAAGCAGAAAATTCCGAGTAACAGTTACGTTTCCAGTTAAATCCCGCTTACAGCTGAGCAAATAGTTTGCTTAGCAATCTGTAAACATTGCAAAAATGCTAAATAAATTTGAATTTTCAATATGTTTTTAATATTTTGCGTATGTTAGAACATGTGGCTAAAGCTGAAGAGTTCCGATTCCACATATGCTCAAATATATACGCCATTTTGTAAAGCGTTTGCAACCCGAACTGAACTGAATGGAAGCCGAACTGAAGCAGAAACAGTATTCAAATAAGCGAGCAGAGCAAACAAACAGAATAAAAAACAAAATACAAAAAAAAAGGAAGCTGAAAAATACAGAAAAAGGGAATATAATTGTTTGTTGAAGATTTTTGTGTTTTTCAGCTGAATTTTTATGAGAATTTTATTACATTTCAGTTTTAGCGAGGCAACAAAGCATACACACACACACACAAACACACACACACTTACACTCGCACACTCGCATATTGCGAGCCTTTTCACAGAACAATGAAAATGAAAATGAAAATAAATTTCCATTTGGCACAAGTTTTTTATATGCCGCAAATGTATTCCATAGCAATTTCACACACTCGCTGTCTCCCTCACTCACTCACTCTCTCTCTCTCTCTCTTTGCAGGTTATAATGCCGCTTTGGCGCCAACGCCACCAACAACAACAACAACTACAACAATTTCACCCTCGAATCTGTTGCCCTATTTTGACTTTGATGTGCCGAGAAACTTGACCGTTACCGTTGGACAAACGGGATTTCTGCATTGCCGCGTGGAGAGATTGGGGGATAAAGATGTAAGTTGGCCTGGTCATAATCATAATATCTATAATCTATAAGTTGTCTCTTAAAACTATCAACTGCAAATTATTTAAATGTCGATCCAATTTTAACTCTGACTTTTAAGAAGACTAAAACCTGTCGTTACTATATAAAAAATACCTTTTTTCCAAAATGCTCCACTTAATTCATAGACACCCCTTTATTATTGTTCATTAACATCCAACTTCCGTAACTTTGTGAAATCTCAACAGATTCCCTTGAGGAATTTTAATTTTATTATTGTTTGACATCTTAATTTATTACGCATCAAAATTTTATTCAATTGGAAACATTTTTTTTCTCACAAAATTTTTCCGTTTTTCCCATGTTTACCCCTTTACATAATTATTTTAAAAACTCTTAATTCTCTTAGCTTTGTCAAAAATTATGCGATTTGCTTGGAAATGTCAATTTTGTCATTGCCTGGCCTCTAATTTGATTCTGCAACAAAATTTTATTTTTTTGTAAGATTTAATTTTTTCTTTTCGAATATTGGGAAAAATATTACATTTTTTTAAAAGCTTTGAATTCTCATAACTTTGGCGAAATATGTTTCTGCATTAATATGGAAAATTTAATTTTTTTCTAGCTGATTCCATTCAAATAAATTCAATAAAGGGGTATTAAATTGGCTGCTGAAAGCAAAATGAATATGCTAAAAATTGCTTTCAATTTGGACTTTGTCTATAGCAGAAAAACACACACACACACACACACACACACACACTTACACTCGCAATCACACACTCGTTAATATGAAAATGGTGCACAGGATTTTCGTGGGATTTAGGCCGGGAAACGTTCAATCATTCGGGGCTGAAATGGGCTGAAATCGTTGCGCAGTGATTGCCTAACCATGGCCAAAAGCAAGAGCAGCATTGGAATGATTGAAGGTCGTCGTGTTGTTAACCCTTCACAAAATATGCACAGCACTCGACACTCGAACGGAGACTGGAGACTGTCCAGTTTAGGAGGCGCTGGGGGCGTGGCTGGTAATATGTCAACATCAGCAGCCCACGCAGCGCAGAAATTGCAAATAGATGCCAGAGGGAAGAGAGGAGGAGGAGATGGCGGGGAGATGGAGGAAAAACACTCGTTGCTGCTGTTGCCGATATTAAATACCTTCTCTGCACAGTGGTTCATATTTGCTTGTTTTAGCATGCATTTTTTAAAAATATGCGGACAATCATAATGTAGAAAATGAATTTGAGCAAGAAAAATTTGAAATTGTTTTGAAATACATAACATTACATAATTAAAAACTTTTTCGTTCTATTATAATTTTTCTTTTTTAAATCTGATTTTTTAACTTAAATGAGCTACAGAAACACAGAAATTTTAATTTTGAATTTAAAAGGTTTCTTAAAAATTTCAAGCGACAAATGATAAACTTTCTACAACGGAAAGGGAGTTTTTAAATGTAGGACCTGACAGCTGTTTAAATGTAATTCAAAAACATTTTTCAACAATTTTCAAAGAAATCAATAAAAAAAAAATCAAAAATTAAATAACAAAAAATGTCTGTTTAATTTTACAATTTTCAATTTAATTTAATCTGACTTTGGATTATCAAAACCACAAAAATTCAGAGGTCTATTCGTTATAATTCAAATAAAAATAGTCATAAAAAAAAAAAAAAAATTGAAGCTAAAATGACAAAAATGACCACTGTGCTCTGATGGGAAAGGGAAAAAACAGTGCCAAATTACTGCTTGATTACGGGGGCCCGAAAAATGTGCCACAAACGGGGAATGCACGACTAACAAGACAGGCGACAAGTTACCCGCACCACGTGTGTGTATGTGTGTGTGTGTGTGTGTGCAGCACCCAGTCGGAAAAGGGGGAGTGGCAGGCAGGAAGGGGAGAGAGCTTAGCTAAGGCGAAATGACTAATTTATGAGCCATCAATCACGTGACTGCCATTTGACGTGGCAGCTAGTCCAGGACTCTCTGCTCTCCTCTCTCTTCTCTCCTCTCCACTCTTCTGCACTCTTCTCTCCTCTCGACTCGACTCTCGACGTTATCAGCTTTAATTTGCACGAGGCTCATGCCGGAAACGGAAGTTGCTGTGAGGAAGCAACAACAACAGAACATGAACTAATACTTTTAGCCATTTAAGACAAGTTCTTATTCTTAGTACACTTCTATATAAGTATATTTCTATTTTTTTGGTGCAAGTTCATTAAAAGCATTTGGGGAAAAACAATATTAAACAGAGGACACTGAGAATAACGAGGAAGATTCGAATGAGCGAAAGAGAATTGCCCTTGAGCCTTAATTACAAAAAACTGCCAGTCCATTGGGTATCTGTTGCCTGCTTTTTAGTTGCCACTGTCCTTTTCCACTGCCTTCTTTTCATCTTCAACGTCATTGCACTTGGGATTGGAATTGTAATTGGCATTGGAATTGCAATGGTTACTCAGCAGGGCCAGTTCAATGCCCAGTTCAGTGTTGGAGGTTCCCACCTCCGTGGCATCTGCTGGTGTCGGGGTTGCCACATCGCGAGGCAATGAAGTGGCACTGGAGGACGGCGTCACAAAAGTTGCCTGCGTCCCTGAACGTCTGGGAGCATCCAGCTGATCGTGATGCGTGAACATCGAGGCCGTCATCGAGGCCGTGTCCAAGGTTTGTGGTTGGATGCGATTGGGATTCGGAAAAGGTCGACGATTCTCCAATATCAGCTTAATGTCACGCGCCGACTGCCACCAGCTGAGGAAAAGGCAATTGAGAGAGAGAATTTCAGAGAATTTGAATATGAGACAGTCCAGGGCTGCTTACCGATACCAGGGCGTCAGCTGAGACTTGATCAACATGTAGACATTGGCAAAGTAGACTGTAATCTGTGTAGAAATTACAGATGGATAATACGAAAGAAATTTTGTATAAAGTGAAGTTTAAATAATTTTTGATAAATATTTGCACTGTCATAAAAATGTTAAAAAATGTATTTAAAAAAAAAAAGGGTTTAGAATTTTTTTAAGTTTTATTAAAAATACACTACTTTTAAGTTTTGTTGAGAAATGACAAGAAAAGATGGTTTTTACAGCAAATGTTGATTTTGTATAGACCATTTGATATGATCTTAATCAAATTACGTTAGGATATATTATCACTGCGGACGGCAGTCCGCGCTAGTGACGAAAGCAGCACGAAGGGTGCGAAAGCGACTAGCATATATACACAGGAAGAATGGAAAATTTGCTATGACCGTCCGATCGGGTCGAGTTATATACCGATCGAAAGGTATCAATTTAGCTTACAGATGTGCATACTAAGACTTTTGGAAACTCACCTGGTTCGTGAGATAAACAGGTGTAAGTGGGAGGGGCAAAATTTAAATTATTGGAGCAAATGGGGCCGTTGGGGCCTTTTTGATTTATTTTTTTAATTTTTTACTCTTCTAATCAAAAATACGCGTCGAATGACACCTCGATCATCGAAATCCGATTACTGGTTCAAAAAATAATTAATGTTGAAATTTTTAGTCGCCTTTCGAAAATGAGATGAAAAGTCAGTATGTCTGTTTGTTTGTTTGTTTGTATCAAAGCGTTGATTTAGCTTAAATGTTTGAATGAGGACTTGTTCCCGCTCAAAAATATAGAAACGTTTGTTCTACGACTTTTTCGAAAAATAGCTAGTTTAGCGGGAAATCGCTAAAAACCGCTAAAATTAAAACCCTCATAGCATCCAAACGATAGAAGCTACAGATATGATCTATATATCGATGAAAAGGTATTTTGAAGGGCTCTTAGGCATACCTTCAAAGTTTTTTTTTAAAGTAAAAAGGTAAACAGCTACAGGTGAAATAATTTTTTTTTTTTAATTTATGAAAAATCTACAAATGAATTCACTTTTAAATATGTAGTATGTTGTAGACAATTCAATTCCGCGTCTTTTGACATATAACACCTATCTCTCAAAATTCGTTTAGGCAAGATATTACCTGTTAATTGAATATACCTTTTACCTTTACACTACTGCATGTATACTACTGCATGTACACTACTTGCACTGCTTGCAGTGCATGTGGAAAGATACTGCTTGCAAGTGGTGAATTCTTTTTGCGGCAGATGAAACATTTTGTAATTCCAATTACAGCAAGATCGAAATATATTTATAAATATATATAATATTGAAACGTCTCTAATTGAATGTGTTTTTAATTCTCTTAATTATATAATTATTGAATTGTTTAAAAAAATATTGCAATTGTCAAAATTTCCGATGTCTTATTAAAAAATTTCTGATATCTTATAAAAAAACCTCTTTACGAGGTAAAAGTCTAGTGCCGAAAACATTTTCATACCCCAAAATTTCTGATATCCAATTTTGTGACGAAAAATATTAAATTTTACACATGAATTATTAAAAAATAAAATTTTTGTCACTGGGCACATTGCGCTAAATTTTTCATACCTAATAAATAGTACTTTTATGCGCAGTGCCAGTGACAAAAATGTTATTTTTTAATAATTCATGTGTAAAATTTAATATTTTTCGTCACAAAATTGGATATCAGAAATTTTGGGGTATGAAAATGTTTTCGGCACTAGACTTTTACCTCGTAAAGAGGTTTTTTTATAAGATTAATATAAATACATCAGGACGGTTTGGTAATTCCATCTTACCAACTACTAAAAATATCAATGTGAATCGATTGTTTGTTTTTTTTTTTGAAAAACTGACAAGTTTTTCATACTTAAGTTGGATTTTTTATTAGTTGTTTCTATAACAGATATATAAAATAGTATTCCACATTATACGAAATTTCTCAATTTTTAAAATAACTTTAAATGCAAAGCCTATGAATTTGTTTGATGTATCTCAAGGGAAAAGTTTCTCAATCGAAAACTAGATTTTAAAACGATCGATCATAGAAATCTGATTAAGTAAAAACTAAGAGACTAGCTTGCATGCAAAATACAGGTATAATTATATATATTCAATTTGTCATTTTGATCAAGAATATATAAATTATTCAAGGAATTTATCATGCATCTTTTAAACCATTTTCATTTTCTGAAATCAACTTAAAGAGTGTAAAGGGAAAAAAAATGAGAAAAAACACACATTACTCATACGCACCGTCATCAGCAAGAAGAACAACATCCAGGATTTGGTCCAGAGCTTGCTCAGGCCCCAGGATTGGGTGTGCAGAGCATAGTATTGAATGCCCACCAGCAAAGTGCCAATAATGCCAAATGCCACCAGTGTCAGCAGCGAGAACATCTGGCAATCCTCCTGCAGGGCTCGACGACTCATGGCGCGGGAATACCACAAACGCAATGATTGCAGGCACGTGTAACTAGGGGAAGTACAAAGCAACAACAACGACAAAGTGACAACAACAACGACAACAACTCGAGTAAATCGCAATTAGAGTAAGCAACCAGTTTGTCAGTTTGCTCGAGACTTCACTGATTAAAACTTGTGACAGTGCACTGTGGTACTACAACCTATTTTATTTGGCTGAAATTCTTAAAAAAAAATTATGCATACTACCATACTGTGTATGGTTGGAGAAAGTTATTGATATCGATAAAGTTATTTAACAAAAATCATTTCCATTCAGAAAAATATTTTTTCTCGAACTTTCTTAATTTTTGTTTTTATATTAATTTTATAATATATTTAATTTATTGTAGCAGCAATAAAAACATTCAGTGAATAAAGAACTTATTAAATTATTTCGGACTGGTATTTAATATTCCCGGCATACCTATCTATTAATTTTTATCAGCTATCGATTTTAATTTGTATTTATAGAAATTTATTAATTTAATTTACTAACTTTATTTTTTTTTTTATAATGATGTTTTAAATACGTATTTAAAAAAGAAAAATATGGAATTTCAGCCAAATAATTTGAGTTGTGTACCAGTGTGCAACGTGTGACTTTTGTCGCCACACAGCTTGCAGCTCGCAGCTCACAGCTCGCAGTTCGCACCTTTTGCACCTTGCACCTGGGCACAAAGTGCAATCCAGGCTGATGAAGATGAAGGGCTGAAGGCTGTCAACTGACGAGTTGCACTTTGAACTGTTGCCACCTGGTTAGCCGTTAGGTTTTAGCCATTGCCATTACCAACAGTTGCCTTTGCCACTTACCGCAGTGTCTGCTCCGTGTTGTAATGAAACTGGCACAATTCACAGATCGTGCAGCGCGAGGTGCTAATCCAACGCTCCAGGCAGTGCACGTGCACATAAGTCAGGCTGCCTTTGCACAAGCACGGCGACACCAGTCTGCAAACAACAGTTAACAACAACAATAACCACAATAACAAACAATAGCAACAACAAACAATGGCAACATCAACATTAAAAGCGAGGATTAAATGTGCGGACAGAAGAGCAAACAATGAGGAAACAGGAAGCAGCCAAAGTATTAAAAGCAAACAAGGCGTCTTTTTTTTTTAAATTACACCAATTAATCTACAAAAATCATAAATAATTTATATTTTATATATGTGTAAAAAGTAATAATAATAATAATAAAAGTACTCAATGATTACTTTACGAATTACACAAATTAATCTACATAAAATATAAACAAATGTCTATATTTGTAATACAAAGATATATATATATTTATTTATTTATTTATTATATAAGCAGTCGACAAAATGTAAATTAATTTTGACAATTAAACTAAAACTAAAATAATAAATAAAATGAATTAAAAAGTTAAGTTAAGTCTGGGTTATGAAAAAGTTATAATTATAATATGCTTAAAATATATTTAAGCTCATGTCAGACTCGAATTTTCATATATTATAAATTACATAAATAAATCTGCAAATATAATAAAAATAAATCTATTTGTTTGATAACTATTTTAAAAGTGATCATAATAAAAGTATTAAAAGCAAACAAGGCATCTCCTCTTCATCTCACACTCGAATGTTAATTATAATAAATTACACAAATTAATCTATATACATGATATAAATAAATCTATATATTTTTAATCAGGGATTAAAACCCTAACCGAAACCGTAACCTTTAACCGGTAAAAACCGATTGAAATTTAAAACCGTAACTGAAACCGTAACCGAAAAAAAAAACTTTCATTTGACCAAAACCTTAATACCGAAATTCTGTAAACCGAAATAACCGTTTAGTAACCGTTTCATTTATAAGGGTTAATTTCGGTTTTTTATACATTCAAAAAAAAAATTATTTCTCATTTTTTATTATGATTTTTGATTATAATTTTCTAATGTTTAATTTTCAATTTTTATTTTTGATATTCATGATCGAATTTTCATAGCAAGAAGAAGAAAACTGAAGAATATATGAAAGAAAATATACCTATATTTTTTGAAAAAAAAAATTTTTATGTGAACCGAAACCATACCGGTATTTCAAAACCGATACATACAAAAACCGGTTCACCGTTACGAAACCTTTATTCAAAGATTTTGCGTAACCGATAACCGAAAACCGAAATGCGAACATAACCGAAACCGTAACTGAAACCGATATTCGTTTCGGTTTTAATCCCTGTTTTTAATACATATGTACATGTTTATAGTATATATGAACGCATTTTAACAAATGGCATTACGCTAATTTTATTAAAATGCCATGCAATTAATTTTTGCTCATTTTGCGGCTGCACGCACAAATTGTATTGTCATTTGTTATACCCTGCGAAACCGCAAAGCATGGGGTATGCCTGCTCATTCAAAAATTACAAATGGAAATTGATAAAAAAAAGCTAAAAGTGTGAAAGATATTAAGTAATAAGATAAAAAAAAATACTTAGAAATATGAGTAAAATAATTTGTCTAAAAAGACAGATTAAAATTAATAAGACTATGGTTTAATTTAGTAAAAAAAAAATATTTAAAATTATCGCAACAAAAAAGATGCTTCTCTATTTAATTAAGAATTATTGATTATAAAATATTTATTTTTGAATTGATTTAAATTCTAGAAAATCGACTGCAATACAAGAAAAGAATTGCCTTAAAATTCGGCTAACGAAATAAAAAAAAACTTAAGAGTAGTATTAGATCTTTATGCCAATTGTAATTGATTTTGTTATCGAAGAAAAAAGAAAATATAATGCAATGTCTAAATAATTAAATGAGAATTAACGATTGCAAAAATATTTATTAAAGAATTATTCCATATCCCAGAAAAATATTACTGCGAAAATAAAACAAAAACTAAAGGGTATAACCAAGTCGATAGCTGTTTTAGTGTTTTTCTGCTAATTGTAATAGATGGATGCAAGTGTGTAGTTAACGTTTCGCACTCACTGTTCGGGATTGTCCGCATTGTGGCAGATGCGACAGACGAGGGAACCAATCGACGGCATCGAGTCACTCGATTGCGATGCCTCGCAGTCCAGATGCGGATTGAGATTCAGGTGCAGGTTGAGATTGAGATTGTTGCACTGCGTGGCGCCGTCGACGCAGCGTCGCAGCTTGGCGGAAATCGGGGGGGAGGAGGGATCTTTGCAGGGATTGAAGATTTCGGTGGCACGGGAAATGTTGGCTGCGGCCAGAGCTGCCTCCGTGCTGTTGAGCAGCAACTGTTCCCCGGTTTTGCTCAGTGCATTGTGCACATTCTGCGGCAAGAGATTGAACTGAACGTTGGGCTTTAGGCCTAAGGTGATGGAACAACCAGCTTGATCCATTGTGGGTTGTTCCATGGTGGAGGAAACTTCTTTCGAGGAGGACTCAAACTGATTGTCGATTGTAGTCTCCACAATAATCATGGCAGGAGGCGTATCATCCAATTCCTTTCCATTGTTGTTGTTGTGGTTGTTGCTGCTGTTGTTGCAGTCATCAATGTCCAGCTGCAAAGTCGTATCCGGTTTCAGAGAACATTTCTCTGGCTCCAAAGTGCCGCCTGTGGCACCTACAAATTATACAATTGATGAGTGATGGGAGAAGAGATTGTAATTAAATATAAACAATAACAACCGAATCTCTCGCTCTCCATGGCTTTTGATTTCTGTGCAACACAAACAATGCAAATGTCAATTTGTCTTATGGTACAACAAATACACAAAAATTTTAACACATTTCTCTTGTAAAATAGTCAGACCTGTAATTATGTGGGTTTATGTGATTTGAGCCAAGTTAGTCAGCGACTGCTCTGTTCGATAGATACACAGACGAAAAAACAATTTAATATTTGTTTATTTTCCAATTTTAAATTATTTTTTTGTATAGTTTAATAAATATGATTGAATAAAATTTGAGAAAAAACTTTTAATGAAAGCTCAATTTTCAATATTAAATTCCCAAAGTTTTTAAAAATACTAAAAAAAAAAAACGAAATGCTCAAAAAATACCAATCTAACAAAACTTTACAAAAATACTTTTGTTTATTTTCCTTTTTATGAGGTATTTTTTTCCTTAAGACTTTGTATTTTTAATTGGTGCTCTTGAATAAAATAAATCAAACTAATTTCCGATAAAATGGAATATACAATTTTGCAGCATTTCAAAATAGTGTATCAGCGATTATCTTATCAATGAGGCTTTGACACCGTTTGAGTTTAATTCTTGGTATTCCTAATTTTTTCTCCTGTATAAAAAAGTTTTTAGTGTGGTGGGGGGGGGGGGGGGGGAGTGGACAAAAAAGGCAAACATTAATTGTAATTGACAGACTGGAACCGCGCGCTGTCACCCACAGCGAGCTCTTCTTCTTCTGCTCCTCCATCTCCTCCTCATGAACTCAAATTGAAAGTGTAACAGTTACGGCAAATAACTTTGTCGTCGCACTTTCGCCATTACTCTCCCCTTTCCCCTCCCCTCCTTACCCCTTAGTTGCCCCCTCATCACCCCTATATTTTGGCCAAGGCTATTGCACTCGAAAAGTCTGTCGAGTCGGCTCTTTGGGGTAATTTATGCTCGCGCCCTTAGTTCGTTAGGCGCTTCCCCTCTCCCTCTGTCTCTCTAAGAGGGGCAGAGACAGAGGTTACACTCAACAAAAAAATCAGGTTCACTTTTAAATATTTAAGTACAAACGATTTTAAAAGAACTCCCAAAACTGAGTACAGAAATCTTATTTCATGTTTAATTTTCGTAGTCCCGGAAATCTTAAAAAAAGATTTTTCTGGCTTACTTGAAGTACGTTTTGGGATTCATTCTGTCTGTAAATGATCGGATCATACTTTTCAATGTGCACAAAAATCTTAAACTCAACCATAAATATACTTGTTTGTAGTACTAAACATTCTCATATTTAATTTTGTTTCTTCAAATATATTAATTTAATTTTTTAAAATTAACAAAATTAAATCTAATTTAATAATGGTGCCTTTGGTACAGATCAGTAGAGAATTCTTGACGAAATACAACTTATATATAATAACACACGAAAATCTTGGAATTTTAAGAAATAAACTTAATTTTAGGTCGGGCTCTTTTTCTAAGTGTATCTACTTGTCTGTGTGCCCATTACCATACCAACTGCAGCTTCTTTTTTTTAATTTTCTTTTTTTTTTTGGCTTGTGCGTTGAGTTGTTTTTATGTGTTTTTTTTTTGGCCGGAAGCTGCTTGAATCCGCTTGTTCAACTTGACTTCACAGGATTGTCCGTTCTGTGCTCTGCGTTGATTTATTGCGCCCTGGCCCAACGCCAGACAATATTCCGAACATTTTCTCATAACAACATGAACACCCGCAATTTGGTCATGTTGAAGCAACAACAACAACAACACCAGAGAAACCAGAAAAAATAAACTCTAAAAAAACAAAAAAGTGATGCAAGGATTTTATGTGTATATCAAAAGAAAAAAAGTTTAGTCGGTTGAACCCTTTTTAATGCCATGGCCGACGTTGTTTCTGACGCGTTGTCCCAAAATCAGTTAACAACTTTGTTTACAACGCAGCTCAAAAGCTGCCAAGTCGCAAGTTAAAAGCGAAAAGCAAAAGAGTTGAAAGTTGAGCTCCGAGTGGAAGTTGAAGTTGAGGTCTCCATTTGCTTATTGTCTGTTAATTGGGCTTAAATCGTGCTTTGTTTACAGCCAATATTTAAATAATGCTCAGCTCTCTATATAAATAAAAGCTTTTAAGGTTGACTGAACCATTGAGTTCTTAAAAAAGCAAAGAAATAACCAAGTTGAAGAAGCAGAATGAAGAGAAATTTTTAGAAAAATGTCCCCCAGGTAGAAAAAATAATTGGACCATGTTTTTATTCAACTTTTGACATATATAAATAGAAAAATATAAATTTTATTAAATTATTATTTTTATTATTATATTATAAATGTTCGTCATTAGCTTTTCCTGTTTATTCAGCATTCATTAACTCACAAAAACAAGATCCACTTTTTTAGATCTTATGTATTTTTGCTTAACCATTTTTCGTTTAATTTTGTAACCCTTTTTTCTTTATTTTTAATTCGATAGCTTCCTTAAGAGAACTTAGTTCTTTCGATAGAGCTAAAACTCTATTGCCTGTTAACATGATATTTGTGAAACTTTCTCCAGGTGAAAATTAGGTAATAAATCTGACCCATTTTCAAAGTTCCTTTTAAGATCTCATAGATAGTTTGTGCACCAAATAAACCTATTTTATTTCTAGCTGAAATCTTTATATACTTTTCTCACTTTCCCACTTCACTCTCTCCATCTGTTCTCCGCTAATTGTAGTAAAATCGTGTGTGTTGTAATGACCATTTCATTACATTGTATTTCATTCTATTTCATTTTCATTACATTTAGTTTTGTGTGTGTAGAAAGTTCATTAGTTTTCGGGCCGTGGCAATTTGTAAATAGGAAAGCAAACAACAAGCGAACAGAATAGAAACACTCAGGCACATTTTCATGGCTTTTACAATTTTAATGAAATTTTCACACCATTTCCGGCTAACGTAGTACAATGAGCTGGTTGCCAACTGCCACGTACTAGAGGGAAAAACCAAGGAAAACCATGGAAACTCTGTGGCCGCCACTGCAACTCAAGTTACCAACTTGGCCCAAAGTCTAAAGTCTAGCACTGCCTTGGTTAGAGACGCAGAAAATGCGTCAGCAAAGTTTTTAATGTATTTTCGCCAAGTTTGTACACACACACACACACACATACAGGAAACTCGCACACATTGGAACTTCCTTCATTTGCTACAAAATGACAAAAAACAAGAAAACAAAAGAGGAAAAAAGTAAAAACGAAGTGAAAGTTTTTCGGCTGAAGCGAAACCAACACAAAGTGTTAAATAATATAAAACTATGCTTGTGGTATTTATTTAAACCTAAGGACATTACGAAAATTATACCCCCAGCAGAAAGTTGTTGCCACTGCTGACACTCTGGGGATTCTGTGCTTGCAACCTGTGGCAAGTTCCTGTGGCAAATCCCCCGGCAACGCGATTTGAACTCAACTGCTGTCCAAATCTAAGCACACTTATACATACATAAACACACACATATACACTTAAGTTCGGGTAAACTCCACACCTGAAGTTGCCTCAAATGGATTCGAAACGAAAGTTTATCAACTTTTCACTTTTGCTCTTTTCTGGTTTCTGACTGGAAAATTAAATATTAACGGCTTTGCTTTGCATTGTGAGGACTAAACAGTGAAACATACGCGCTTTATGGGTGTAAATAAATAGTTTTGAGCTTAGTTTTTCAACCCTTTTATGATACACAACTTGGCTAACAGACTGAGCTCTCCCTGGCATTGTTTTTCCCCATTTTAGGGTCAGATTTCCCTGAAACGCTTTTCACTTTACGATCATTACATGGCCTTAAAAATAGAGAGAACTTAATTTTTTTAACTTTATTGAATATTGCACTTTGCGCTTATGGGAGTGACTTTTGATGATGTTTTTAGCATAGATATATCATGTTTAAATAGTTTAACCAACGAACTACTCATTAGTATAATTTTGGTCTGATTGGGTTTATCTGGGTTTTTTAATTTGAATATAAATAAATTTGTTGCTTCAATACTTAATTTTATATAAATTGTAGCCTGACAATAAATAAATAAATAAAAAGGAAATGTTTAATGCTTGAATTTAAAAAAAGATTTTATATTTCCTCCTTCAATTCATTTACTCTTTATTACTCATTTTCTGCATTTTATGGAGCTTAGTACTTAAATATTATATTAGTTTAAGGCAAGACTGTCAGATACTAAATTCTGTAGACCCTTTTTCTAAAACTTAAATTATAATTAGTTAATTTTTTATTCCCTTACAAATTTTACTATATATTTTTTTGTTGCTTCCCAACATTGCTTTTATTACTGTTGGAATCAGTCTTTTGATGGTTTTTATTTTATTGTCGTGAGCTTTCTTTCTCAACTCTTAATATTGATTAGTTCTTAATTCCTAAACACAGTATACAACTAGATTCTCCTTTTATGGTTTGAACTTTCTTATGACTCTAGTAAATTGGGTGCCAGCTGAAGAAGAAGACTCCTGATGTTGGCCAACTATCAAAGCACTGACCTTGCACTGTAAGCCGGGTTAAAAGGTTTAGTTTGAAGTCAATTCAGAGAAGTTCTTCATCGTATTTCGTAGGCGTTTAATATCAAATTCCCAATGCATTTTCTCATTTCGTTTCGTGGAATCTCGGGAAAAAGGAATCCCGGAGAAGGCGAAAAGTCTATGATGAAAATCATAAAATTGGCGCATAAAACTTTTACAAGCAAATGAATTTTATTTTTACGTATTACGTGACCGTTTTCTCTGGCTGCTTTGGGCCATTTTCTTAGCCATGGCTTTGTTGTTGTGTGTTGACATTAGCGCCAATCGAATGAATTTATTAGCATCGTCCAGGATCAGATCAGAGCCAATAGTTCTTGGCCCATATGAAGGGGATTCCAAAGAAAAGGAAAGTAAAGTAAAGGATTGTTTATTGACGCTATTTATTCACATAGTATTTTTGGTAGTTTCTCTCTTTCATTTGCTGTTCTTCGCACATGCTTGGATTGTTTATGGAAAGTGGCCCAAAGGCTAAGTCATAACGGTTATTAATGAGCCAGGCCAAAAACTGAATATTACCAAGTTTTGTGTTTTAACTTTAAATTGGCTGAAGTCAGCAGAAAACTTTGGGCAGCAATGTAATTAAAATTGAGCATCACAATAACATTAAATAAATTGGCAACAATGCGCCCGAAAAGCGCACAAAGGTCGCTCCACAAAAGAAGGAGAAACGAAAATCACAGAGACAAAAACCAATGCTGAAAAAAGAAAACAGAAAGAAAGTTACAGGAGCAATCAAATGAAAATGTAATTCAAGCTCTAATAAAAATCGGTCCCAAATAGAGGCCAACAATGGCCGAGCTGCGACTTTCAGTGACAGGGAATTGAAAGGCATTTGAAACAATTCACAAGAGTGTGAGAAATACGGGAAAATAATGGTGGAAAAAGGGAAACAAAGCTGTCAGTTTATCGTGCAAGTGTTTCCGACTATTAAAGACTCTTTGCAATTGTGCTCAAGTAATTTATTGTAGGTCTAAGCAATTGATAAGATACCAAATATACAGTGAAGGAAAAAATAATAGAAACAAGTCGTTTTCACATGTATAGCAAATTTTTAAAAATATAAAACATTTTGAAACATTGGCCGTGTTCACCAGAACTAATCAATCAGTAATCATGTATTTTGTTTGTTCGATAACAAAGCATCACATCACAGAATTTCAGCGTACTATTTTGGTGATGAATTTTCAGTCATCATACATCACAAAATTTGAAATCATGATTGCTAATCACTGCATTTCACCAGAATAATCATGCAAATTTCATCGATTTTCTGTTGTCGATTTGTTCTGGTGAACACGGCCATTGTTAAACTAAAAAAAATACTTTATCTAAAGAAAAAAATGTTGGTAAATTTAAATAATTTTTTTTTTAACACCCCGTTTTTTTATTTTTACATTTTCAGTGTTTTGTTTCTTTTATTATCTTTTTCTTATTTATATATAGTTTCTTAAAAATCTAATTTCATAGCATACCTGTTAAATTTCGATTAGAATTACTAATCAATTAGATTATTTATTAGAAATAATCGTAGTGATTATATAATTCACTGTTGAAAAATTTGTGATAATTTAATGATTACGATTAGAAAAAATCAAAATAAAATCTAAAATTATTACGATTATTCAAAATAATCAGAAAAAATCAAAAATAATCAAAAATAATCGTTTTGAGTATTTCGGATTATTTTTGATTTTTTCTGATTATTTCTGATTTTTTCGATTTTTTTAGATTATTTATGACTATTTGATAAAAAAAAACAAATTATTTTAAATTTTCACAATCAAAATATCCATCAATACTTACCAAATATTATTAAACATTTCAATTACTCAGAAAATCCACTAAAATAAATTATCTTTTTACACAAAAAAATTCGTCAAAGCAAATTTTTTAACACGACAGGGGAATCGAACCTAAACATTAAAAATTAAGAGTATAACAGGTCAGCAACTCTAACTAGTGAGCTACGGAAATATTCTAGCTGCCCCCTTTTTTCTTCTGAATTTAACTGTTTTAGACAGCACAAAAAGCAACTATAATCAAAAGCTTTGGCTACTTTGATTGGGAAAATTTAAAATAATTTGTTTTTTTTTTACCAAATAGTCATAAATAATCTAAAAAAATCGAAAAAATCAGAAATAATCAGAAAAAATCAAAAATAATCCGAAATACTCAAAACGAATATTTTTGATTATTTTTGATTTTTTCTGATTATTTTGAATAATCGTAATAATTTTAGATTTTATTTTGATTTTTTCTAATCGTAATCATTAAATAATTGGGCAAAACCAAAAATAATCGTAATTTAATCATTGGTTCGACTTTTAAACAAAAATAATTTAATTACTAATGATTATGATTACTAATCATTATTTAACAGGTATGTTTCATAGTAAGTTTCTAATATTATTATGAATCTTAATCTTAAATTAATTCGACTGCTCTTAGTTGACATTTAATAAATAAATGAAATAAAAATATAAGAAATTATTTATCGTTTCTATAATTTTTACCATCAACGTACATTTTCGTTTTCATTTGTAACTCATTGAACTGTCCACGTTGCGTATACGCACCTCTTTTTCACAGTCGCTGATTAAATGCTAAAAACAAAAGCAAAAATCCAAAGATTAACAAAAAAGCACAAGGAACCCCCAAAAGAAGTGAACGAAGAAAAAAGTAAACTTTGTGCTTTGTCTTGTTTCTTGTTGTTGCTGCAAGTGGCAAGTGTGGCAGTGTGGCAAGTGTGGCGAGTGTGGCAAGTGGCAAGTGGCAACACACAGGAAACACAAAGCGCTGTTAAACGCACTTGGGCGAAACTTTTAAGTGCGGAATTTGTAATTTTTAAACTTTGCAGACACACAAGACACAAACCAGAGCTGTGTGAGTTCCTCACGCGCTTCGTGCACAGTCTTTATCTGTTTTGTAACTCAACTGCGACTCTCGAGTCTCTGAAGCTCTCAGTTCTCAGTTTTCAACTCTCGACATTTACTTGCAGGTCTCGTGGATAAGGAAACGTGATCTGCATATACTCACAGCTGGCGGCACCACCTACACCTCCGATCAGCGCTTTCAGGTGAGTTGCCAACTCTTAGAATTGTACATCAATAGGGAATGGAAGAGAAAATATATACAATTATTTTGATATGTGTTTTAAGATACTGTTGTGTAACTTAAACCATATTTAACATATGAACATAACATAAAACTTTTAAGACTAAAAATTACATAAGACGATAAACCTTAAATAAATTTTTAAAATTATTAACTTAGATATAGAATTAAATTGTGTTCAATTTAAACTTTTTCATGTAATAGTTACATAATTTCAATAGCTACTGTGCGCTTTTGCCAGCGTCTGTTGTGTCTCAACAATAATGAGTCGGTCAAAAAAAAGAGTTTAAAATATGTTTAGAAAATATTTAAAGCTTAAATTAAATAATAATATAATGTTAGTGTTAATTTTTTTGATGTGGATATTTTATTTTAAATTATAAATAATTTTTAATAATTGTAATCATTTTTAATAATTAAGCTAACAAGCCAAATTCCATATTTCAAATTGTGAATGTTAAAATTTTACATTTAATTTTCTCCAAGTGTAGCATACTTTTCTAACCTACTGTGGCATGTTGCAGGTTCTGCGACCAGATAACTCGGCCAATTGGACACTACAAATCAAATATCCACAGCCGCGTGACTCTGGCGTCTATGAGTGCCAAATCAACACGGAGCCCAAGATGTCCCTCTCATACACATTCAATGTTGTGGGTGAGTATTACACAACAACAACAACTGCAATACTTGAGATACACTTGACCCAGAGACACTCGAGTATTTGACCAGCTGCTTAAGATTCGTGTGATAGGAAATTTAAAACACAGGCAACAAATTCGACGTGACTTAAATACGACCCAAGGAAAAGGCATCGATATTGAAAGTTAAGCTTATCAAAAATGGGAAATTTAATCAAATTGCAGCTAAATTATACAATAAGGCATATTATTGGGCAGGCCGGAGCTAAAATTATACTTAATCAAATAAAACGATAACCCAAAGATCCCCTTAAAGTATATTAAATGAGTTTACTTATAAGTATCCAAAATTTGCTACGAATTTAAAATTTGAAATTGAATTTAAAAACTGAATTACTTATCAAAAAATTTATATTGTTCTTCTATATGTTAAGAAACTTTGATATTTGTTTTCGTTTCCATAAATTATGTTTAATAGAAAAAGGATTTTAAATTGCGAGTAATATTGATAAAGATATTTTTAGTCTGCAATTTTCTTAAACAATGTTTAAATTTGTAAGCATTGAGTTTAGTGTAGGCTTAGATTTTGTTTCTTGATTTTTGGAAATAATAGTTTAATTTAAATATTTAATTACAATAAAATATTAAATTACAAACAATGTTTAAATTTGTTAGTTATTAGGTTTTGGTTTCTTGATTGTTGGAAATTAAAATTGAAATTAAATATTAAATTGCAAAAGAAGGTGATAATTTAATTGATCAACTTGTTAAATAATTTGTTTAAGAATGTATGATTAAATGGACAAATATTTGTTTTAGCTACGACTTGTATAAATTATTTGGTTGACTAGTTTCACTTGAAAAACATATATATATAGATATATAATAAATTCAGCAGAGTAACCTGACTTCAAGTTACCTTTTAACGCACTCAAAATGAAAGTCTTAAGAGTCAGAAAGGTTTTGTTTTTCTTCTTTTTTTTTTGGGTACATATGTAATTACATATGTATACATTTCTACACTTTGCTTCCGAGAAATGCCTTCAAGTGTCCTTTGCCTGACAGTTGAATGCACGTGTCAGCATTTGGGCTATTATTTAAGCCCAGGAGAACTTTAAGGTGCACAGGGCACAGGGGTCAAAGGGCACAGGGCCGTAATACAAATGTGCACATTTGTTGGCTGCAAAATGTACTCGACTGTCGAAGCCGTTTTCGAACCCGTTTGCCAACAAATATCGACATGCTGTAATGCAAAGCCAGCCCAGTTAATAGTCAATGTAACGGCATAAAGAACTCTTAGCCCTTTTGGCAATTATCATAACTCTCTGGGCCCGAAAGCAAACCACATTTCCAAAAATGGCCAAATTCACAAGCTGAAATTGTGAATTTACCAAAAATTCAAATTTTGGAGTGGACCAAAAAGGGGGGGGAAGTATAGTATACTATGCTTATATGGCGGGTTGAGGGGACTCGAAAATTGGTCACAAACCACTGAAGTGATTACTTTTACGAGTAAGTGTTGTTGCTCTTGAAAATTTGTTTTAAGCACAGGACAAAACTACGAGTAGAAGTACTTGCTACAGTTGTGGAACAAATTATAAGAACGATCCATTTTTTTGTTGAATTTTTTAAAGTTTTCTTCAGTATGACAATATGTTATTAATACTTTTTCGGATATGTTTCAAATACTGAAGTTATTCATGAGTTGTCTTATAAGTTTATTTAATTTATGACTATTTTGTTTTGTGTATATATCATTTATTTACTTAAATATATTAAATTTTTAAATTATTTGGATACACTATTTGTAGCTTTTAGAGTTTGTGAAGGTCTCTATTGTTTTGTCCACCACTGTACATGCCACATGCTGCAGCTTTCATAGGGCTTAAGGAAGCCATACAATATGCATGTTATTTGCACATCATGTGTGTTTCTCTGAGTGTGTGTGCGTGCGTGTTCGTGTGTGGGAGCGTGTACTGTAGTCCTGTATCTTGACATGCAGAAATAGCCACATAGCGACCTTTAAGCCAGGCCAAAAAGTGAGAGAGACTGAGACAGAATCTTGCCTCGTGTGCGATTATAAAATTGTAAATTCGATTATGCGCAAATTGGCTTTGTTGTTGTTGTTGTTGCTGCCGCTGTTAGCCTTGTTGTACTTGGGCTTAAAGAATGACGCTCAAATGCTCTAAAGCTTAACTTGGCTTACTTTCCTTTTGGCCCTATGCCTTTTTTGTTGCCTGTAATTAGCTTAAGTTTCTCGTGCGTTTAAAAGGCGTTAGCACTACACTCTCTCTGTCTCTCTCTCTCTCACACAGTTGACCCTTTAATGTGAAGTCAGCAGTTTTGTGGCTAATTGAAAAATGTTTTGGTTTCTATCCTAGGGTTCTGGCTGACTGAACTGAACTGAACTGAGCGAGTTATGGCTAAATATAAATGTAACTTTTTATCTCTGGCCTATAAGTTGGGCTCACAGGATGGAGTGGGGGTTGGAGGGAAGGGAATTGGCCATGTTATTTGCTTTGCTTATGCATTTTTCGCTCAGTGCAATTTTTATCGCATCGCATTAGCAACATGCAGTTTTGTTAAAAGCTTCTGGTGCGGAAGAATGCCTTCAATGAGCTTATTTGATTTCTGATTTCCCTCTTCTATTTCATGTTTATATAAAGCTATGTATGTGTTTTAGCCAACTGCAGTGAACTTGGCCAACATTGCCAACCGACTTTTGTCCACTACATATAAAATGCTTTGGTCAGCTTCTGATGTTATGAATATTTTAGTTACTCAAACATGACATGAGCAAAGCGGTTGGGAAAACAAGTTAGCACGCACTGTACATATAATCGGACAGGGAATGAAGACAGCAACTTGACAGACTGACAGACTGACAGACAGATGGACAGGTGGACAGACAAGACAAACGTCAAGTCATAGACAGCACAGGATCATAAATATTACATTTGCGGAAATGCAAATGACTGCCAAACGGTTGCACAAGCCACGCCCCCCAACGCCCCTGCAAACAGGGCCACAAAACATAAGAAGCAAAAAGAAAACTACGCAAATCGCATTCCATAGCTTCATGTGTTCATACTCATTTGAATGCCCAAAAAGAAATGTGCATATATAAAATTTTCGACATGCCACTCACGTGGAAGCGGCGCCAATGCTCGGCACACTGGAGCAAAAGTCATTTGTTTTCCTTGGCTTAACAATGTAAGGCATTACAAGACATAGAATTTATTAAAAATCAATTATTAATATTGAGTAATTAGTAATTTGATGAAAAAACAAATTCATTTCAAAATTAAATCAAAGCAGTGATGTTTAAATGCTTTGAAAAATCGACAACTCGATTTTTGCGGGGCGATTTTCGAATACTATTTTACTAGATATATTTTTTTTTATTATGAATCGAGTTAACAAGACTCGCTGAAGCTAGTTGGTTCATAGCAGCTCATTTTCAAAACTGAGTTAGATTAATAATGATAAAATCTGCTTTAATTTGAAAGCTTAAGATTTTCAATCTAGATTTTTAGAAAAGTTAAGGTCCCCCCATATTTAAATATCGATATCTTGAGGTTCAAAATTACTTTAAATAATTCTTTAAATTTAAACTATTAATGAATTAACCAAACCATGATCAATATGATATTCTGCTTGAAAATCTGTTCAGTTTTGCTAAAGTTATGAAAGTTTGAATTTGACTTGATTTCCATTAGAAAGTTTTAGTAAGAATTTGCAGCTGATTAAAAAATTTTTATTTTCAAAATAATTTGTCAAACTTAAATATGGACTGTCTATAAACATCCACAACATTCTCGCATCGCTCCATTTTTCAACAGACCTTGTGCCACTGTGCCTGGGCCGATGCTGTTGTCGTTGCATACATCTAGTTTCCACATAGAGGTTGTGCCAGTATTTTTTATGCGGTTATGCAAATAAAAATTTTGCACTAAAAATTCCATAAATTTGTTTGTTGTGTTGTTTTCTTTATATTCGTTTTTTTTTGGCGCTAGTGAAAATTCTATTACACAGAGCACCAAGTTGACCAAAAAACGCCATAAACATCAGTCAAGGCACTCGAGAGCGATGAAGTGTAGATGGAGGTGCATAAAAGTGTAGATGGAGATGGATACCTTAGACATTTTAATGCAACGGCTG
Organism: Drosophila limbata; assembly: GCA_963924055.1. Taxonomy (NCBI): domain Eukaryota; kingdom Metazoa; phylum Arthropoda; class Insecta; order Diptera; family Drosophilidae; genus Drosophila; species Drosophila limbata. The sequence goes on along the minus strand of OZ001355.1, from coordinate 23,440,886 downwards.
CCGCTTCAATTGCTTAAATTACCAAGTTTATTAGCGACTCTCGGCAAGGTGTCAAACTATGCAGGAAGCACTGAGAACTGAGAAATGAACTCTGAACTCTGAGTTGCCGCACTGCGACGGGCAGATTTTAATTTGAAATTTAAGGCAAATTACCCAAAGAGAAGAAGCAGACAACGGAGCTGATAAAGAAGGCAAATTGTAAATGAAATTATGTACTTTGCGTGTGCGTCAAAACAGACGACAGAAAAAAACACCGGGAGAAGATGAATCAGTAGCAGAAACAGGAGCACAAACTGAAGCGGGAGCAGGAGAATGTCCCTAAAAAGGTGTTGTTGATGCCGTTGAAGAAATTTGTTTACCAGCGCGAAAGTAATCAAGCGTAACTATACAGCAACAACAAAAAAAACCAGAAGCAAAATATCTTCAAAAATAAATTGCTCAAGACAGTCAGGTGCCAACTGAGGGAGGAGGCGCTACAGTGATGGCAAAAATAATAGAAGCGTTGCTTAATTTGATTTTTAAAATCTTTATTTTAATTATATAATTTTTACTTTGCACTTATTTAGCAATGTTTCAAAATTTAACTAAACAAAGTGTATTCCATATTTATGCGCTGCTTTTTATTATATTATTTTAAATTTGTTTCAATTATTTTTTCCAGCACTGTTTGCTTGAATTTAAACAAAATGCTGGCAATTTAAATGCGTAGCCAGGCATAGAATGAGAAGCTAAAGAAGATGTCTTGCCAAGTAGATAGCTAGATTGCGCTTTTTTTTAGAAAGAGAGAGGGAGAGGAGGGAAAGCAACACTCTTCTCTTTCAGACTACCTATCAAACACTTTTCTTCTCATCTGTGCTCTTGTTGTTGACATTAGCAGAGAGCAAATTGCATGCAATCAAGCGCAAATAATTTCACTGCCTTTGCAGCTAGACAGAAAGCCAGAACGAGATGGACAGATAGAGAAAGAAAACGATTCAATTTGTGCGCCTTTTTATACTGCACAATATTGTTTATTCAAGTCAGAGCCAAAGGCAAAATCATACACAAAACTCACTTTGTCAAAATGTAAATAAATAAATAACAAATAAATTTTTCAATAAACTTGTAACTTTTCTAGCTGATGTGTGAGCATTTACCTAACTTTAAAGTTTAAATATATTAAATTCGCAATAAAAATGAAGATATAAATTAATAAAGAAGATTGAAATAAATTCAAGATATTTATTTAAAACATTTTAGAATTTTTATTTATTTTATTTGCTTTTAAACGTCACAGAAAAGCAGTCTACTAAAATAGAATTTCGGATTTTTAAATAGAATTAGAAAAAAGAGCTTAAAACAAGCGGAAAAGTCGAGTTTCCAACCTGTTACTTATTGAAATAAATATAAAATAATTTTTATTGCATACTTTCAGGCACTTACATTGCTTGAAACTTAAATCAGGCATTACCACCATTTTATTTGTCCAATCTAGTTGCTATTAAGTAGAATGATAGCTTATAATAATAAATAACGTTAATTACCAAAACAATACGTAATATACGCATACTATAAACAAATTTCTTAAATGAAATTATGTAAAATTCCACATGTCAAAGAAATTCTTTAAACTGACACAAGGAATCCAAACTGAAACATAAATAACATTCATTATTAAATTGCTTAACATTTATTTTAAATATGACATTAAAGTCAAGAGGAAAATTCTTAATAATTTCATGACTATTTCCGTAATTCAGTGAATCGGAATGAAGAAATGCACAAATTAATATATACAAATGGATGATGGAAAAGGTGTAAAGTTCATTGACCAATTAAATTCATTTTATTTATAAATACACAAATGAATAACTTGAACATTACTCGTCGATAAGTCAGTCTGTGGTCAATTGTTTGGCCTTTTGCATTATTCAATTGTTCAGGTAATTACACTAGAATCACACACAATTCTAGAATATTTGCTTAATTACACGTTATTAATCGAGGCTTAGATCATCTCAAGGAATCACTCAAGTGTTTCTCAACCAATTTATCCACAAAGCCGCAACTTGAATGTGAATCTCGAATCTGTGAAGTTGCCACTCACAAGCCAGCACAATAAGCCAACAATTGTTTGCATATTAAATGCCAAATTCACTTCAATTACACTTGGACGCTTTAAAGTTATGGCCAATGCCAAATTGTCTTACCAGCTTGTGCTTCTTCTTCTTCTTCTTCTACTGCTTCTTAGGGGTTTTCTACTACTACTGTATGGTAGAGAGAGTTACTTGTCTGACCCAATTCAGTGGCAAATTTGTATTTATAGCGAAAGCGACGCTGCTTATTCGCCAAAATGAATTGAGCAGCATTAAAAAGTGCATTAAGTTTTATTTATGCCAATCTCCCACACACACACACATACACACACCCCATAGTACACCCAAACACACAAATACACAAAAGGCGAGGGAAAAAATGCCCATTTTTCATAACGATATTTAAATACCCTTTAGCTTAGTAATTTTTCTTAACTTTCCCAAATTTCTAGTTGAATTTTACAAAGAGTAAACTATTGTGTAATATAAACCTAAATCGGAGATAGTTATATTTGTAAAATTTTTTAAAAATCACTATCGCATTTCGATGAAAAAACTGACTTGAACGAAAGTCAAGTCAAAAGTGTTAATTTTGACCTGATTTTCTACCAAAAAGAAAGGAAACGGAAGTTTGAAGCGTTGATATTTGAAGTTGTTTAAACGTGAAAGCTAGAGATTTTAAATATTTTACTTTCGAAAGACCAAAGGGGGTACGCTTTCCATCAAAACTAAATTGTGGCGAGAAAAATTATATAAATATGAATTTAAAAACCAAACCAAAAATGATATTCGAATCAGCTACGGCAAAGTTATAAAAGTTTAAATTTAACTTAATTTTCGGCCAAGCTTATTACAAGTAAAAATGTTGTCAAGTTTTATGTATTTATAAATTTAAATTGATTGTTTTATATCGGTATTATTGGGATATTTATCGCCAGCTCGATTCGTTCTTAAATTTACATTAAATGTTTATTATTTTATTTTTATTTAACTATTTTAATATTTTTAGCTTATTCCCTGCCTAAGCTTAAATACCCTTTTGTAGGGTATAGGAATGTTGCATAAGTCGAAGCGCAAATGAAATTGCAAACATAATTTGCGCTAGTAATAACGAAATGTTTTACTATTTGCATTGTTTGTGGCAGGCCTACAAGAGGAAAAAAAGACAGAAAGAGAGTGAGTGAGAGAGAGAGAAAGAATGCTAGCAATGATAAATTACAGGGATATTATTAGGAAGTAGGTGGAGTGCCTGCTAACATAGACTTGTGATTAATGTCTCGCGAATTATTAATAATAATAATAATAATAATCAGAGGAATGAAATTGGCAACGGCATGAAGGACACGATTATTATTATGATTCTGGGCTCAGGCAAACGACGATAATGATGATGTTCATGTTGATGTTGATGATGATGATATTTTGGCCTTTCATTTTGGGCTATTGTTCGGACCATTTTGACAGACGCGTCGCAGCAAATTCTTAAGAATATTCCAATCAATTGTGCAACTGACTTTTACAAATTGAATTTATTTATTTGATTTGACAATTAATTCCACGCAATTTGCGTTTCGAGACTCAAGATTAATGGCCAAAAAGGTCGCGTTTAAAGAGAACAGTTTTTTCCCCACTCAAACTCGGCTTTAAATATGCTCCAAAAATAGTGAAAAACTGTTAAATTGTATGTCACTTAGCGCTGCGAAATAGGAACGGAAACGGGAAAGGGATCTGAATCGGGTTTGGGATTGGGATTGAGGATGGGAATAAGAACAAGATGGAGGCAATAAATACTCGTAAATGTTGAACATGTGTGCAAACATACTATACATCAACATATGCGGGGCAATAAATTTTTACAACAGCAGCAGCCACAAAACAACCAGCTGACTGGCCAAGGCATACCCTGTAAATAGCCTCATGGACCCAAAAACCCTTGAATGACAATAGAAATTGTAAACAGACTTGAAATATTTATTTCTTTATTTGTTTAAGCATACGAACAAGTGGTAGACAGAAAAAATAACATATTTTGAATATTTATTTTGCATACTAAAAAAATGTATTAATTTATTTAATGTCGACTAAGTGCGTTAAAAAAAATAATAACTACACATATTCAAAATCAAAACATTTTAAAATTATTTATTAGAATATAATATATTATATTTTAATAAATAATTTGAGTTTAAAACGAAGCAAACAAGAAATTGTATTTTAGAATTTTAAGCATGTTTTAAAATTATTAAAAAAAATCAAATAATTAATATTTGGAATTTAAAACAAAACAAAAAAAGGTTATTTTAAAATAGTAAAATTAAAATATATTAAAAATCATTTGAATTCAGAACAAAATGAATACTATAGTAACTTTAAGTAATACTACGTTATTATTTTAACTGAGTCTTAATTGATAACTTAATTTTTATTTATTTTTTTTGATTAGTTATTTTTTCCCTTAGAAATCTAAGTATTCTTTTCACAAAAAAAGGGTACTAAACAATCATTTTTTGTCAGTTCACTCAAGTGTACAATATTTTATATATTGAAGTGACTTCACTTTGATGTGCTTGCTAGTCTGGCATACCCTTTAGCATTTGATTGCATGGGGCATAACAAGCCTAGCTGCATTGTGGCAGCCAAAAGTGTGCCATGTGAAAAGTTCATTGCCCCAAATGTTTATGTTTATGGGCCTATGGCTTATGCGCATTTTATGCGCGAAATCAAGAAAAATGAAAATGCATTTTCATGACTTTTCTCCCTCTCCCTCTCTCACTCTCTCATTTTTTGCGCTCGTCTCGTCTGTTTCTGTCTATATGTCTGTCTTTCTGTCTGTTTATCTTCTGTGACTGCACAAATTCTGAGTCATTCTGCGCCTTCTCTCTCTCTCTCTCCCTCTTCTCTGTCCCTCTTTGTCTCTCTCTCTCTCTCTGTCTGTAAACAAGATTCAACCAAGTTAAGTTTTAAGTTCTGTTTGCCTATATCCTGTTTTTTACTTCCTTTTTCTATTTTTGGCATCTGGCCAGCTAAAAATGTGGCCAAAACGTGTAGAACATGTGGAGTCTGCAGCTTTTTGACCTGCTCCTTTGGGCCTTGGTCAACTAATGAAAGCTTCAAAACAGCTGGGCCAATAACAGAAAGACTGCTGACTCCATTGGTTTCCTTTTGGCCCAAACGCTTCACATTCATAATGCAGCTGGCCAATTGCCGCAAACAGTTAATCTAATTATTGTTAAATAAGCAATTTGCCCACGAGGCCAACTACCAAGTTGATTTCTACTTATTACCTAAGTCCAAGAGAAAAAAGAAGAAGAAAAAGTTAAGAAAAACGCTCGCACACATACAGTGATGGAAAATATGGTAGAAACGACAAACAAATTTTAGATATGTTGTTAAATTTTGAAACATTGCCAAATAGTTATAAAGTAAAATTTATGAAACTAAAAAAATGTATTTCTTACAAAGCAAAATTTAAAAATACAAGAAAACATTATCTTCGTTTCTATTAATTTGGCCTTCAGCGTATTTGCGAGCGTCGGCAGCAGGCGTGGCCAGAAAAGCAAACTTGGCTAAAACGGAGGAAGTCAGGCAAAGCATGCGGGCTCACACACACACACACACACACACACATGCAGTTAACACCTGCACACGTACAAAGTGCTGCCACATGAATTAACCAACACACACACACACAGAGAGTGGGGTGGGGGAAGCTGGAGGGGGTTAAAGGCAACGCGTTGTCAGCTGCATGTGTGGCAATAACTTTCGGCTTTCTTCCGCCTTTGTTTGCGCGCATTTGGGCCAAAACAGTTGTAGCCAAGTCAGCGGCAAAAGTCATAGACGCGAGCGAGAAGTTTCAGCTTTTGCTGCCGCAATTGTTTTGCCAGGTGCACAACAAGAATAACAACCAGTAACAACAACAACAACAACAACACGTAGTCAACACCCTCTGCGGGTCCATAAAGCACACAGATAATCGCCTGGCATGTTCGAATTCCATTTGGGGTTGGTTTTTGCCACTTGCCACTTGCCACTTTCCTCTTGCCACTTTCGGCAGTGTATTATTACCACGCTTGGCATTTCATTTAGATTAACATTTACCTAGCCAGATACTTTGTTAACTTGAATTGCTGCTTTAAGCTTCATTTCTGATTGTCTTGCAATTGATAATAACTACATACGATTTCCAGAATACAGTGATGAAAGAAATAATAGAAACGAGAGTCATTTTGACATTTTAAACCAATTATTTAACAATAATTTATATTTTTTATTTTATTTTTTTAAATCACCGTAAATCCACAAAATATCAATTATATGTATATGTTTATGTTATAATCAGGCACCGTAACCATTAATTTGCTTTTTTTATATTTTTTGTGTCATTTAAATAAATTTTAAGCATACATTTTTTGATACAAATGAAGGTTATTTTGTATGACTTTTTGTTATTTTAAGAGTTCTAAGCACGTTGGCGACTCTAAGCCCACAATTACACCTTTCGAAATGAAAAAAAATTATACAAAATCTTATTATTTTTTGGGTTCATCAGCTAAATTTCAAGCTTAAAATAAAATTTAGCAGTAATTAAATTTCCGCTTTTTAATTAATCGTGAAATAAGATTAAAGTTTATTTTTCAATGTTATTTATAAAGGAACAAAATTAGCTTCTCTATTTTTCATTACCAAAAACGTATTTCAGTATTATTATTATTTTTTGTATTTTTTAAATTGTTGATGAATGCATGAAATTTTAATTTTTTAAATGCTTGAAAATATCATGGAAACACATTTTAAATACACAACGTTATTATTTTTTATTGCTGTTTATTCAGGAATCATATTCTCAAATTGTTTAATCGACTTTCGCGTAGATATTTGCATAAAGTTGTAGAATGTTCTCAAAATACCAATTCGTTTTCACCATATATCGACTCTCATGTTGTTTCATCAATCTTCATGTAGACATTTGTATTCATTTGTATTATATTATCAACAATCCAATCAAATTCCCATAAAAAATCACCAGATGGCCATGGAAGTCCCAGCAATTGATATTTTATATAAAATCCTTTAACAGTTAATGGGCCCTTCAATGATATGAAGGATTTTAAAAATGATTATTTTCTTTATTGTCACTTACCACATATGGACATGCATGGTTAGCGTTGGAAAATTCTCGAGCTATTTTATAAATCAGTATAGCAATCGGATTGAAAGGCTTCTTTAGGAATCGACAACCATCAACATCAAATTTGTAGAGCCACGGCTTATAACCATTTTCCTTCTTAAAAAATCTTCCCGCCACGCGAATATTATGCAAAGGATGCAAAATTGTTGCATTAAAGTTGAGAATTGTCTTGTTTCGACTAATCGCCCTTAGTCGGCATTCGTGAATAACGACATTGGATTCATTATTAGAGTGGCACACAAAATTTGTGAACTTCACCTCCGAAGCATTCTGAAATTGTAATCAAAATTGTAGCTCAATTGGACTGGGATCAATTAAATTACTTACATTGTAGAAGAACAGGCAAATAGTTGCAAACAAAACAACAGTCACTTTAAAATACATAACGACACTTTTCACTGATTTTGCAGAACTGAAGGCTGGTTTAATCAAAACCTCTCTTTATATAAAAAAATGCAATTAGTATTATAGATATGTTCGGCTGACTGACATATTTAATTGCACTTTAATAATAAATAAACAACCACAAATAGTTAATTGCCAATAGTTTGGAAATGATCCCAAAATGACTGAATAATGTTTAAAGAGTTTAAAAGAAGCAATGATGTGTGTCAGACCCTGTAAAGTATTTATGTTCCTGATCATTATCATAAGCAAAGTCGATATAGAAATGTCCGTCTATCTGTCTGTCCGGGTGTATGAACACCTAGATCTCAGAGACTTAAAGTCTAGAGGCACTGAACTAGATTCGTCTATATTGCAAGCAGATCTAGTTTGTTTTATAATTTTGCCACTCCCCCTTTAACGCCTTTAAATATTAATTTAATTTTTCAAATCTTGATAATAAGAAGAATTTAAGAGATAGAGATTCCTAATTAGAAAAAGACAAGTATGTCAACCATATTTGTTAAAAAATTTCATCGCGATAGGATAATAAACAGCGATGATTTTAAACAACTAAATTTTGGGATGAGTCTGCAAAATTATTTAAATTTAAGTCCCGGTTGGAACATTTGTTTTTATATTTTTTATTTTTATTTTTACTTTTACTTTTATTGATAATAAGTCAATGCTGCCTCAAATTAAATTACAATCTTATAACGAGACGTCGATTGATCGATAGCTTAATTAATACGAAAAAGTAATTTCAATTTAAAAATGTTTTCAATACAAGAAAAATTTTAATCAATTAAATTGTAATCACAATGTTAAATTGTTTCATCGATCCTCCAGTAGACATTTGTTGATATCTGTCGCTTGTTGTCAAATAAGCAATCTATTTGCATTAGATATAGCTTCGAACCATCTTATAAAATATGTTGATTATAAGGCTTCTTAAAGAATCGACACATATTCAGTCTAAATTTGTAGAGCCATGGCTTATGGCCACTTTCCCTCTTGAACAATCCAATCTCCAAGGTTATTTTATAAGCAGGATGCAAGATTGTGCCATTCAAGTTGAAAATGATTTTGTTGCGATTTCTCGCTCGCTATCGACATTCGTGTATCGAATACCAGGATTTATTAAAGGATTCTCAAATGACATTCGTGAACTTCACATCAGCAACGTTCTACATTAAGTTGTAAAAGAAATGTTACTTCAATTTTTAAGCGTACAATATTTTACTCACATTGTAATTGAGAAGCCAAACAGCAAGAATTCCAACAAAAAATCTTACTTAATTGCATTAAATGCAATAAATGCAATTTAATAAATGAACAGAAAATGCCCATAGTTAAGAAGTGGTCCCCTCATTATTTGCAAAGAGTTTAAAAGTAGCAATGATGTCAGTTGACTTTAGAGTTTATTACATTGATTTATTTAAATTCTCATAGGGCCGTTTTTTCAATGTACATATAAACTATATCTAAGATATAAACTAAAATTTGACAGTAATTTCTACGTCAAAATATATTTTCAGTAGTTATCAAACACCTTATTTAGACATTGAAAACTTGGCCATATTGTTTCTTCAATCTTTACGTAGACATTTGTATATTCATTGGCCGTGTTCACCAGATCAAATCGACAACAGAAAATCGATGAAATTTGCATGATTATTCTGGTGAAATGCAGTGATTAGCAATCATGATTTCAAATTTTGTGATGTATGATGACTGAAAATTCATCACCAAAATAGTACGCTGAAATTCTGTGATTGTGATGCTTTGTTATCGAACAAACGAAATACATGATTACTGATTGATTAGTTCTGGTGAACGCGGCCATTCATTTTATTATTCTGAATCCAATCCAATTCATGTATGCTTAAAGTTAGTATACTTTCAAAAAGTTTTAAAAATCACTATAACCAGCGAATTGAAAGGTTTCTCCATGAACCGAATCACATCATTCTCAAATTTGTAGAGCCACTGCTCATAACCATTTTCACTCTTAAAAAATCTTACCGCCATTCGAATATTGTGAGATTTATGCAAAATTGCTGCACTAAAGTTGAAAACTGTCTTGTTACGATTAATCGCCCATATACGAAATTCATGAATAAATATCAAAAAATGTTAATAGCTTTATAGATATACTCAATCGATTGACACACTTAATTGCACTTCAATAATAAATAAATGACGACAAATTGCCAATGTTTCACTGCGGACGGCAGTCCGCGCTAGTGACGAAAGCAGCACGAAGGGTGCGAAAGGCGACTAGCATATATACACAGGAAGAATGGAAAATTTGCTATGATTGTCCGATCGGGTCGAATTATATACCGATCGAAAGGTATCAATCTAACTTACAAATGTGCATACTAAGACTTTTGAAAACTTACATGGTTCGTGAGATAAACAGGTGTAAGTGGGAGGGACAAAATTTAAATGATTGGAGCAAATGGGGCCGTTGGAGTCTTTTAGATTTTTTTTATAATTTCTCACTATACTTATCAAAGATACGCGTCGAATGACACCTTGATCATCAAAATCCGACCACTGGTTCAGAAGATAATTAATTTCGAAATTTTTGGTGCCCTTTTCAAAACGAGATGAAAAGTCAGTCTGTTTGTTTGTTTGTATAGATCAAAGCGTTGATTTAGCTTAAAAGCTTGAATGAGGACTTGTTCCCGATAAAAAATCTAGAAACGTTTGTTCTACGACTTTTTCGAAAAATCGCTAGTTTAGCGGGAAATCGCTAAAAACCGCTAAAATTGAAACCCCCATAGCATCCAAACGATAGGAGCTACAGATCTGTTCTATATGTCGTTGGAAAGGTGTTTTGAAGGGCTTTTAGGCATACCTTCAAAGTTTTGTTTTTAAGTAAAAAGGTAAACAGCTACAGGTGAAATAAGGTATTTATTTCCACATTTTGGCGATTTAAGAAAAATCTACACATCAAATCACTTTTAAATATACTGCATGTTATAGAGAATTCAATTACGCGTTTTTTGACATATAACACATATCTGTCAAAATTCGTTTGGGCAAGATATTACCTATTAACTGAATATACCTTACACCTTTACACTACTGCATGTACATATGCAGTATGTACAGTGGTTGCAGCGCAATGTGGAAATAAACTGCTTGCAAGTGGTGAATTTTTTTTGCTGCAGATAAATCATTTTATAATCAAAAATATAGAAACTTTTGTTTTTCGACTTTTTCGAAAAATAGCTAGTTTAGCGGGAAATCACTAAAAACCGCTAAAATTGGAACCCCCATATCATCCAAACGATAAAAGCTACAGATGTGATATATATATCGTTGAAAAGGTATTTTAAAGGGCTCTTAGGAATAACTTTAGTGTTTTTTTAAGATAAAAGGTAAACAGCAACAGGTGAAATAAGGTATTTTTTCCCACATTATGGCGATTTTTGTGAAAACGCAAGTAATGATTTTTTCTAATTTTCAATATATTGTAGTTTGTAAAATTTCGATGTGTTTGGAAGATATTACCTGTTAACAGAATATATACGTTTTGCTTAGAATTGGAATAGGACAGCAGCAACGACGTGTCGTATCAGCCAGAGCTTGAGAGTTCTGTTAGATTTTGACAAAATTGTACCGTCAAAATATATTGCAATTTTCAAAACTTTAAAGCTTACTCCAAAATTTCTGATATCTTATAAAAAAAACCTCTTTACGAGGTAAAAGTCTAGTGACGAAAACATTTTAATGCACCAAAATTTCTGATATCCAATTTTGTGACGAATAATATTAAGTTTTACTTAAAAATTACTACAAAAAAATTTTTTTGTCACTCGGCACATTGCGCTAATTTCTTCATACCTAATAAATATATATTTTTTGCGCAGTGCCGAGTGACAAAAAAATTTTTTTGTAGTAATTTTTAAGTAAAACTTAATATTATTCGTCACAAAATTGGATATCAGAAATTTTGGTGCATTAAAATGTTTTCGTCACTAGACTTTTACCTCGTAAAGAGGTTTTTTTTATAAGATTAGAAATTATCCTAAAATGACTCCAAATAATGTAAAGAGTTTAAAAGAAGCAATGATGTGTGCCAGAAGTCAACTCTAAAATTTACTACATTAATTTATTCATATTCTCATTTTGTATCATCAATCTTTGCATAGAAATTTGTATTTACTTGTAGTGTATTATCATAAATCCAATCCACTTCCAGTAAAAAATCACCAGACGGCACCGGAACTCGCAAAAATTCATATTGTACATGTAATCCTTTAACAATTTGTGGACCCTTCAATAAAATTAAGAATTTTAAAAATGATTATTTTCTCTATTGTCACTTACCACAAATGGACATGTGTGGTTAAAGTTGGAATATTTTCGAATTAATTTAAATAAGATGATGGCAAGCGGATTGAAAGGCTTCTCCAAGAATCGACAAGCATCGATCTCGAATTTGTAGAGCCATGGCTTATAACCATTTTCCTTCTTAAACAATCTCACCGCCACGCGAATATTATTAATAGGATGTAAAACTGTACAATTAAAGTTGAGGATTGTCTTGTTTCGACTAATCGCTCGCAGGCGACATTCATGTATTTTGGTCCACGATTCGTTATAGGAATGACACACAAAATTTGTGAACTTCACCTCCGAAGCATTCTGAAGTTGTAATAAAATTTGTAGCTCTATTAGACTAGGATCAATTAAATTACTTACATTGTAAAAGAACAGGCAAATAGCCGCAAATAAAACAACAGTCACTTTAAAATCCATAACGACTCTTTACACTGCTTTTGCAGAACTGAAACGTGTTTAAATTAAAACCTTTCCGTTTTGTAAAAAATATTAATAGCATTATGGATACATTCGATTGATTGACATACTTAATTGCGCTTTAATAACAAAAAAATGTCAACAAATAGTTAATTGCCAATATTTTAGAAATGCTCCAATAGTGACTGAATAATGTATAAATAGTTTAAAAGAAGCAATGATGTGTGTCAGTATTTCTAGTTATTCGTTATATCCGTCCGTCTGTTTGAATGCATCGATCTCAGAGACCGTAAAACTTTTAGACACCAAACTAGATATGTAGATTCCTGTGTATTGCAAGCAGATAAAGTTTGTTTTATCATTTTGCCACGCCCCATTAACGCCCCCGAAATTGAAATAAAAAGATACGTGTCTAAATTATAAGGACAATATAATAGATAGAGATTTCTAATTAAGCGTGAACGAAAACAATTTTAATCACCATGTTGACTGAGCATTTTTTTCCCCTTTTTTCCCTTATTATTTTTTTATGTTAAATTTGAATTTTATTGTTAAGTTTACCATTATTAATAACATTTGAACCAATTAAGATAATTTTATTATTGCTTTTCTATATTTAGTAGGCATGCGGAGACCCCTAGTTAAATATTCATATTGTTTCATAAACCTTGGCATATAAGTTTGTATACAAATATCGTTTATTATTAAAAAGCCAATCCACTTCCAATAAAAAATCACCAGATGGCCACGGAAGTCGCAACAATTCATATTTTACATGCAATCCTTTAACAATTTGTGGACCCTTCAATGAAATTAATAATTTTAAAAATGATTATTTTCTCAATTGTCACTTACCACATAGGGACAAGTATGGTTAAGGTTGGTATATTCTCGAAATATTTTATAAAACAATATAACCAGCGGATTGAAAGGCTTCTTTAGGAATCGACACATATCAACATCAAATTTGTAGAGCCACGGCTTATAACCATTTTCCCTCTTAAACAATCTTCCCACCATTCGAATATTATGCAAAGGATGCAAAGCTGTTGCATTAAAGTTCAAAACTGTTTTGTTACGATTAATCGCCCTTAGACGACATCCATGAATAATGTAAAGGGATTCATTATCAGAGTGGCACACAAGATTTGTGAACTTCACCTCCGAAGCATTCTGAAGTTGTAATCAAATTTGTAGCTCAATTGGACTGGGATCAATTAACTTACTTACATTGTAGAAGAACAGGCAAATAGCCGCAAATAAAACAACAGTCACTTTAAAATCCATAACGACACTTTTCACTGATTTTGCAGAACTGAAACGTTTTTCAATCAAAACCCCTCTGGTTATCAAAAACTGTCAATGGATATTTTCAATTGATTGACATACTTAATTGCGCATAAATAATAAACAAATATCCACAAATTGCAAATATTTAAGAAATTATCCGCAAATGACTCGAAATCATGTATAAAGAGCTTAAAAGAAGCAATCATGTGTGTCGGATCCCTTAAGTATTTATATTCTTGATCAGTATCAACAGCAGAGTCGATATAGCCATGTCCCTCCATCCGTCCGTTTTTATATTAAAGTTGTACTTTGGTTTACTCAATTTAGATGCTTATTTTTTATTATTAAATGTAATTAAAAACTTTTTTTCTGTATGTTAATAGTTACATACTTATATTGTTTCATCAATATTTAGGTAGCCCTTTGCATATACTTGAAGTTTATCGTTATAAATAAAATCCAATTCCAATAAAAAATCACCAGATGGACACGGAAGTCGCAACAATTCATATTGTATATAAAATCCTTTAATAATTTGTGGACCCTTTAATAATAGAAAGGTTTTTAAAAATGGTTTTTGTTCTCAATGGTCACTTACCACATAGGGACATGTATGGTTAAGGTTGGTATATTCTCGAAATATTTTATAAAACAGTATAACAAGTGGATTGAAAGGCTTCTTCAGGAATCGACAAGCATCAATATCAAATTTGTAGAGCCACGGCTTATAACCATTTTCCCTCTTAAACAATCTTCCCGCCACCCGAATTTTATGAACTGGATGCAAAAGTGTTCCATTAAAGTTGACAATCGTCTTGTTACGACTAATCGCTCGCAGGCGACATTCATGAATAACAGCCAAGGATTCATTATAGGAGTGGCACACAAGATTTGTGAACTTCACTTCGAGGCATTCTAAAAATTTAATTAGATTTGTACTTCAATCAGATTAGAAACAAATGAGTTAGTTACATTATTGCAAAACAGGTAAACAGCAAGAATGCCGACCACAATCACTCCGATATTCATAACGACACTTTTTGCTGTATTTTCATAACTGAAACCTGTTTTAATTATAACTCTCTACAGCTCAATCAGTCAACAAATAGCGTTAATAGCTATATCAATGCATTTGATTAATTGGCATACTTAAAAGCATTTTAATTATAAATAAACGTCCACAATTACGGCCAATTGTTCAGAAATGCATCCACAATTACCCCGAGTTATAAATTAAAAGCTTTCAAAATAGCTATGATGTAAGCAGGAGTCGACTTTTACATTGATATACTCTGTAATAAAAAACAAGATAAATGAGCAGTCATAAAATATCTATCAGAAATTTCTGCTAATGTTTTGTAGAACATTAAAAAGTTTTCAGATTTTTTTTGTTGTTGTTATCAACTGCGTATTTTAGCCTCATGCTTAGGGCAACCCTCGCTTGGCAATTTATGGGCATGGAACATCGACTTTTGGACTCGTTTATGAAGCGCATATTAAGTTCATGCAAATAAACGGGCGCCCAAAAGTATGCAACACTTTTTGCATTACGCTTTTGCCAAATAGTTTTTCGTTGCCGCTCGATTGAATGGCAAGCGAAGGGGCGGGAAAGAAGTAAACGAACTGGAAGTCGAAGTGGAAGGCAAAGCAAAAGCTTAACTCACGTCAATAGCATGAGAAAACGAGTGCCAAAGTATCAGTTGTACAAACGCGCCAACAAAAGTGAACTTACTTCCCGTATTCCCTTTTACCTTGCTCCCTTTATTACGCCCATTTCATACTCCCTGTTCTTACCCCTCTGCCCTTACCCTTCCAGCCATCCCTTTCTCAATTCAAGCACAGTTGCACACAGAAAAAATTTGAGAATCTGGGTGAAAATCATTCACAATTGGTGAAAAAGCTAAATTTTTCAGAAGCTAAATTTAGCAGAAAAAGGCTAAAGTTGAGGGAAAAAAGCCAAATTTTTCGGAAGCTGAATTTAGCAGAAAAAAGCTAAATTTGAGGGAAAAAAGCCAAATTTTTCGGAAGCTGAATTTAGCAGAAAAAAGCCAAATTTGGCGGGAAAAAGCTAAATATTTCGGAAGCTAAATTTAGCAGAAAAAAGCCAAATTTGGCGGGAAAAAGCCTAATTTTTCGGAAGCTAAATTAAGCAGAAAAAAGCTAAAATTGGGGGGGAAAGCTAAATTTCTATGATCTTCGATTTTATTTAAATCGAGAGTTAAATACTTAGTGCAGTTTTTGATTTTTATTTTAGCATATATTTTATTTAAAAATAATAAAATATTAAAAGTAAAATATAATTTCTATGTATTTGACAATTTATCCGCAAATAATCGAAATTTGAGAATTATATCCTAAATAAATACTCCATGCTTAACATGTTCAAATCACAGACACCCATTTATTTTGTTTAAATATTTAAGAGCTTTAAAAATTAAAGAAAACAAATAAAATTATACCATTATTTTTTCCTTTTTTTAAGTTACGATTTTTTTCATCTTCCACTTTTAATCGTTTTTATTTCATTTTTATATTTTAATTTCATGCCTATTTTGACTGTTAAAATTCTTTCAATTCATGAAGTAGAGAATTTTGTTTCTGAACTTTTGAAATGCAATTTTTTTGGTTCAGTGTAGTTGCAGCTGCATTTGCAGTTGAAGTTGTTGGCTGCAATTTATTTACGCTGGCTTTGCGGTTCTTTCGCACCAAAGGCGCAAAAACTCCGTGTGTGTGTGTGTGTGTAGAAAGTGGAGCAAACAACCTGATTTTCAGTTGTTGTTATTGTTATCGTTGTTTTTCTTGCAGTGACGCTGCAAGTTGTGTGAGTGTGTATTTGTCTGTATTTGGGTGATCCTATTTTTTTAGGGCAGACATTAGTGGCAATGAGGCAGCAGAAAATGTTAAGCTTAAAGTCAGCACCGTTCGAATCAATTCAATTCAAACGGGACATATTCCATTACAACAACTGTCAGCACACATACTTATATTGAGTACAGTCCATAGTCATAAGCTCTACTTTGTCTATTTTTCGGGGAAAATCGTATTTGGCGTGCTGTCCAATGCAATTTTCCATTTTAAATTTTCAATTGAAATCATTTCGACAGTTTTGGCTGTAACAACAAAAGACACTTCAGCGTTGACACTTTGATTTCGCCTCGCTGCAAATGAAAAGCGGCAAATTTTTAGACTATTCCCCATTGAGAAACAAGTAGGGAATGTTTGCAGTCGAGACTGCTCGACTTGTAGATGCCCAGTAGCCGTAACTATTTTCAATAAACAGAAATTAGTTCAAAAAAATATAAAAAGTATAAGTAAAAACTATTGTAATAATAATGGAAATAAAAAAATTAAAATTAAAAGAAATAATTTAAAACAAATCAAGTAACAAATCAATAAACAAGTCAAGTAAACAAGAAATGAAGAAACTAATCTATTTTTGAGAGATACATAAAATTAAGGTCAGAAAAAATAAAAATAATAAATAAAAATTCAATGGAGAAAAT
This sequence comes from Drosophila limbata, assembly GCA_963924055.1. Taxonomy (NCBI): domain Eukaryota; kingdom Metazoa; phylum Arthropoda; class Insecta; order Diptera; family Drosophilidae; genus Drosophila; species Drosophila limbata. Next base: position 23,423,670 of record OZ001355.1, on the reverse strand, counting down.
AAAAAAAAAATACAAAGAAAATATATAAAAAAAATGAGATAATATAATTTATAATACAAGTATTAAAATATATCATTACATTATTTCATATTTTAAACTAAAATTTAAACAAAACATTAAGCCAAAATTTCATATGTTAGTCTATAACTAAAATTTTTTTTCTTATTAATTGTAAATTGTTTAATCTTAATAATATTTAAATCGAAATAAATTAATACAAATATTAAATACAATAAATATAAATAGTAAGTAAAAGAAGAGTCCAACAATAAAATGGTCACATAGCTATAAGCCTTTGTAAACTCCCGAGTGCTGGGCTTAAAATAATGCCTATCTTCTAGCAGCAGGTAGTACAACGGGGCGTATGAGTGCGCGTTTTATAACTGCCTTTCCCAGTCTCTTTGTCCCTGTGTGGTTGCTGCTGGCTTTTATAAGGCATAACAAAAGCTTATCGCCAGCATAATAGAGACACGCGTCTGTGTAATAAAGTAGACACTCAGACAAGGAGACAGACAGACAGACGGAGAGATATATGGAAAGGCAGGCAGATAGTCAAGTCGAGCATTATCATTAACATTCTTATTATTATTATTATTATCATTACAAAAACAGCGCATTGTGAACTTAAGTGACTTTTTGTTCTCTCCTCCTCTTTTTTCACTTCCTTTTTTTTTGCCGTTGTTAAGCAGAGCTCAAAGCGGAAATCTTCGGCCCCAGCGATCTCATGGTTAAAACGGGCAGCGACATTAATCTCACCTGCAAGATAATGCAAGGACCCCATGATCTGGGCAACATATTCTGGTACAAAGGTGCGTATGCGTAACATGCAAAATAAACTCGAAATAAAACATAAGAAAGAAAACACAACAATTCAATTTATGCTCTCAATTCCAATTGCAATTTTATTCTGTAGGCAGCGAAATGCTTGACAGCAAGAACGAGAACGAAATCGACAGCTCCTTGGCCAGGATACGTGTCGAGGACGATTGGTCCGATGGCCTGACTTCCAGGTATGTGTGAATCCAAAACAAAAACAAAGCCAAGAATGCACCTTCAAATGCCGAGCACTTAATTAAATTGAGAGGCGGAAATGTAATGTACATTGTACAAATCCAGTTTCTAGAAAAGAAAAAGATTTAGAGAGGGGAGAATATTTGTACATTGTGAATGAGAGTCAGCAATTGTGCATGTTTTTAATTTCACAGGGTACATATAAGAGTTTATTAGAGGAAGTATCTTAAAGAATATTTAAATAATATTAAAAATAGCATTGAAATAAATTTGGGATGAACTTTTATTGGAAAATTTATTCGAGAGAGGAAAAAGTAGAGGAAAATTGAAGGGGAGAGTAAATATTTAAGCTGGATCAAGAATAAATTTTAAATTTGAGAAAGGATAAATTAGAAAAAGATGAATCTTGAAATTTGTAGCACTAGGAAATAGTCAATAAATAAATAAATAAATAAATATATGAAATATTATATAATTTCAAGGAACATAACAAAAGTTGAGAAATAAGTTCCCAATAAATGTGACCCAATTTCAAATTTATACAGGGTATGTTAATAGTCCACATACTTCAACAGTTTCAAGTACAACAATTGCTTGGAGTTGGTCGTGTGTGACTTTTAATTTGCCTTAGTTTTTTGCTGTCACACTCGGAAGTTAGTTGGAGTCGGAATGGAAGACGGACTTACAGGAGGGGAGGGGAAGGGAGTGGGCAGGACACGTAGTTGGTTAGCTGAGAGCTTATCCTGGGGCTGTGACTATGACTCCATGTGCTCATTGTGCATTTATGCCGTTAACTAACGACACTGTCGACCATAAAATGCAGATGCCGAGCAATAAGAGCTGAAGAGAGAGAGAGTCCTGAATCTGAATCTGAATCAAAAGGATACTCCCATAAAGTAGCAAAAGTTTTTAATGTTGATGCTACAAAACGTTTGGCCTTTATTTGAGTGGCCAGGGGGTGTGGAGGGGCAGTATGGAGGGGGGGAGTGTGGGGCGTGGAGGAGAGTCACATTTGATGTGAAGTCTGAGGCAAAAAGAGCGAGTTATTCATTTGCTGGCAGTCGCATTCGCATTCACTTTCAACAAACCACTAACCAACTGTGCATGTCAAGTCATTCTCTCTTACTCACTCTCTCTCTCTCTCTATTTGTAGATTAAAAATCAAGCGCGCCATGCCCGGCGACACTGGCAACTACACCTGTGTGCCGACTGTGGCAAAAACCTCCAGCGTCTACGTGCACGTAATTATTGGTGAGTATATGTGTGTACTCTTTATGTGTGTGTGTGAGTGAGTGTAAGCGTGTGTGTTTGACAGTTTTGCATGTTTATGACAGGAAGTTGCCTGTTAGCAGAAAGCGCACATTGCAATTTGAGCATTTCAAACTACACTGCGACTGCCAGCTATAAAGTTGTTGCAAAGGCAACTTAGTACACTGCAAAAAAAACTTTTTAAAAATATTAATTTTTATTTAAAATTTTCGGAACTATATTGAATTAAATTTTTTTAATAACATTTATTTTTGAACTTAAAATAAAAGTTACGCAGCAACGCTTATTTTTTTAAAATAACAATAATTAATCAAATATTTTATTCAATATTTTAGAGTTAAAAAATTAAGCTTTATCTAAAAATAGCGAAATCTAAAAACAAACTGGCGTTAAAAATGTTTTTTTTTTTTAAATTTAGCTTAAAGTTAGTTTAATTTCTCGATTTTTTTTTTATCAATTGAAATATATTATACCTAATAATTATTTGACAAATATTAAGCAATAAACCTTAAAACTCAAGCTGGTGTTACGTGGACGCAGTACACTGCAAAAAAAAGCATTTTAAAACAAATAATTTTGAAATTTTATTTAAAATTATTTGACCATTTTTAAAATATTATATTTTAATATTAAAATATTATTTAAACATGTGCTGAGAGTGAAATAGAAAACTGCACTTGCGTCAAGTATTTCGTAGTTCGTAGTTCAGGAATTCCGAGTACATTTTTCTCACAGTGTACAAGTTGTAGAGCAAGCATTTTTGTATGATAGAAGTGCGGAAATAATTTCTTGTGAGCTGAAATGCCAATAATCAAGAGCTGCTTCAGGTGGAAAGACACACACACAACAAACAACATCAATAGCAGCTCCTGCTTCTGTGTGCTCAAGTGTGCACATAACACATAACAACGTGATGTTGTTGTTGTTGTTGCCTTTAGACCCGGTATCCAAGGAATATTTATTAGCCTTATAAGCCTGTGGTAATTTATGTGTTAGACAGATGGAGGCAATCCCAAGCCTATCAAGTTTCTCTATTCCATTTTTTATACTCATGTTGCTAGCTCTAATTTAATTTGAGTTTGATTTTAAAATTGTTATTGTATGTTTAGTTAAAAAGAAAGTATCTAGATGCAGAGTCTCTCGCTGTCGAGTACACTCGAATGTAGCTTTCCTACTTGTTAGTTGCTTGTTTGACAAACAGGAAATGCGCACAGGGAAAGTGGAAAGTGGAGCAACTGCAGCTATTTTTCGATATTATCTGAGTTCTGATTGAAGCCTGAAGATGAGCCTGTGTGTGTGTGTGTGTGTGTGTGCGTGTGTGTGAGTGTTGTTGCCTGGGGCGATTGAACCAGTGCTGGCTAAGGAAGTCAAAAGACAGGTAACAACACGAGTAACAACAATAAAAAGAAATCTCTTCAAGCGTTTTTTCAAAAATAAATTGCATCCGTTTACGCATGCGCTTGACTTGTTATTAGTGTAGTAGCATCGTCATTAACAATTAAGTGATGAACGCAGCAACTAACAATGCACCTTTCCTTCTTTTTTCTGCCTTGTGTTATATATTGTTGCAGGTGAACACCCGGCGGCAATGCAGCACAATTCGAGCAGCAACAGCAACAGTTTCTATTGCGGCATTTGTTGCATGCTACTGAGCATCGTGTCCTGCTGCCTGCAGCATTGGTATGTGAGTGGTGCGACGGCCAAGACAATGCCAACAACACTGCTGTTGCCAACTAGAAGACAATTGTCAACAGCAGCAACAACAGCAAGAGCAGCAGCAACAACAGCAACAACAACAACCCGCCCCTCTCCCAGAAATCGACAACTTGTGCAATGCACGAGATGAAGGAATGGAAGGGATGCAAGTCCTCGAGGAATCCCCAAGGATATGATGACACAAGCAAAGTTTAGTTAAATTCAAAAACATAATTGAATCGAATCGAATCGAAACGCATTGATTTCGTATCTAAGATAAACATGCACTTAGTGAATAGACAACTCTTTAACTTTAAGTGATTTCGAGTAAGTTTAGCCAAGCAAACGGAGCACGAAATCAGCAATGGAAAATATTTAGACCATAAACAGCAGCCAAAGAAAATAACAAACAAAACATACAAATATCTACATATATATGTTATCGATAGTTAAGTCAACTGTAGAGCAGCCAATGGCACAGTCGGTCACAGAAGTAACGCGACAAAAGAAACATATTTATTATCGAACATTTCTTTTATAGAAACTCTTTTTTAAATTCCCTTTATTTTAGAAAAAAAGATTCTTTGAAAAATGTGCAACTGGATTTGAAAATTTGATTTATTTTAAGGTTTTTAAATTCTTTTTCCCAACAAAGTAAATATTTTCTGACCAATTTTCCAGATTTTAAAAAACCTATCTTCTTTTATCAATTTAAATTTGCTATAAAAAATATTCACATAAATTTTAAGTTTTAAATCAATAAATTATAATTTCAGCGTCTTTTGTGATCGCTTGCTGCATTTGTTGCTACACCACTTCACATGCCAATAGAAACAGTTTGCCGACATTCTCATTATGAATTAAGACTTACTAGCTATAAATATGCTTCATAGTTAAACCATACAAGTACGCATACTTCTGTCGATAACTGTTCAACTTTCAATTGGATCACAGCCATAATTCCAAATAAACACATAATAATCGCTGTAAATATATGCAACTTAAGAGGTTTTTTATTAGTGTATTCTTTTTTTTTGGTCTGAGTAGTATTCAATATTCATTTGATTAGCACATTTCAATCACTAATCGCTTGAAAACCATATAGAAAAAATACACAATGATGAAATGAACATATATCGATAGGTATCGATACTTGAACTAAATTTCGGTGTTTTAAAATTGTACAACAAATTATCTGTAATTCTCTCATTTACAAATACTTTAATCGGTTTTGATTTTTGCAAACATTTACTGATGATTAACTCTCCTATAAATTCAGAAAAATAACTACTGAAACCTTTTACTCAATTATCGATATATATATATCGATAACGGAAAATCACACTGATTAAGTTAATTGGAAATCCACTGCAAGGATATAAACCAAATGAATACCTATTAAAATAAATGCATAGCAATTAACAGGCTACTCAATTCATCAGCATTGAATTGACACTTTGAATAAAAAAACAGATAAAAAACAAACAAACAGCTGATAAATAAAAAATCGAGTTAAGCAATTTGTTTAAAGCTTTGCAGTTGAGTTTGAGGGAACGTGTGTATATATAGAGAGAATTCCCCGAGAGATAATTAGTTTTGGCTGTTTGAAGAGCAGATGGAAATGCGAATTATAATTGTGCTTAACAAAAGCTGAATGCAAATTGATGGAAATTGATGCAAATGTGCGAGCACTGTAAATAAATTCATTAGTAGCAAACTGTAGTTTTAATTAACTCTTAAATAATAATATTAAAAAAAAAGAAAGCATAAATGCTAAATACAATTTAAATATAAATGTTATAACTGTTTTTCATTTGTATAACTGCGGCACAGTGAAATCAAATTGGCAACACAAACAACAACCAAAATGAGCAACAGATAAAGAACAAACTATTTATAAAAAATAAAACAAAAATATATACACTTCAACAATATAAAAAAAATAGACAAAAATTAGTGACAATTTTATATAAGAGATGGAAAACAGAACAAGGATGAAGGACACGAGATTTGTGATGCTGTTTTATTCAGCATAAATAATTGATATGTGTGTGTGTGTGTATTTGTGTCTGTGTGTGTATGAGTGTGTGTGTGTTTGAAAGTAGAGAATTAAGTAATGGCGACACTTTGTAAATACATAAATTATTTATAACTAATTTTGCATTAAATGGTCAGACGATAACTAATATTTATAGTAAGCATAAAAAAAATATATAAACAGGTTCATAAGAGATATATATATACACTCATACACTCACACACACACACACCCACACACACACGCATATCTTAAGCTGTATTGTGTCAGTTTTGTGTATTTACTATAAGTGACAAAGCAAAGTCTAGAGAGATCATTAACATTCTATCGAAGAAAAACAAAAACAAATATGAAAATGAAATACAATAAACTATGTATATGTATTGTAACTAAGCAAACACATACATATTTAGGTACTCATACACACATACACACACAACACTCAAACAGCAAGAGATTTAAGTGAAATAAGTGAAAAATAATTATGAGTTAGAAAAATTACAAAAAAAAAGGATTGTGTTTTATTTTGCATTTATTTTTCAGATATTCCCTGAAATTTAAAGGCATAATTGGAAAATGGAAAATAAAATTAAGAAGTGATTTACAGATGCTTTTATGACATGTAGAAGCTTAAATACCCTTTTCCGACTTTGTTTATGTTTTTTACAGGTGCTCAAAATATTAAGGTTCAAAACTGTTGAGACAAATTACATTTTCAGTCTTGGGCTTTTATTCGCCAAAAATTTGTTAAGATTACTGTTTAAATTTTGATGGAGAAAACTTGTGATGATTTTAAGAATTTAAACTATCTTAGGGACAAATTTTAGAATTTTTCTTACCTTAAATACGTGTTGATTAATTAGTTAAATAAATCATTCAGTTGAATTTTAAAGCAAATCTAAGTAATAAATTTACTTTTGCCTTTATAAGTAGTTGGAATTTACTTTCAAGTGTCGAACAGAGAATATCAAATTAAGAAATAAACTGTCTTCAATTAATAATAATAATAATCAAGCAACCAACCAAAACTTCAAAATACCCGACTTAAGGGAATTATCAGTATAAATTATATGCGCATAAATTAAAGTACTGTTATTGTGTTATTCCCATAATCAGAGATGTCAGTCTGCTAAACGATTATTCTAAATCTTTTTTCCATTCATTGGGAATGTGACAAATTCGTTATGCTCATTAGCATTTGTCGCTACAATTTAAACAACGACTCAAACATGAAAATAGTCATAGCCAAGTTACAGAGCCAGTTCTAGTTCCAGTTCCAAGCCCAAGTTGAACTCCACTCGTGACGTTGACTGATCTTTAATGCGTTCATTGACTTGGGCGAATGTGTGTCAGATTACAGACTACTTAGTTAATTTATTGAAATGGACTTCACGCTGTTTTAGTCGCTGCCCCAACTTGTTCATTCCATATTCAGTTAATTGCAATATTTGGCTAATATTTACCGTTGCCTTCTTTTTGTTTGGCGAATGTATAAATAAAACTGTCGCTGCTCGGACGAATCTTAGTATCTTGGTATCTTTTGTTTTCACGATGCCATCAACTAAGTTCCGATTTCTGAGCCTCTTCTTGGTTCTGGCCACGTTAAGTTGCTCACAGGCTGGTGTGTAATCTATTTTATGATCAGTGTTGCCAGAATTTCGACAGTAAAATGATTTTTATATAAAAAAAAAAATTTTTAAATAAAAAGGCAGAATTAAAAATCATTAAATTTAAAAAGGGAATAGAAAAAGAACCAGATCAATTTTAATATTAAAAAAAGGAATAATTAGAAAAATACAATTGTTTTGTATTTAATTTTTCTTTAATCTAAAATTTTTGATGATTGAAATAGCATTATGTTTTCACTGCTTATGATTTCAACTAGTCAATTTCATTTTCCACTTAAACTTAATTTGCAGCCCCTTCTGCGGATAAGGATGCCAAAGTGGAGCAGCTGGTTCGTGTTTATCCCATCAATGAGGAGCAATACGAGAGATTGCTGAAACTGACAAATGGCAAGAATTTCATTTCCGAGGCGCGTTTGACCAGCGCCGGCTTCACCTCAGTTCGCAACAGTCTCGACTCCGGCTGGAACTCGCTGCTCCGGATCATGGGATTGACCACCACGAGTCGCTCGGAGGTGGCCAAGATCGACATCGATGGCCAGCCACTGTGTGTGATGAAGCGCGGTTTGGATGACGACAACAGCGAATCTCGTGCCGCATCTGACGAGGACTCTGTGATCAATTGCATTGTTGTGCTGAAGAAGGATTCTGTGCTGGAATCACAGGCAGCTGACAATCCAAATAGTAATCCCAGCTTTGCGCCCTACTGGTACCAGGAGAATACCCAACGTGCTCCTGTTTTTGCTCCTGTTTCTGCTCCCGTTCCAGCTGAAATTCCACAGCAGTTGCCATTGCCAGAAACTTCTGAAATGATTGCAGCTCCAACGAAAGTCGACGAGGAGCGGGAAGTGCCGCCTCTCAAGGTTAAGAAGCTCAGTAGCAAGCCCAAGTCCACAAGCAAGTCCAAATCCAGGTTGCAGCAGAAGAAGAATACCTTACCAAATGGGGAAGCATCTCGACAATATGGTTCTCCTTTTGGATCTCCCTATGGTTCTCCCTATGGTTCTCCCTATGGCGGCGCCTATCCCTACGGCGGCTTCAATCAGAATCCCTACAGTGGCTTCAATCCCTATGGCTCCTTTGGCCAACAGCCTGGATTTGGCCAGTTTCCCTCTTACGGCCAACAGCCCTTCTATTCGCCAAGTCCTTTCCTCGGACAGCCCTCGCCCTACAATCCCTATCCGTTCTTTGAGGAATCAGAAGATGAAGTCGATGAGGGGGATGAGTACGAAGAGGGCTACGAGGTCGACGAGGTCGACGAAGAAACCGATGAATATGAATATAAATGAATATTTCGATTAGCACAATAAAGACTATTAACATAAAATCTTTTTAAAACTTGCTACTGTGTGTTGAATTAGCGCTTAGGAGATCTTTTGATACAAATTGAAATAAATATTTTTAAATATATTTAAAAATGAACTGTTATTTTTTAAATAATCTAATAAATATTGAGAAACACCTGTTGTTATGTTATTTAATTTATATTGTAATAGTTACGGTCCCTGCTTTTTTGGAACATCCTGAAATTCTTAGAATTATATAATTCTTACAATGTTATTTAAAGAATATACAACTTTTATGAAATTTATGGATGCTGTGTTAAATATAAAATCAGTTTTATTAAAACTCATAGAATGATTGAAACTTCGTCAAAGTAAAATCAATATTTTTACAGCTTACAAACACATTTAATTTTTTTAGCTTATAAAAAAAAAATCACTCTTCTGTGGTCTTAATAACATATTTACCAGTTTTATTTTAAAAACAAAGTAATTTTTGATCGATAGAAAATAACTTACTGTCATTCAAATATTTTATATTATATTAATGCCTACATTTCTTTGTTATATCTACAATGTAGAGGATATTTACGAAATATTTAATTTATTTAGTTTATAATCTTCGTATTTTACAGGTGAAATTTAAAGTAAAGAATGTTCACACGCTTGAATTTATTTTAATCCAATCAATTGGCCATTAAACTCTGTCAAAATACAAACGCAAAAAAGTCAAAATAAATAAAATTTTATGATAGTTTCATTTATGGCGTTTCTATTGTATGTCGTGTCTTTAAATAAAGCTACTCGACTTGCCTTATTTATAATTGGATGTGGCACAAATCCAGACAATATTCGAATATTTTGAATGAATGAAATGCGTTCCAATTTCACCGTAAGTCGTCGAGCAAAATGGACCATAAATAAACAGTTATCGTACAAAGGCATCGGCTACTAAACATAATCTTTCATGTTTCTTTTGGCCAAGTCGAAATCAACGCATAGCCAATTAGGGGATAGGTTCAGTCAATAACGATGATGATGATGATGTTGATCATGGGCGAATTCTAAGAGAATTTGGAACAACATTTAAATTATGCACATTATCGCAGTTAATTTAAGGGCGGGGCACTTTAAGTAGAAACTGATTTAAATAATAATAGAGACCCAGGGCCAAAAACATTTGTCAAATTTGGTATAAGTATGTTTACCGGCGCGGTTGAAAGTTATTCGAAGTCGGCGATCGCTGAACTGGAACTGGCTATGAAGATTCTACAATTTGTGGCAGTGATCGCGCTTTGCGCCGTCGCAGCCAATGCTGGTAAGTAACCAAATATATATATTAAGTTATCCTGATATTAATATCCATACTCACACTCATTCTAATACGTCTAGCTCCCCAATATATATTAAATTATCCTGATATTAATATCCATACTCACACTTATTCTTATAAGATTAGCTCACAAATAAATATTTAATTATCCTGATAATAATATCCATACTCACACTCATTCTCATACGTCTAGCTCCAAATATATTTAAATTATATTATTATTCAAATCCATACTCACACTCATTCTCATACGTCTAGCTCCCCAATATATATTCAAATATCCTGATATTTATTTACTTACTCACACTCATTCTCATTCGTCTAGTTCCAAATATATTTAAATTATACTAATATTCAAATCCATTCTCACACTCAGTCTCATATGTCTAGCCCACAAATATGTTATATACTCAATTATCCTGATAATAATATCCACACTCACACTCATTCTCATGCGTCTAGTTCCAAATATATTTAAATTATACTAATATTTAAATCCATTCTCACACTCATTCTCATACGCCTAACCCACAAATGTATACTCAATCATCCTGATATTTATTTACTTACTCACTCTCATTCTCATTCGTCTAGCTCCCAAGGCGCAAGTGCTGCGTTTTCACGAGGTGACGCGGGAGGAGTACAACGAGCTCCTTCAGCTGACCAATGAAGAGGGACGGGTCTCTGAAGCTCGTCTTCTCAGCAGTCCCCTCAGTGGCATCAAGCATCTGGCCTCGAAGACGGGACTAACATCTTCGCTCTTCTCTGACTATGGCAGCAAGAGGAAGGTCTATCCACTGTGCGTCATTGCCCCAGATGATGATGACGAGGGGAAATCTTTCGGCGAGAGTTACAATGAAGGTGGTGAAAATGGACATGAAGATACAGATGGAGAGAAGGAGACTCCCGTCGATCGTCCAACACTCTGCACTCTGGTGGTTAAGGGCACCAGCAGTGACAGCAATGTGATTTACCTGCCCAGACCTAAGCCGAGACCGAAGCCCAAGCCAAAGCCAGGTCCCAATGACCCGGATCATACCCACCCTCCAGGTTATCCCCACCATCCTCCCCATCATTATCCTGGTTTTCCAGGCTATCCGGGTTATCCACCAATTTATGGCTGGTATCCCATCTTTTATCCACCCCATTACCCACACCGCCCTCCACCCCACCGTCCTAACTGCAGACCCGGTAGACCTTGCCCACCTCCTGCTTGTAATCCTGAGACAGAAGTGTGCGAATAGAAGCTGTACTCGAATTGAATAAAGATACATAAATGTTGGTCAAAAGAAAAGGCTTCTTGGAATTGTTTGTGTATTTCTTCTACCTTTTGAGACATTATAGTGAATATTTATCTTATAAAAAAAACCTCTTTACGAGGTAAAAGTCTAGTGACGAAAACATTTTAATGCACCAAAATTTCTGATATCCAATTTTGTGACGAATAATATTAAGTTTTACTTAAAAATTACTACAATAAAATTTTTTTGTCACTCGGCACTGCGCAAAAAATATATATTTATTAGGTATGAAGAAATTAGCGCAATGTGCCGAGTGACAAAAAAATTTTTTTGTAGTAATTTTTAAGTAAAACTTAATATTATTCGTCACAAAATTGGATATCAGAAATTTTGGTGCATTAAAATGTTTTCGTCACTAGACTTTTACCTCGTAAAGAGGTTTTTTTTATAAGATATCAGAAATTTTGGAGTAAGATATCAAAAGTTTTGAAAATTGCAATATATTTTGACGGTACAATTTTGTCAAAATCTAAAAGAACTCTCAAGCTCTGGCTGCTACGACACGTTGTTGCTGCTGTCCTATTCCAATTCTAAGCAAAACGTATATATTCTGTTAACAGGTAATATCTTCCAAACACATCGAAATTTTACAAACTACAATATATTGAAAATTAGAAAAAATCATTACTTGCGTTTTCACAAAAATCGCCTTAATGTGGGAAAAAATACCTTATTTCACCTGTTGCTGTTTACCTTTTATCTTAAAAAAACACTAAAGGTATTCCTAAGAGCCCTTTAAAATACCTTTTCAACGATATATAGATCACATCTGTAGCTTTTATCGTTTGGATGATATGGGGGTTCCAATTTTAGCGGTTTTTAGTGATTTCCCGCTAAACTAGCTATTTTTCGAAAAAGTCGAAAAACAAAAGTTTCTATATTTTTGATTATAAAATGATTTATCTGCCGCAAAAAGAATTGACCACTTGCAAGCAGTATCTTTCCTCATGCACTGCAAGCAGTGTACATACTGCATATGTACATGCAGTAGTGTAAAGGTGTAAGGTATATTCAGTTAATAGGTAATATCTTGCCCAAACGAATTTTGACAGATATGTGTTATATGTCAAAAAACGCGTAATTGAATTCTCTACAACATGCAGTATATTTAAAAGTGATTTGATGTGTAGATTTTTCTTAAATCGCCAAAATGGAAATAAATACCTTATTTCACCTGTAGCTGCTTACCTTTTTACTTAAAAAAAAAAACATTGAAGGTATGCCTAAAAGCCCTTCAAAACACCTTACCAACGACATATAGAACAGATCTGTAGCTCTTATCGTTTGGATGCTATGGGGGTTTCAATTAGCGGTTTTTGGCGATTTCCCGCTAAACTAGCGATTTTTCGAAAAAGTCGTGGAACAAACGTTTCTAGATTTTTTATCGGGAACAAGTCCTCATTCAAACTTTTAAGCTAAATCAACGCTTTGATCTATACAAACAAACAAACAAACAAACAGACAAACAAACAGACTGACTTTTCATCTCGTTTTGAGAAGAACACCAAAAATTTCAAAATAATTTATCTTTGAACCAGTAGTCGGATTTTGATGATTGAGGTGTCATTCGACGCGTATATTTGATTAGAATAGTACAAAAAAATAATCAAAAAGGCTCCAACGGCCCCATTTGCACCAATCATTTAAATTTTTCCCCTCCCACTTACACCTGATTTTTTATTAAATATAAGTAAGTAAGTAAAATTGTTTTAAGTTTTGATGAAAACAAAAATGTTCATTTCTTAGTAGAAGCTTTGCTTTTTAAGAATTTACAGGGTATAAACAGACATAAAGTTATAAACAATGGAATTCAATCCAATTGAAAGCTGACAATTGCTGCACTTGAATTGAATGCTAATTTGCAATGGGTACACTCACTCAAAATGGGTACTCATGAATCGGGTGTGATCGAAAGTGTTACAAGGTCTGAAAACTAAAACAAACGACGACAACAATAAAAACATTAACTCGGAAAAAGTTGATCTAGGCAACAAAATAGGGGCAGTCATGTAAACAACTGACATTACACTCTCACTAACACACACACACGTACACACACACACACACACGTATGGTTGCCTTTTGTATGATGCAACTACAACAACAATAACAACAACAACAGCAAGGACAACGCACTGAAAGAGAATAAATTAAAGAACAACTCAAAATATCCGCGGGGCAATTTCCAGTTGCTCTCAAACTGCACAAGTGTGTGTTTGAGGGGTTGTGTATTAGAGAGTGTGTGTGTGTGTACTTGATTTTCTTGCCTGCTCACAGTGGGCACAAAAGAAAGAGCTTAAGATTAATTTAACTTTTAGCTTACAATCTTTACTTTTTTTATGCTCTTTTGTGATACTCTTATTACAACATATATTATATTATTACCATTGTTTGTTCTTATTGTTTATTTTATATTTTGTATTTTTTTTGGTTTACTATATTTAATTTTTATTTCGATCTTTTGATTTTTCTTCTAATTATGAGTTTTATGTATTTTTCAAAAATAGTTTTAGTTTGTGCCAATAATTTAGTGCGCCACTGTGCATCGCCTGTTTGCTGTTAAGTGCAAGTGCATCGCATCACATCGATAACAGACACTCACACACACACACACACACACACACACACCCACACACACACACACACAAGAGAGAGAGAGAATGAGAGACAAGGGCCCTTGGCCTCGCTGCATTTTAGCTGCCTGTGTTTGCTTCTCACTCTCATCCCCTCAAACGCTTCTCCTCCCTCTCTCTCCACCTCCCTCTCTCTCTCTCTCTCTGCACCCTCTGCTCTTGTTGTGTCTATGCACGAACTACAGCAAAATAATTACTTTCATATCCAGCGGCAATTAAATTCATTTAGTTTGGCACCAATTTTCATCCAGCAACAACCACAACAACATCAACTAACAACAACAACTGCCTGACACGCTATTAAGACATTCATTCATTCATTCCACACTCAACGGCCTTTGCTTGGTGGCTGTTGAACCCCCCCCAACATTGTAGTTAACAATTAGTTGAATAGTTAAATTAACAAAGGAAAAAAAAGAAAAAAAAAACCATGCAACAATTCGAATTATCGCGCAATTAATTTTCCACATTACAATGTGTTTTCAATGCTGAATTCAATTATTTAGCATTAAATGAAAATATCTGAATTATTGCAAGTAACTCAGAGGGTCCTGTTGGCACTTTGCATATCCTGTAATTACTGACAGTAATATGATATAAAATAGGTATGAATTAAAAATGTATTTTAATTTAAACTGAAGGGATAAATAAGAAATAAAATATTATTTTTAATACCCCGTAAAATTATAGAAAATATCTTAATCTCAAACTCGCAGCTGTTAGTCTATCTCTATGTTTTTTAGTTAATGCTGAATTGGCCTTAGTCAGACAGTTAATTGTAGCCATAGTCAATATCTCAGTTAATAAATAAATTACTTAGTTCCTTCCACTTTTACCTATGTACATTGCAATGCTAATTAACGAATTATAAATTGCCGTTAGTCCTCCTACTACAGTGTTACGTCAACTTTAAGTAACTGTTACACACACACACACACAAAATAAAACAATACTTTTAGAGTTATTGGCAAACTTGAAATTACGGCAACTGCGTCAGCTGTAAGACAGAGACAAGAGCCGAGTGTCATTTGGCCAAGACGAAAAATTGATAAGTGTCCTGTGGTTGTTGCGGCCATTAACACACACACTCACACACACACACATACATGGGCATTTACACCGATACGCACAATCAAATAAATACAATAGGAAATATATATAAGGAAGCGAGCAGACACATAACGAGGCACACAACACACACACAAACAGACACACGTCAATCAAATATGGCGTCAAATA
Source organism: Drosophila limbata (assembly GCA_963924055.1). NCBI lineage: Eukaryota > Metazoa > Arthropoda > Insecta > Diptera > Drosophilidae > Drosophila > Drosophila limbata. The sequence goes on along the minus strand of OZ001355.1, from coordinate 23,408,243 downwards.
ACCATTAAGCAGCACACACACACAGATACACACAGATCTACACTCACACCCAAGTTATGTCATTTTAAATGACAGCAAGGAAACAGCAGCACACTGTGTCAAAAATGGCATAAACCAAATTTCGTCTTATTGCAACAATTTTAAAACTTTTTTTTTCTACAGAAAACGCTTCTATGTGTTTTGTCAAATTTTTGTATTGTTGCGGAACGGTCAAAGTAAAGGAAATTTGTAAAAAGATGGCTAATCAATATAAAAAATAATAAAGAAAATTCAGTGCATTATATTTTTTAAAAGAGCTAGGTTTTGGCATCCAAAGATGTTAATTTACTATAGCTGTATCTGTTTCTTTTTAAATTAAAATATTATATATTAACTTTCATACAAAAAATTAAAATATTGAAATAATATTTTAAAAATTTGCTTTTTTGTTTTTTTTAATTTTTTTTTAAGCATTGAGAATAATTTTACATAGTAACAAATTTTAAAGTTACAGATTTTAGAATGCAATTACAACCAATTGAACCACAGTGCAGCAGTTATCAAGTTTGAGGCAGGCAAAAACTCAGTAAGAGTGAGAAATTGTGAGTGTATATATGTGTGTGTGTTTGTGTATGTGTGTGTACAGCTGTCATGTAGTTGTCGTTGATTTGGTGGTAATACTGATTTGTGGTTTAGGCGTCAGAGCCAAAAAAACAAGGCGTGGCAAACAGCAGTCACAATTGTTAAAGACCCTCTTCAGTTCGATGTCATTTAATAATTGCCAACTTTGCTAGCAAAGTATTGAAAATGATTTGAAAATTTTGAGAATGTGGCAACACTTGACGCAACACAACTTGGCTAACGAGCTGTGATTTTTAGCCAAACAAACTCAATGCGATTGACGTCAATTAAGTGGCATAAGGCGACACAACAAGCAGTCACAACGTCAGTCAATCAATCAGTCAATCAAAAAAAGAGAGAGAGAGAGAAGGAAGAAGGTCTGCTTATGGCATAGGCGGCTTTTGACACACTTTCCTGGCCAGATTGATTGCCGCCACTCAATTGGCAACACCACAGAAACCTTTTTGGCCTGATCTCGACTTGGCCTGACTTGACTTGGTTAACCATTGTGACTTGCACGTGCAGTAACAACAACAGTAACAACAACAACAACAACAACAGTTGCAGCTCGTTACACGCATCGTTGCTCCAACGAGTGTTGCCTACTGTTGACTCCATTTTTACGATTTTCACAATTTTCCTATTTTTTATACACTTCTCAAGGGTATTAGTATTTTGTTTATATGCTAACTAAACTTTTATTTAAGTTTTTTTGACAAAATTTCGTACATTTTCATCTTTTTGAGGCCAGCAAAATATACAGTAATGAAAAAAAAAAAATAAAACTTAACAATAATTTTTATTTTCGTATTTTTAAAATTGCTGTGGAAAAAATAATATTTTTAAGTTTAAAAATTTTTACTTAATACCTATTTAGCAATGTTTCAAATGTTAATAATATTTCTAATATTAAATTTTTTGAAGAACGATATTAAATTTAAAATCTTAAATATTATTCAAAAGTACAATTTTAGAGCCAAAAAAAAATATATTTTTATTAGGTTTAAAGAAACGATATCATTTGCCGAAGGCCAAACTTGTTTTTTAAGAATAATTTATAAATGAAATTTAATATCGTTCGTTACAAAATTTGATATTAGGAGATTTGGGAAATGGAAATGTTTTCATGCCTAGATTTTAACCTCATAATGAGGTTTCCAAGTATTCAAGTGCATCAAGTATTCGGCAAGACGAAGCTAACTTTCTCCTCTGGATATTTCTTTTTTTGTTGCATTTTTGTTGCCTGACAAGCGATTAGAATAAATTGCAACAAGCTGGCAAAGCGACAGGACTTGCAACGTGTGTGGCAAGAGGAGCTCAGGATATTGGCTTAACGCATGCATTTGACACAAGTGTTGCCAGTGTTGCCATCCTCGTCCACAGCCTCAACAAGCTCTCAATATCTCAATACATGCCTCCATTGAGTGTTGCATGTGTGTAATCAATTTTAGTGGCATCGAAAACTTTTTCAATCCGTTGCCATTCAATTAAAATTTGCTGGCAAAAACTTTTCAGCTTTTAAGTGGGCAGAATACAGAATACATATGTATATATATATTCGATATTGTATACTATACTTGTATTTATAACTATAAATTGCTTTGACTGGCTTTACTGTTTTTTGGGTTGATTCATCTGCCTGCCAAGTCAGATTGATGAATTGCCAGTCGCACTTTTTGCCTTTGAAGTCGACTCGATGGAAACGATTGTCGATACAATCAAGTGCTCGAATCGAGCATGAGTTGCTCTATAAATCAAGACCATTTATTAGTCCTGACAGCCCATAACTATTTATTGACCTGAGAATATTAGAATAGGAAAATCAAAAAGATTTTGGCACATTTTCCATACTTATCCTTAGACTTTTTATTTTATTTCTTAGAAAACTTTTTTCTTTTCCAAAAAATTTACTTAGCTTTATCCAAACTTCACCGGTTTCCTCAAACATTATATTTTGATTTAATAAATAAAAATAAAATAAAAAAAGAAATACTCAAAAAGATTATTGTTGATTATTTTTGAATAATTGTAATAATTTTAAATTATTTCTCATTTTTTGTAATCGTAATCATTAAATAAATGGCAAAAATAATCGTAATTCAATCATAGGTTTGTCTTTTACATAATCTAAAAATAATCTAATTACCAATGATTATGATTACTAATCATTATTTAACAAGTATGGTTTGAAGATTGGTTTAATTTGAATTTAATTTAAGGAAATTTGCTTCTAATTGTTAACATTTGATTACGCGTCGAATCCATTAAATTGCGTTTTTAATGATTTAAAAAAGGAATTCCATTGCATTTCAAAGCAATTGAAATTGGATTTCCCCTATGATAACTGTTTGACTGACTGGAAAAATATTTTAACAGGCTTTTCAATTGCCAGACGACAACCAAAGTGTTTTTGACCAGTATTTTCTCCAGCAATCAGTTGAGTTCTGCATTGTCATGCTACTGTCCACGCACACACACACACACGCACAAGGGAACACACAAAGTGTTGTAATAATTTTCCGGGCTGAAAGAAGACAAAGGCCTGACGTGGGTAAAAGGAGGAAGTTTTCTTTTGTGCTGCAGGACTAAATTGAAATTCTATGCAAAACTTAATCAAAAATTGTTTAACAATGCACAAGGCAGCACACATACATATACTGGAATTACACACACACAGACACTCACACTCATATCATAAGCACTTGAAAAATGACATCAAACTTTAGAAGAAATTGAAAAATAATAACAAAAAGTTACCTTGGCAGCGGCTGCTGCTTCTTCTTGTTTCAACTTTTGCTTCTTGTTGTTTGGTCCAAGTTGTTGTTGTTTGTTTGTTGTCAAGTTCTCGTTGTTGTTGTTGTTGTACCGATGAGTCTTTTTTTTGCATCATCTTCTTGATTCTTGCTTTTAATTTATCTACAAGCCCGCAGCTCTCGGCACCTGCTGATTTTCCGTCCATTATTCAATCTGATGGCGTCTTGATATTTTATTTGCCCTCTTGTTGTTGTTCTCGTTGTTGTTGTTGTTGTTATTGTTATGGCTATTGTTGTTGTTATCAGTGTTTGTGTGTTTGCATTTAATAAAACACTGGCGCAACATCACATCGCGTTTGGCCAACTTGATGTTGATGGTGGCAGAGTCAAGAGCTAAATCTTATTATTTTATCCTTTGTTATTGCATTTGCAAAGCCGAGCACTAAACCCACTCCCCTTCTCGCTCTCACTCTCTCCTACTCCCTCTCACTCTTTATCTCTCTATGTGTCTCGCTCTTGCAGTGCTGTCACTTTAGCCATTTTATAGCTGCACTGACAAATTTGTGTTATTATATGTATTAAGCTGTGGATAAAATTATGTATTTCAGCTGTTCGAAATTGTGTGGTACAATTTTAAAAATCTATCATTTAAGCTACTTAACATTTTTAAACAAATTTGACATTTTTGTTCCCCTTAATTTTTTTTGGCTATTTCTAACTCATTTTCGTGTGTTTAAGTATTTTAGCTGTTAGAAATTGCGGCAACACTGGTGTCGTCGTTGTTATCATAAATCTGCATGCTGTTGTAGCTTATGGCCTGGCTTATGACTTGGTCTCTGGGCTGACTCAGATTCAGATTTTGATTCGGATTTTCGTTCGTCCGGCTGAAGGAAGAAGCAACGTCATATGTCAACTGCATCAATATTTGCATTTTGATTGAAACTTGCAAGCAGCAGGAGCAGCAGTCAGTTTGTCAGTCCGACCGACAGACAGTCTGTCATTCATTTGCATATTCTTAGTCTTAGTTCCTAATCCTTGAAGAACTTTAAATACAGTGTGTAACTTTAATACGTTTTCTGCTCGACATTTCAGTTGAGCTGAGAGTCCGTATTTGTTCGTGTCAATGGCAAATGCACTTGTGCTGTTAATTTCACTTACATTGCACATTAAATGCAGGCAACACAACTGCCAACTGCCAACTGCCAATAGCCAACTGCCAATAGCCAACAATACTGCCATACTGTTATCCCACAAAAGCTATTTGCCCATAATCAGTTCAAAGTGCAAAACAGAACCTAGTTCAACTCTCTCTCTTCCACTCTGCTTCCCTCTCTCTCTCTGACTATTGCCATTGTCATTGATGTGGGTCTTAATATTGTTGTTGTTGTTCCTCTTGCCCTGCTGCTGTTGTTGCTGTTGTCTGGCATTGTCGTTGGCCCAAATTAGGTCAAAATGCGTTAAATATCCCTTGCCCAAATGCCAAATTAAACGAGTTAACAAACAACATTGGCAGCAATTCAGCTAATAAGCTGCACTGTTTTGGCCGTTTTCAAGCTAAAATTTAAGCTGTCACATTAAGCAATTAATTGTTATATAAGAAAAAAGAATTGTTTAAATTTGAAGAAGCTTCAAATTGTGGGTAGAAACTGAGAGTAATCTTAGAATTTGATATTATTCAGTATAAATTGTAAGTGAAAATATTTACAGTGCTGGAAAAAAATTAGAAGCGACAATCAGTTGGACATTTCAATTCAAATATTTACAAAACTAAAAAAACAATTGCTTCTATTATTTTTTCCATCAGCGTAAGTAAAATAAAATTATTCAGGGGTGCCACAGGCATCGCTTTCGCTTGAATTTGACATAAATTTTATACAAATTTAAGTCAAATTCAAGTGGAAGAGATTTGTGAATATCTTTTGTAGTTTAATGTTCCTTAAAATTGTTGGGAAACTTTTTTTTACAGAATTCTTTATACCCTTAAAAAAAATGGTTTTCGGCCCATCGAATCGTTTTTAATATTTTTCGCAAAAACTTAAAAATCTGAGTATTTTTTAAAAATATGTTTTTTGAGCCATAAACTTGCCGATATACTTTTATTACAATATTTCGAATGCTTCAGCTATAATTTCTGAAGATCTCAGCAGCCCTGGAAAATCGGCCAGCACTGAAGCTGGCAAATGTCTGATGCTCTGACATCGATAGTTGGGTATGAAAATTAATTGATGCCTGTTAGTGCATTGGCACAGGTATTTAATACACACTCACACACACACACATACAGGCACAGAGTCTATCAATGAGATAATTTGGCTAATTAAGCTGAGGTTGGTTGCACATATCGTCATTAGCTCAGAATAGAGGCTGAGGACGAGCAACAGCTGCATTTAATAATTATAAAATCTTTCAATTGTTATTAACTTGCTGCAGAGTCATTACAGTGTTCTCTCCCTCTCTCTGTCTTTCCCTCTGCTTCTTAGTTTAGGTTGTCCTTGTCTGTCTGGTCGAGTGAGCATCTTTTTACCCCCTCGGGTTGGTTTATCGTAATTAATTTTGCGGTTGTTGCTCGTTGTCGTTTTTCCGACTGTCGTTTCATTAGAAAGATTGTTTATTAAAAACATAAAAAAATAAAAATAAATAGAATAAAACAAGATGAGGACAAAATAAAATGAAGAACAAACAGGGCTGTCAGCGGCCTGTCTCCTGCTGATGGCCAAGTTTATCTTTGCATATGCGAGAGGCACCCACAGACTCCCCCTTAAAACACCCTTCAACTTGCCAGCTGATAAAAAGAGAAGAGAAAAGTATAAGCCAACTGAGGCGGGAGGAAACGAGAACTCACGACTATCTTGAGCATAATCATAAAAAGTTATGCGCTTGCTAATTTGATTAATGGCATTTCCTTGGCCGCAATCCAAATTCGTAATGACTCTGGCTGGGAAATTATTATTACTTCTAATTACAACAGACAACAGACAACTTCATTAAGCCAACAACAACAAGAGCAGCCATGAGAAGCCATGGGAAGATGAAAAACAGGAACTGCCGAGGCATTAAAACAATCGCATCTGGAAATCAAGTGCCGTAAATCATAAAATCTAATTAATGTCTGCCAAGGCTATTTACAACTGCGACACACACACACACATATATACATACACAGACTGCAGCTCTATAAAAAATTTAAAAATATTAAATCTTTCAATGTTGCGCATACGCCACGTTGCCTTATCTCAATTGCCCGAAAAAAAGAAATGATAAAATATATATAAAAACTCGCAACAATATACAAATATTTCATTTTTATTAATTTATTTAAATTTTTATTAGAATCTGCACCGCAAATCGGTTTAGATTGAATTTTAATAAACATTTGCATTTGACAAAATTCACGTTTATTTTTGGCCAGCCAAAAAATTGTTTATTCAAGCGTTTTGCACTCGATTTTCATTCAATTTCCATCACAGTTTGTGGCCATTGCCATTGCCAGTCAAAGTGACTTTGCTTTCACACAAAATCTAAATCAAATACAATATATTTGCCCGCTTTCCCTCTCCTTCTGCCAAAAACAATGAAATATGCATTGCAAATATGTCAATTTAAAAAGTTTTTGTCTGAATATTACTAATAAATGCGAGTGAAAATGTTTGAAAACAAACATTTTTATACTAAATTTTAAAACAACATTTTTTGAACTAATATGTTAAAGAACATGTTTATTTAATAAAATCAATGTTCGTTTATAAAGTGATCAATCAAGCAAGATTCTAAAGCAATAAAATGTATTCTCTAAAACTGAACTTGTAAGGCACAAAAGCTTTAGTAAAATGTTCCAATTTAAATAGCAAATTTATATACATTTTATTGATCAAAAAAATTTTTAGCTATTCAAACAATTAAATAAAGTATTTTATACTATTTTTTTCTAAATTTGTTAATTCATTTAAAAATTTGCTATAAATAAATGTGAGCAAATGTTATTCAAGGCTGGCAGAATACAATTTTGCTAAAACATTGCAGAAGCCTAAAATTACAAAATTACAGTGATGGAGAAAATAGTATAAACAACAACAATTATTTAATAATATTATAAAAAGCTGCGCATGAAACTAGAATCTCCTGTATTGTTACGTTTTGAAACATTGCCAAAAAGGTATTAAGTAAAATATTATGGAATTAAACGAAGTTATTTTTTTCGAAGCAATTTTAAAAATACATATCGCTTCTATTATTTTTGCCATCACCGTACAAAAAATACAGTGTGCACTAAAATAAATACATCAATAAAAATAATTGTCATTTCCTCAGATGCGATTGAAAACAGATTTCACTTTGGTTTGCTTAAATAAATTTGAACAAATTGCGAAAAAGAAATCAAATTATAACAGACAGAAAAACACATGTTTGCAAGGTGTAAACATTTTTATGTATGGTATGAAGGCTTAAGCTTGCAACATTTTGAGGCAAGTAGCATAAGTTGCAGCTTATCTTGTAGTTGCCTTGATGTCCATGTTAAACAAAAATTTGCTGTTAGTGCCACATTGTGCGTAACACAGATTGAGACAAAGAAAGAGAGTGGGAGAGAGAGCGAGAGAGAGAGCTGGAAATTTGCCACATTGCTGACCAATTCGCGGCATGCACAAAGCTGATTATCATGGCAATGACAGAGCATATTGGTCACGTTAACAGTGTTTCAGCTCCACCTCCTACCGCCACCCCTCCCCCTTCCCCCCTCAGCAGTTGCATGCACTTTACAAGGAAGGCAGGAGGCAGTGCCGTTAATAACTGAAACGTGCCTCAAATGGACCATTCGGCATTAAACGCGACTCGGACTCGGGTGGCAGCTCTATTTGCACTGAACAACTGTTGTCTGACTGTTGTTGCCCCTGTTGCCTGTTGCCTGTGGCATGCAAAGTGGCAACTCCATTTTGGCCAAGTCTCCTCTGTCCTGCCATTTCACATATATATATATATTTCCTCTGTCTCTCTGCTGCTTGCGTGAGTTTTTCTAGTCCCGAGTCTCGCAAACTTCTCACGTTTAGTCGCTTAGTCACGACAATCGCATGAGTCGCTGTGATTAAATTCTGTTTGCATTTCGGTTATACATTTTTCCATATGGCATTTCCATTTGGTTGCATAAGTAAATACATTCCAAATGTTTGCTAATTACTTCCATCCACATACAATATATTCCACCAGTCAGCAGTCAAGGCAAATTATCTTGTATACTCGTTTATAAATAGATGAGGAAATTTGAATCTGTTTTTTTACCTCTTTAATTTCAGCTTTCTGCAATTTTAATTTTGATATTAAGCTATTATTTATATTGTTTCTGATAAATAAATATAACAAAAAATTATCGGATTTTTACATTTTCAATTTTTATTTCGTTTTTGATACTGAATTAAAATTTATATATATGAAATTTTAATTTAACTTTTATTTGTAAAAGTCTTTTTATTTTTTGTTATTTAATAAAAATATTGTTACTTTTTTTTTTGTATACTAAATAGTAAATTATGAAATACTAATATTAAATTTAAATTTTTATTTATATTTTCAATTTCTATTTGGTCTTAATGCAATTACATAACTTACTGAATTTACATTTATCCCCTTTTCCAATTGCCTCTAATTGGAGAACCCTTAAAGCTGCCCCGGCGGTAAAAGACATTGCTTAATGCTGATTGATGCAATTGAGACTTTAACACCAGCATTATGGCCCCAAGCTGAGCTGCATCGCAGCACAACTTGCATAATTAATCATACGCGCATAAAAATGTCAACTGACTCGGAAACTGAAACGAATGAAACGAGCGAAGCTGTTGCAACTGTTGCAACATGTTGCTGCTGCCCCCAACAACAAGCAGCAGCAGCAACAGCTGCAACTGCAACAGAGCAGCATTGGGGCAACGAGTCTGGCACTTTGCAGATTCGGATTCCGACTCTGACTCTGATTCCCTGGCAACGTCGAACATTTACAAACAAATCAAATTTGCATCAGAATTTCATTTATCTTGTTTTGCTGTGTGGCAACTACACAGCTTTGGGACCACAGGGGGAATGGCAGTGGCAACTCTGTAAAAGTGAAATTGTATTTGCCAGTTGCAAAATCAGAAAGTTACCAGCGATGCCTGAATGCTTACGACCTTTAAATGACCTGCATATCGTGATATACTGAGAGATTTTATAGAGAATTAAAAAGTAGAAAATAATTATTTGACAAGCTGAAATTTGACATCCTTGCAGAGTCCTGCATCAAATTTTTGATCGTGTTTTTGTTGAGACGACTTTACTTTATTTATTTTATTTTATATTATTGCTCATTATTATTTTTTTTTTCATTTTTTTCATTCATATGAAATTAGTTAATAAATCTTTAAAAACAAAAGAGGTTTTCATATCAAAAGTGGAATTTCTATATTTTAACATTTATTTGAATAATGACTGAAAAATGCTTTTTTACACCTATTTTTTGCTCTCTAAGATTTGTACTTTTTTATTATTTAATTTGTTTTCCATACCTTCAGTTTTAATTTTAAATTTATATATTATTCATAATAACTTAATATAAAAATTTTCTTTTAATTTTTGAAAGTACTTTTGGTGAAATTCTGTTAGTTGGCATTAAATAAATAATCTTAATTAATGTAATTAAAATACCCTAAATATTTCTTCTTCCTCACAAAGATATCTTTAAGACAATTATATATATAGCATTCCACAGTGAGTTCTACCTGATTAACCCTTTTACACAACACAATTTGCATATATCGAAATTGTTATCGTTGGCCGCTGTAATCGATCAATTTGTCAAATTTTGCAATGGAATGACAACCCTTAAAGGGCAACCCACCAATATGCCAGCACGTAGCAACAATTTGACAGTGGCAAAAAACTTGGTAGCATCATGTGGCAGCAACGGGTTCAAGTTGCAACAGCAACAGCAACAGCAACAACAACGTCAACGACTTTAGCTTCTCATTTATTAATGTCAAATGTAATTTCTTTACATATTTTGTTCGTCGTTCGCTCAACAATGGCAACCCTGGCACAACAAAAACGAAAGAAATGCGGATAAATAATAATAAAAACTATGCAAAAACACATAATAAATTGAGGCGGCATCAACGGACCAAAGGGACAAAGCCATGAAATCACTTTAATGAAACACTATGGTGTATATACTATATAAATAAACATACAAGCAAACACACACACATTTATACACAGATAATATGACTTTTTGTGCAACGCACAAACAAAGTTAATAACCGTTTTATGAGTCTATTAAAAAAGGATAATCGTTGGGTTCTATTTTGTTTTACTCGATTTTTTTCATTCTTTGGTTTTCATTGCGTTTGTTTTTCCGGATAACAGAAGTGGAAAGGGAAACCTGTCTAGGAACTCCGGCTACGTGTGCGTGTGGCATTTATGTAAACGATGCCACAAAAACTTCAGCAAAAACACATCATCAACTACAGCAACAACAACAGAAGCCTGACGGGCTTTAACAACCAACAACCAACAAGCAACAAGCAACAACAACAATAATAAAAGGAAAACACAACAGCCTTACACTCCCTTTCACTCTCTAATCGTTGCCCGTTGCTTTATATGCGCTCGTATATTATTAAAACCCGTCTGGACCTGAACCTGAACCTTTCTGAAAACCCCCTGAAGCCTCCACCTTTCAGAAACTTCACTAGTTACTTACTTTCTGTGTAAATAAATAAACAGGCAAATAATAAAAAGCAACAGCAAAAAAGATCAAGCAAGGGTGCTCTACCCGAGTGTGCTCGACTTTTTGTTGCCCTGTAAATAGCTCTGAAATTGAAGCAAAAAGTATAATCAGACTTCAAAATCTTAAAATTAATTAAATTGGAAAAATATTTTAAAATATTTGTAAAAATTGCTTCTAAAAAATAGTTACATAATTTATATTTAATTCCTATTTAGCTATGTTTAAAAATATAGTAAAATAAAGCAACGGGATTTTAAATTCATCACACTTAAATTTCATTTCACTTAAATTTTTTTGTCATAATAGTTTTCATCTTGAATATCATTTTTTTTTTTTAAACTATGCATAAAATGTAGTTTCATTAATTTTAGTAGTCTCAAATAACAATATGCTCTCAAACTCAACCATTTCCAAAAATGTTTTAAAATTTACAGAGTACACAAAATAAACTGAAATTTATATACTTATTTTTTATTCCCTTTTTTTTTGCGAATATTTTCTACAGCCCTTTAATGATTATCCTGTGTGTAAATCAAACCGCTCGTGAAAAGGGACCTAGCAAAAATTATGTAGATTAAGTTGAGCTGCGACTCAAAAGGGAAAGGGGAAGAGAGGGCAACTCGAAAATAGTCTATAAATATTATTTATGGTGATATGTGTTTGGCCCCGAACCTGGCAGCAGAATGATAAATTATATAAAATGCCACATTTTCTGGCAACATTTTCCAGGTAAAATGTTGTGGTTTAGGCTTTTAAGGTTTTTCTTTTGCCACGCTTCACTTTGCTCCCTCTTTTCCAGTGTGTGTGGCAGAAATCAATAATTAGGGAGAGAAGCCAAGGCTGTTGGCCCAGCTGCTGCTGGCGGTGGCGTTGACTATCATTTGCCTCGCGTTTATTTAATTAAATTATGCGGCCGGCGTCATAAATCAAATGGCAAATTGCATAAGCGTAAGCGTCCCGAAAGTTGGCTAAACTAAACTGTTGCCAGGGCCAACAACAGACTGCAACCAATTAAATCGGGATTTTAAATGCACATGTGGCGAGCACACTTCTCACTCTCTCCCTCTCTCTCTCTCTCTCTCTTGGCAAGTGCCAAACTTCCGCCTATGCACATTGAGTCGACTAGGAAACCATCTTAAAGCCAACGGAGTTGCCAGCATCAACTTCCCTTTTCCGTTGCATAAATAACAACAAAAGTCTTGGCCATCTTAATGCTCATTCTCATCCTTATCCTCTCATTTTCAGCCATTTGCATCCTCAGTTGCCAAACAACGACGCGGCCGGCGGCAATAAAGCAGCACACAACACACAACACGCATACGCAGCGTATGCCCAACGAAAACTTTGCAACAGCTGCCACTAAATATAATATATATACGAATATGTATGTGCTATCTTTACACCCATAGATACTCGCCATACAATTATGAATGTACGTTGCTGGAAAATATAATAGAAACGAAAATTGCTTAGGACAAATAATTTTTTTTAGTTTCATAGTTTTAACTTAAAACCTATTTAGCAGTGTTTCAAAATGTAACTAGACAATGGGTTTCTATTTTCATGAAGAGCCTTTTATCATATTATTAAATGATTGGCTTGAAATGTCAAAATCACTCTAGTTTCTATTACAATTTCCATCACTGTACCTGCACATGCTTTGGCTAAGATGAGCATTTAAATTTACGGACTGGGCATTTGCGAGCAAACAGACACAGCGCACTTCCGTCGAAGCTGAGGCTACAACAACAACAAAAATAATAATCACAGCAACAGCAACTAAATTTACAACTACAACACAGCACAAACAACTAGCATGACGTTCTCATATGTTACACAAGGTTCGACTGCAAAGTTATATGAGAACTCTAAACAAATTCTTTCATAAAACTTTTCATTAAAACATAAATATATATCTTAAATTAATAAATAACGTAAATTATATACAAATGTAAATATTTATGAGTTTACATTTTTGAAGATTGTTTATTTCCTTCTGTTTGGTATAAAAATGTAATTTTTTTAAATTTATTTTTATTTAAATGCTTAATTAAATCATTCTTTAATATTTTATTTATAATTTATAAATATTTTTTTTTCGCTGTTGTCAACTGACTTGTAGTATATAAATAAATTGTAAATTTAACTTTGCTTTTAGTTTTCATTTCAAGAAAGCCTGAATCAAAAATTCTTTAAAATACAGAATCCTTTTTGACTGCAAGCCACGCAGTTATGAATTTCTAAATTTCTAGTATTTTTCTCTTAAAGTTGTCTCAATTTAAAACTTAAACATTTTAAAAGAGTTCTGTAAATTTTAGAATAAATAAATTAAATGAGAATATTCCTTCCTTATTGCATGCATTTTAGTGATGAATCGAAAAGTGTTCTAGCAACCCTCGCAAGTGTTGTTTGTGCTCCCGTGTGTGTGTGTGTTTGCATTCGTAGCGTATGCTGATATGAAAAATATTACTTCCGCCATTTTGTTGGAGAATTTATGCCTTGGCTGTGAGAAGGATTCACAGAAGCAGCAACCACACATCCCACCTATTTTCTCCTCTCTCTCCCTCACTCTCCCTCTATACACTGTTCTGGGAAGACAGACAGACACCTTTTCCGGAAAATGAGCCGCCAGGCAGCCTTGCTTTCATTAACAGGCAACGACAGGGAAAATCACAAGTCTTGATTTTCTTCTCCTCTTTTTTTTGGAGAACAGCATTAACATGACATAACCTTAAGAAGCATTGAAGCTCGAGAGATTTTCCCAGAGTTGTTTGTGAAGAGATCTGACTGGTTTTCATTTTTACAACTGCAACTGCTGCAATTTCCAAATTGCGGCTAGACGGCATAAATCTGGCCAATTGCCCTAAGCGCAGTGGCAGCAGTTGCAGTTCTTGGCCAAGAATGAAATGTGTTCTATTTTGCAATAACAATGGATGCAACTTATGGCCCAATTTGACTGCAACAACCTGGCCACATTTCCATGTCGAGTCAAAACAGCTAACAAAAACAAAGACTGAAAAGACTCCAGATATTTTT